>WUAM01000277.1:1142629-1158752 GCA_024336885.1 Actenoides hombroni
GGGTTTGATAGGGCTGGGAGTAAGGTTGGACTTGATGATCTTGAAGGTCTCTTCCAGCCAAAACTATTCTGTGATTCTATGTATTTTGAGTTGGTATCAATGGCCCCATTTAGTAAAGGTGTTTTTGCATCCTGCTCCTTTCCTCTTCAGTAGACCTCTTCAGTATGCCAATGCAAACTTACAATTCTTTAAAATACATGCTTGTAAACTTTCATTACATTCATGCAAACTGTTTAAGGCGTACAGGTTCAAACAGGAGGCAAGGAGGAGTGAATCTCACGGGAGCTTTTGCCTTTCAGAGACACATCTAACAGACCTTACCTTGCCATAATGGTGAAGAACAGATCACAGGGTTGGTCTGCTGCTACTTCTGCTTAATTGCCCCATGACAATATGCTGCGTAGCTAATCTAGAATATAAGTTTTTATAAATAAAAGTGGACTGAAAAATATGTAGTAGTTTTATCTTACATTTTTCCCAGGCCCCCTGATTTGGTTTTTATCTTCACCATGAACACCTGAAGGATATTGAAGATGGGTATAATGGGCCATAACTTGCTTATCGAACAAGTTCAAGCAACCTAGTTTCTAACATAAACAAATCAATGACATTATATACAGCTGATTTTATTTCAGTTCATGGAATTATCTGTGAAATATTGACTCTTGTATCTTGCGGAAACAGGAAACAAAGCAGGAGTTTTCTCAAGACCCAGGACTTCGTGCCAAGTTCTAGATGCAATAAATGGAAACGTGAAATTACGCACAGTGGACACAAAGGTAGTATTGACACAGAGTCATTTATGGGGTCTGTAGCTTCCAGATAAATTTACCACGGTGACTTCAGGTAGGCCTTCAGCTTTACTGAGAGCAAAAAAAATACAAGAAACAGGTAAAGATAAACCAGGAATATATAACTTTTTTTTTTTTAATTCTGAAGTTTTACTCAAAGTCAAATGACCCAATCACTTGACAACTTAGAACAACTGGGTTGCTAGCACACTACTGTCTTCAGAAAATTACCTTAAATTTAAGAGAATGGAAACAATCTTTCTTAAAGTTGTGTCAAAAAATAAGACCAGTCTAGCGGAAAGAATTTTCAAGTCAGGCTGGTTTTCTCTGAAGATTTGCTGTTCTTCCAAGGCAAAAAAAAAGCATCTGCCCATCTTTTTGAGTAAGAAGTACTTCTCTTCCAACTCGAAGATCCAACTTAGTAAAAGTTTTAGTAATTCTCTTGTCCAAAATGACCCGGATGAGCTGCAAGTTAGAAAAGAGACAGGGAAATGTTTTGACTGTAGGAACTGTAAATCATTTGTTTCTCCCTTCAACAAATAAGAAAGCCTTCTCTGTTCTTTCCTGCTGAACCTGAGATGTTTTACAGATACCCAACCTTATTTTACATCAATTAACCCAACAAGAGGTGACACATATTGGGTTCTGTCGTAGTGTGGCAAAGGTCTGAGAGGAGGCCACATCTACTTTTTAACACATCATCCACACTTGATATGTCTGCTAGAAGCCCTTCTATTCTTTCACAAAACAAATAGTCTCAGCCTTTCTCTCCCCGTGATGGGGACTGCTTTTTCATGCTGAAATCCCAGCTTTCTTAAAAGCAGCAGAAGTTTTGCCACTGAATTTGACCAGGGTCAAGATTTTGCTCTCCTTCTTTTTGATCATTTTAGTTAATTATTTCACTTGATCTCTATATCCTGGCTTATAAAAGGCCACTCAGATGAACACTTATCGTTCCTTTAAGTCAAGTAGTTAACCGTGTCCTTATTTTTTCCTCCCTTTTTAGCAAATCAAAGTGTCTGATTTGCTCTCTGCCAACACAGCTACAGAGCAGCGTAACCTCCGTCTCTCCGCACCCTGGTTTGCAGTCTATTGTACCTCACGAACGCGTGGAATTGGATTAAAAGCTACAGCGCGGTGCTCTGCAGATAAACCCACTGCAGGTGTGCAATTTAATAGGATTTTAATTCGGTGACAAGTGAACAAAGAAAGGAAGCCTGGAACGGGATTTTTCTAGATGAAAAAAAAAAATAAAAAAAAAATTGCTCTTCGTGCTGAGAAAAAGCAACTGCGAGCTCTGAGATAAGGAATAAAGAACGGGCCAATGCTCTCTGAGCTGCGCTTTCATAGATTACAGCTCACTCAGAGCACCTTCGTTGCTGCCACTGGGTTCAACAATTCCTAGTCCACGCTACGTGCGTTTGGCTGTATCGCATTTCATCTGCCACGCTCCCCGCCCAGCCAGCCTGTTCCAATCCTGTGTTGTCTCACTCCCCGCCTTCTACATTTCTTCATATGGTGTTTTCCTCGGGAGATGTCCCCACTTTAGAATGTATTCTGTTTTCGAGATGATTAACAATTAGTTTCAGGCTTCAAATGATATTAAGGCTTCTATTCAGGAATGTGGTGCGCTGATCAAGAGAAATGGCAAAACACGGTCTCTCTGCTGAGGAGTGCAATTTATATTCGTCATGAACTAGGAATGAAGGACCAAAAACAGATGGGGAAGGAAGGGGGAGAATGAAGGTGACAACTAAAAGATCATGAAGGGATCTGCTAAGCTGCAGACACAAATTGATGCTGCTGATATCAGGGCAAGGTTGGGAGAGTCTTTTCAGATTTCTGTTCCCAGTCCTCCCTCTCATTTTTTCCAGGGTTTCATAAAAAACCCCAAGGTTTTAGCACTAATTTCAATGAGATGAGGGTGGAGGTGCAATGAACAGATTTTTTATTTTTTTTTTTATTCCCAAGCATAACAAGCTGTAGAGAAGGCATAGAAATGCCTCGTGGGACAAGATGAAAAAGACACGGAGGCTGGTGTTGTTGGCAGAGGACAGAGTGGAGGATGGGAGCTGACGAAAGACGCTGGGTCGCAGAGAGCCGCAGAGGCTGCGTGAGGTAAAGGAGGTGAAAGGAAAAGTGATGAAATACAGCCATGATGCACAGAGCGGTGTGTCAGGCGGCAGAAATGCTGCCCGGGAAACGGCAGTGTGGCTGCTGGATGCCACGAAGGCTGCTGAGGGTTTAGATACCCTGCAGAACGGGTTGCGGCTGAAGGGGGGATTAGTCAGGAGCGGGGACAGATGGTTGCTTGGGAGCATGGTGATGATTTTTGGTGATCGAAAGTCACAGAACACAAACCCTCCTGCAGTGGGAACCTACAGAAATAGCGATACAAAGTTTTTCAGCAAGCCGTGGAATTAGTACTGACACCCGAAAAGAAGGATCCTGTGATGGTTGAGGTGGGAGCTACCACCTGTTTGAAGAACACAAGTAGGCACAAGTGCTCACATCCAGCTCCTGAAACCCTTCTGAGCTGCAGGTTCAAGGCTTTCAGCTCCCTCACAAACTGCAAACACTTGAACCACAGCATCAGCTGGCTCTTACAAGGATCTCTTTTTCATCACACCATTATTAGCATCTTGCACATGGACTGACAGAATCCATTAGCTGTTGGGATCTTTAGTCTCTAAACTCTTTCTACACTCTCCCAATCCTTCACTGTCCCCTTCCCTCCTCCGTAACTTCTCTCAAGTTGTCATACTGCCCATTTCATTTTTTCACCCTTCCTCTCTTACTCTGACACCTCTCATCCCTCACTTTAATCAGCCTTGCTCTGGTCTTGAAATCATGCACAAAATATGCAAAAGTGAGAGGCATATTTATAGGTGCATCATTTAAAGAAAACCTGGGTCAAACTCTTGTCTGCTGACACCCGCATGAGAGCATTGCAATGGGCATAGTGGGCCCTAAAAAAAGCCCACATGGGCAGCACAGTTAGAGTATAGGAAGCAGGGCAGGTATTGAATAAGATTTCTACTGGTTTGTCCCTAATTTCAGACCATCGGTGGTTTAGAGATTCTTTGCTCGTAGCCTGCACCCAGCTCTGTTTGGTTTTTGACATTAGGTGGTACGGCAGGATGGGTCATTATATTACATTTGGGAAATAACAAAAGCTGTCAAATGTGCCTATCACATGTATCAGTCGTTCTTGGTTTGTCCCTTTTGTGCCTTCTATCCTCCCTTCCAATTTTCATTGCTGAGCTACTTTTAGCATATCTTATATTTTAAAAAACAAATGTCCAAGGATCTTTGTAACTAATGAAAAGGGTTGTTTTTTTTTAAAACAGTCCATTTCCAGTCCTGGTCCTGGTTTATGGACGCTCAATACATTTGGGGATTAAAATAACTACAGTGGGATCACTCCAAAAATGTAATTATGAGTCTTGGTGCGATTAACATTTGTCCAGCACTGTTTTCTGGAAAACACAATGTTCTCTAATCTTTAAGACAAGTGCTGTTACTTCAGGGAAGAGAAATCTGTAAACAGCTGAGTGTCTAATTCATCACTTGTATTAAGCACAGAGGCTTGATCCATGTTCCCATACGCCCTTATATTTAGCCTTGTATCTTGGGAAGACTTAAAGAGTCTATTTTGTTTTCTACCTGTATATCATCCCCTTATGTTAGGCATTTCGAAGCAGCTGACTGACTGCAACAGAGTCTGGTGGAGCAGAAAGGTCTCAAGGATTTAATACTTGGGCATCTTATGATAAAACTAACGTGTAGGTGGAGAAAAGAGCCTCTTGGTGCTGCCAACAGCAAGAAGAGTCCACACCCTGCTCTCTCTCTTCTGATCAATACATACATGCAGCCTGCTTGTTGGCTAGCCCACCAACTGCTCCCAACCCACCAGAACAGCTTGACAACCTTAAGACCTTGCTCTTGCTTAGACAATACTCAGAGAATCTGAAGGAGCTCTGAAGGTCTGTTGGAAACCTAAGGAAAGAATTAGGGATCTGCAGGGCTGGGGAGGTGGGTGGCGTGGAGATTAAGATCCCTTGGTAGGATGGTGGAGTGGGGGCACGATGTGGAGAATGCCTTGTGGCCTGAGGCTTAGGTGGCATTGGACACAGCTCCATTTAAACCTAGATGTCGTTAGTTCTACTTCACACATATAAAACTCCCCAAACAACCACCCTCCTCCCAATCCCTTCTGTTTTACTCAATTCATAATTTTTTTAAAAATGTAATTTTTTTGTCTAATTTTCTTTAATGTTTATTTCACCTTGCTGGCTGTGGCTGTATCCACTGAACAACTCAGAACTCTGGAGAAACGTTGTTTAATACGAAGTTGCTCTGGCTCTGCATCGAAATTATGAGAGCTGTCTGTGGAGTATTAGCTTGAGGTGGCTCCTCTGCAAAATAGCCCCAGAGATGTCTGGGCTCATAAATGCACAGAACGGGGGATTCACCTTGCTTTGTGACCTCGAAACTTTCATCTTCCTCCTCCTCTATATGGGACAGGAAAATGTGAGCCACAAAATCCATGAGTAGCAAGTTAAACAAATGCCAGGATCCTAGGTTTGAAGACAAACAAAAAATAGTTTTAACAACCTCTTAATTTGTTTATTTTCACGCTGTTTTCTTTTCTGAAGGGCTTCGTTATGGTGGTGGGCTAGGCAAAGGAGCAGGCTAGCACTCATCAAATGGTACTTTAAAAAATTACATACTTCCAAGTGTCACAGCAAAATAGGCACGAACTGCAGTTTTTAAATGTAGGCAAAAGCCTTCTCTCCGATGTCTGCTAGAGAAGAAAGTGTATTTGTCTTTATTTGCTTTCCTGTTCAGGTTCTTCCCTCACGTTCAGTGCTACAACAACTGCTGCTTATCAACAACCACATATCATCCTCATTCTCCCCTCAGACAGATAAACCATTCCACCTCTTCCCTAGCAAACACTCCTACAGATGTCTGTATGTCTTGCATCTCTGACAGTAAATGAGCTACCTTGCAGCTTGGGGAATAACTGCTAAGAGCCAAGAGAGACTCACTGAGGCCATTGACTTTGGAGTCCTCCTTTGGTTGAAAGCCTTTACAGTGAAAAGTAGGGTTTCTTCCATGCCAGAAAGAATTCATCAATCAGTTCATAACCTCTGCATCACACAAACACGTTTACATGGACATCAACAAGAAGATAATAGAATTTATATGAATGACCAAGGTTTATAGAGCTTTAAGAATGACAAATACTCCCTCTTTTGATGTTACATGTGTCTGAGAAGCTGCTGCTTCTGCTGTTTATTCATTTGCACATCTTTAAATGATATCAAAGATATTAAGGGAGGACTTGTTTATTTATGAGTGACGGGAAGGGACTTTTATACTTGGAGTTCAAACTACACAGACCTGACACTAGTAGTTCACGAGTGTTTCCAACAATTTTACGGGTGTTTTCAATGCATTCAATAAGAGTAAGTATGAAACAAAAGCTGCCACTCCAGTTGCCCCTTGGGATAATACAGAGGGACACAAGTTTTGAAGAGGGAGAAGGTTCCAAAGAGGAATGCACAGCTCGCTGTCCATCCGGTGTGGCTCAGTAATACATCCCCGAATGCCTTGGAAGGGAGATTGCTCAAAGAAATGGAGATGTACTGGGTGATGCGAGGCTCTGTGATGGAGGTATGTAAAGGCACATTTACTGCAGGGGAGATGGAGCTGAAAGAGCTGTAGAGGTCCCATTAGCCCTGATTGTGTAGCACACTTGCCCCTTTGCTGCCTTGCAGCGGGGAGTGACTGCTCAGTTCTGCCAGTCACACTTGGGCATCACCCATATGAAGGCTGGACTGGAAAAGGGTAAAAGTCAATGCTAAATTCCGAGGTGTGAGTATAGCAGTATATTAGGGGTGCCAGATGTTCCAGGCTTCAAAGTAAGTGCCCCAGATAGAAGTAAGTCTGGGGTCGGTTACTGGTATGCGGTTTATTTTGCATTAACATGATATACATTTGCCTAAGTAATGGTGTTTCCTCAGTGTGGATGCTGCTTATTTTCACTTGCAGGCTGCCCAGTGTTCATGCAAGAAATGCTGAGGTTTAAGAAAGTTCTGAAAAGTGACGGCCCTAAGTACAGAACTTTTACAGCAGATGGCTTGTTAACATAATGGCTTCAGCCTTGTCCACTGAAACTCCAAATCCTACCAAAATGGAAACATGGGAAAGGAGGGGCAGGGTTTTTTTTAAAAAACAACCTTTAAGATGTTAGGTCATATAGCCCAACATCTTAAAGAAACAGTGGTGTTAAGATGATAATAATGATCAAATAAATTGAGGCATCAAAGAGAAAAAGACATTTTTTAACTCTCTCATATGTGAGAATAAATTCAGTCTTAGTGCTACTGAAGAGTGGTGGGATGACTGTCATAAGTGGGATGAAAATACCATTTGTAACTCTAAGGAAGGCTCAGCAGAGGAAGGGCTGCACTCCATCAGTTGTGTCCCCAGCCACTGACAACTGCAGATCAGGGAGGCAGTTCATTAAACTCCTTACAGTAGAAAGAGGGAAGAGGATTTCATCACCGTGGGGAATTTCAATAAACATTATGCTTCCAGTGCAGCTTGTGCAATTCATTCCTAAGTTCCTCATTGCCCAAAATACTGCATGCAACTTTGAGGAGTTTTATGCAGAGCTCCTCTGGAGAGAGGGAATGGAATGATTATTTTATTATGACTGTAACGCAGCAGCTGATGGACGAGGGACTCTATTGTGCTGTGTTCCCTACGGGTAGAGAACGAAACTGTGATCCCTCTCCAGAGAGTTTGCACCCTAAAGATAGGGCCAGAGGTAGCAGCTAGATGCAGAAGATGGGTGCACACATACATGGACAATCACCGACGTGAGCGGGGGGAGAATACTGAAAAATACAGAAGGCAATAACCTTAACATACCCCTTTGTTATGTCTTCGTAGGAAACACATGAAAGTACCGTTTTGAAGGGGAATTTCAAAGAAAACAATGAGGTTTTCTTTGGCTATTTGCGTGGAGACAAAAAAAAAAGGAGGAAAAAAAATCTGAGGGTTCTCCTTTGAAAAATCTAAAATGTGGTTCATACAGTTCAGGAGCAGCTGCTACTCACAGGAGATGGTGCATTTCTGCAGAATGAATAGGAGAGAGAGAGACCCTCTGAAAGGTTTTACAGATAAAGAGAAAGCAGGTAGGGTTGATGCAATATAGAAATGGAATTGATTCAAGAGGAGGTTGTAGTCACTTCAAGCCACTTTGAGTGGGTGTGACTGCACAGTCCCCTTGCTTCTCCTGCCTTGCACTGGTGTGGGATGGATTTGATGCTTGGCAGCTCAGAGCCCTAAAACAGAGAGAAAACTAACCCAGCTAAGGGAGCAAATAGTTTTCAGTCAGGTTAAACACCTTGAACAAGCCTGCTGCTGGCTAGGTGAGCACTTATGTCAGTGTAAAGAAAAGGAGCGTATAGCTGTTGTCAGAGGAGCTAACTGCCTTTTTGGCAAGTAGTTATTGCAGTGAGTCTGCTCCGTCTGTGTCACATAGAAGAACCTGAAGGAATGGCAGCTACCACTTGAGAGATCTGGAGTTCTTCTGGTTTGGGAGATTAGCTCTGGTAGGGAGGGACAGCAGAGGCTCACACCTCGGGCTGCTCTTCCCCGGATTTCCACAGGCAGGTGATGGCTTCTGCAGAAAGAGAGAATCCTGCCCTTCCCACCATCTCCAGCTACCTGCTCCTACTTTCCTTCCTTCTGCTTATCCTGGAGTTTGAATCAGAAAACAAATCTGGTTGAAAACAAACTCATTTCCCTGACCTCGCTGCGTCCCCAGGCGAATGGTGCTGCTTGTTGCAAGGAAGGGAGCAGGAGGAAGCGATGCCCCTATTGACCGCAACATACATTTCTGTCAGTTAAAATGATTTGGTTCCTCTGCCATCTCAGTACCCAGAGGGGTGTATCAGATGAGAGTCACAAAGAGCCTACTCACCAAAACTCTGAGAGTATTTGAGGGTCATAGTCTTGCTTATTGTGGTCAGTAGGAAGTTCCATCTCAACTGGAAATCTGATGCCACTTTCCTAAACTCCTCTTTACTCCTGCTTGGCTGCAGGTAGAGAAAAAAATTGCTATATGATAAAGTTAATGAAAAGATTTCCTTACTGTGTTGCAGGCTATTTCCACATAGAAACTTCATACAAAGGTGGACCAAACAGGGGTTTTTATTAGAATCCTAAAATAACTCTTGTTGAAAGGGATCTTTGGACACCATCTAATCCAACCTCTTGTCCAAAGCGTGGCCAGCTTAGTTCAGGCCTTGTCCACCAAGTTCTGAATACGTCCATGATGGAACTTCCACAGCCTTTCTTGGTAACCTCTTCCTGTACTGAATTTCTCTCTCTTTTTTTGTTTGTTTGTTGTTTTTTTTTCCTTAATCTATTGGTAATTTTCTTTGCTGCAACTTGTGTCTATTGCCTTATGCCCTATAACTGTGAACTCCCAGGAAAAGTCTTGCTCCATCTTCTCTACACCCTTCCATGAGTGATCTGAGGGTTGTGTGAGATGAAGGCACCACAGAACTGCAAAGTACCATTCTTAATTTAACAAAACAAAAATAAGATAAAGAAGTGTACAGTTTACCCTGCTTATTCAGAAAAGGAAAAACAAGCTTTAGCCACCACCCAGACCCAACTTAATTAGTCTGGCAACCAACCAGATGCAGCAGTACCACCGAGCTACCACTAATTCCCAATCAGTGATGGAACAGGGTGGTAGTGCTGGTGACATACACAGTCACACTTGAACCTTTCACAAGAGCTGGAGACATTGTACTAGAAATTATCACTCTCCTACTACCTGCTAAAAGTCAACAGTTTCTTGCATCAGCAATTTCAGGAATCATAAAGCGTTGTCTTCATTTTTACTGACATTTTTCTTCTGAATTTTGCTTTATTAGAGACTGTTAAAATATGTGTCTAGGAAATGAGAGCAGATACTGAAGCCACCCGGGCGGATATATGCACAGAAATATGCTCGTAGTTGTTTGTACAGATGGAACTTTGGTATGCCAATTAATTCCCCATTTTTCTGCGGCGTGCATAAATTGTATTTATGCAAATCTGCAGTCTGGTCAAGTTGCTAGTGTACAATGTAGCTCCTGCAAGCTAGTGACAGACAGCATGTAGCAGGATAAATGACATGATCCCTCTTTCTTCTCTGAAATTATTAAATTAATTTTATACCTGAATGAGAAAAGCCTGAAGATTTGAAGATAAACTGTTGAAAAGAACCTGAATATCTGTGAAAGGTACCAGCAAAGGCACTAAGTCTTTCAAACCTATGAAATACAGAAGGGAGATCATTACTTGGAAGTTCTTGGCATGCTTTCTAGGTTGTTTCTGTGGTTTTTAGCTTTTTTTTAATTTCTTTTTTTTTCTTTAGCTTAAAATATATCAAGACATCTGTTCATAGTGTTTTCATTAATATAATTATACTATTCCTTTAGTGAGGTGTAATATCCTACTTTGAAATCAGTCAGAATTCATGCTCATGTCCATTTCCACCATATCTGCACTGTCCTAGACATCACAGCAAAGGTGGCAACAATAAACCCTTCCACTATGAAAGGTGGGATTTGGTTATATGCAACACCAACTTATTTATCTCAGATTTTATGTGGCTGAGAAAAAACCAACCTTGGTTTATCTATTGAGGGGGAGAAAATTTTTAAAATAACAGAAAATGCAGAATATTCTGTAGACCAACAGAAATATAGACAATATTGCAAATATCAGTGCAGCTGTTCCCCCAAAAGATTGGAAGCTACCACCCAGTGCCAGAAGGTACATCACTATGGCACTGCTCTGAACTTATACCCTTCTAACTGAGACATCTTCCTTCAAGGAGGCCTATGGATAGGGTCTGCGAAAGCTTGCTTATTATGAAAAGCAGTCTGGAAAAGCAATGGAAAAGGAGAATGCAGTAACTCCACCGTGGAAAGAGTAAGATCATCATCCACATAATGGGCACGTGTAACAAGAGCGTTCCACGTAGCACTTTTGTTGTTAAGATGTATATAAATATTATTTAAATGGTTCTCCTGATGGTTCTGTGAAGAGGCCAAATGATTATTCCTACATAAAGGCTGTGGCACATCCCTTGTCAGTGAACGAGTTGGTGGAGGGCCAGGAACAAAGAGCTGAGGTTTCCCTCAGTCAGTTCCATGCACAGCCTAGTCCAACGTGCCCGTCTCTCGCTGATAATTTCAATGGCAGCTCATTAATCGAAAAATTACCTTGCTGTTGTGTTCTCATCCCTTTTCATGAAGCTGGCACATGCATTATGTCGTGGCTGCATACAAACTGCATATTTTACTGTGTAGAGCAGCACATCGATCCCATAGGCCACGGTACACTCAAAGGACATGAAAGCTGATTTTGTGTACATTGATTAATAACAGAGGAAAATGCAAAATGCGACTCTTGGAAACGTCTTTCTTTTTTTTTCCCTCAAAGAAAAAGGTAAAAAATGAATGTCCCTGTTTGTCAAATTTCTTCTAAAGATACATCATTTAGTAACACAAATCCCACTCCTGCTGCCACAGGAAGCTTTAGCAGAGAGTCAGAATGGAAAGCCTTTCATTCTTAACCTTTAAAGATGAAAGGATAATATAACCTGCTGCATTCTCATTTTTATTGGCTCTTTTCCAGCACTTTGGGTTACAGCGAGACTGTAATTCCCATTAGGGCAGATGCCATGAATAAGCAAGAGGAAATGCTGGAGCTTTAACAATGGCAAACAAGGACTTAAGTGGATAGACAAAGCAGAGCAAAAAAAAAACCAACCCAAAACCACATTACATTTGAGTTCTATGTTGTTCTGCAGCTCCTCCGGATTCCTCAGCTTTGTTTGAAAGAGCTTTCCAGGCACATCCAGAAAACCCTCACTGATGACAGCACGCAAGTCTGATTGCAGAACAGTGACTTTGCTGTGGCTGTTGAAGACTGTTCTCATTGTCTGTAGAGAGTAAGAAAACAGTTAATGCCTTTCATTTTCTCAAGCCCTTAACTCAGTCAAAAAGCTTTCCTTATTCAATACTAGACTGCATATAACCAGTCTCCAAATTGGCAGGGGGAATTCAAAGGAGATGAATCTTGTCTGCAAGAGTTTTTTTTTGTTCTGGGAGATACTCTTCTCAATGACACTCTGTGTTGTTGTCTGTGATGGAGCAGACAAGGCTAACATGCTTGAAGTTATTTGGGCAATTGGTTTTGCCTTGGTTTACGGTTACACCAAATAGTGGTATTTTCTTTAAAACATGGAATGCTGTATCAGGGCCAGATTTCCCTGGAATGCTACTTGTCTTTAGTACATGTTTCAATTAAATTCAAAGGCGAGTTTCTCAAGTTGGCCAAACCTTTGAGAAGGTAAGAATAACTTAAGAACTATGGTGTAAGTTAAAATAATCCTAGTTGGGGTTTTATCCCATTTATCTGCTTCTGAGTCATTTGTGAATGAATCTGGCTTCGTATTTGTCCCAAGAAGTATTACTCACATAGATATCGCAAACAATTTTCAGCCTAACACTTGATCCTTATCTCTATTTTTTCCTTATTTAATTGCTAATATCAAACAGTATTGCTTCAGATTCTGATGAAACGATGAAAATAGTGAAGGGAATTAAACCTGAATCTGTTAAAAGTTGTTCATCTGTACATTTAGTCTCTCATTCTAGTTGGAACTAGATGATCTTTAAGGTCCCTTCCAACCCTGACAATTCTATGATTCCCATAGTGAAATCTGTAAGATCCTAAAGCTTTTGTTGACTTCTGGGCTTTTATACGAACCGCCCATGTCCAGTTTGTCCCTCCAGAGGAAAAATCATTTTTGAAAAATTCAGAACAACTTCAGGGTTCATGAACTCTTTAACAAATCCCATTCAGCAGGTGCTTACCGTGACCCCACAAACAGCAGTGAATGCAGATGCCCATTTGTTTGCAAACATAATTCCCAATCCGGCCGCTTTTCTTTTTCATCCTCCTGCCGGCTTTACTGAAATACCAAAAAGCACTTTGATTCTCACTCAGTAATCCCCTCCAGCTAAGTTAAAGACAAACTCTTTGTTCTTATTTGACTTCGAAGTCCCAGTGTCAGAAGAAGAGCTGCTGTGTGCACCAAGAACACACGACCCTAGCGCCGGGAAGTACCGCGGGCGGTATCTTCAGTACGCTGCTATCACCCAGCTCCACGCTGCCGTGTTTTAAACTGGTCCCTGTGGCCATTGCACTCCACTCCACTCAATATAATTCTCTAAATGACCGAGATCCAGCTCGGACAACACTTAAATACAGCTTACCAGAGGCAAGAATCAGCCCCGGGAAATGACAAGCATCGTATTCGCATTCCTTTCTCACAGGGAATTTGCACCTTTTTATGCTCTGATTACTTCTGCGTGTCCAGGTAGTAGCAGCTGTCAGCCTGCTTTATCTACACATGGTGGGAAAGTTATTTATTTATTTTTTTTCTTTTCATTCGGATGCTGACCCTGCCAAAATTGTTCCTGTTTTCTCAGCAGGTGGCTAAACTATTGCAAAGAACTCTACAAGGGGTGGGGTGGTTCCACCATTCAGAGCTGCACAGCTCCCCTCTTGTCCTTCTCTGTAGAAGTGCTCTCACCTGCTTCCACCATCAGTCTCTACTTGAAATTCCAGGTGTGTTTTAGGCCCAGAAAACTGAGAAGGATGATTAGAATTATCACATGACTCTCATGTGAGAAGACGAGGTGAACTTCAGCTTCAGATAGAAAGATCAAAGGCAGGATGGGATGGAGGTTTGCAGGAAGAGTTGCATGAAGCAGGGCAGAAATTTTAAAGCTAATAAAAGAAAGTACTTTTTAACACAGCTAAATCAAACCCACTACCCCAAGGTGTTGTAGATGCCAAAATCAAGCTATTATACCAAGATGTGCGTATAACCTTCATCCCAGACTGCTGAAAGCCAGGAGGGTACAATGGAGGAGTGAGGTATCACTTGCTCTACTCATACCCACTTCACTTGAACATCTGATGAGGATCACCGGGGCAACGGGATATGAGTCCACACAAGCCTGGGATTGTGTCTGGCTGACTAAAACATTCAACATTCCTTTCTGAAGGACATCCACCTCCCCACTAAGCACCTGTGTGTTTCTCACAAGCTGAAAATTTTAAGCACCTGTGGTGTCCAGCAAACCATCTTCTGTCATACGTTGAACAGGGGGATGACTTTGCAGGAGAATGTTTAGCTGGTGTTTGTTTCCAGCCTCGTTTCCCTGGAGCCCAGTATCCACAGCTTTGGCAAGATCTCTAACAGAAGTTGTAATAGAGGCTGTGTGACTGCTGAAAGACCATCAGTGACAAGACTTACATAATTTTACCTACCAAAACTATGCTTTTGAAATTGCTGATGGGACTAATCATCAGGTACACTGGAACTCCTTTGCCCTTCCCTTGTGTTTTAAAGAGGCTCTAGAGAAGGTGCAAACATTATTAACTTGTCAGAACAGTGCAAAGAGCTCAGTAAGGTGAAGAACCAGGTGCAGAATGTACTCAGCTGGAAGCGTAGATCTGACCCTGATGCTCAGGCCTGTGAGGTTCACTTTGTGCTGGTTAAACAGCATAAAGAGGATAAAGAGGCTCCTGCTAGAGAATTCCCCCTGCCTTGGCTGAAGTTCTCTTCATGCTGGATCTTGAGTGTGTAAATTCCCACTTGCTGCAGCTTTTCTGCATGTTAGGAACAGGCAAGGGAAAACCAGAAAGCTACAACCAGCCCCTTGACGTCATGGCTTGAGCATAAGAAGGATGATGTAAAGTCTGAGTAGGCAAATCAAATACAAATGACTGGGAATAGCTGGCACTTGCAGCCTTGCTGGGTCACACCTTTTGCTGCATGAGAAGCCCTATTTAGAAGCACGTGAAGCTGAGTTTTTCAAGTATTTAGTATTTCCAAGGGCTCCTGCAGTGAATGGGAACAGATTACTCAGCACTTCACAGAAGTCAACCTTTTGTCTGTGTTAGCACACCTATGCATGTTTGTGCAGTATTAGTTTACATTATTATTTTAATTTTAAAACTTTTTAGAAGTAAGTAAAGGTGTGTGCTTTGCATGCTGTTGGTGATCAAATTTTCCCATAAAGAAGAGCTACGTTTATTAAGGAAGAACATGACCCTGCTGTGCAGTTCATGAAGTCACAGTTCCCCTTCCTCCCCTTTATAGTGGGGCCACAGTGCAGTGATTTAAGCCAGGCAGCGTGTTGGGAAAAAAATCTTATACTTGCTGTTTGAAGGAGAAGAAAGAACCTGCTCTCTTCTGCTTTCTTCCCCATTCATGACTTATCTCTTCTGTCATGGCCTGGACCACATCAAAACTCAAGGGTTTGGAAGTATGGAAGGACACCAATGGCAGGAATGCTGCGGGGAGGGTAGGGCTCCTCATAACAATGCAGCACTGAATTAATCACTTTACAGTGATATCTTACTTTTGCAGTGTTCAAAGAGTTAAAAATGCAGCTCCTGAATGCACCTCTGTAGTGAGAAGAATGATACTGTAAAGCATAAAACCAGGCAGAGATATTAGTTGTTAGAGAGGTTTTTGTCTCATTCTTCCCATGGGAGAAAGCCAATCTGAGCAATGACCTTAAGGAGGATGGTTCAGAGGATGCTGCCCTGCAGTGCTCTGGTCAGAGATGGAGAAGATTTCGCCAGCTGATCCCTGAGATCCATGAAAAAGGGGAGGGTCTTGTGCCCTTAAAGACTTCCTGACCTGCTCCCTGACCATGCAGCTTCACAGCAGCTGGCATGTTAGTGGTCTCCCATGTGCCAGAGAGTGGTCAGGACACTGTGTGAAACCAATTTTAGAGTAACTCCAGGATGTGCTATCCCACTGGCTTGGGCATGGCTGGGAGAAGACTGGAAACTGTCTTCTGACCCTGCGTTATCCTCTCTATGGGGGACCACTGACTGTATCTCAGAGGCTTTCACAGAATCCAGAGGGAGGAAAAGGCCCCCTCAGCATATTTATGGTGTAGGAAGAGATGGGTAGGAGGGTGAGCATGATTTGGACCATGGTCAGTATACAGCTAAGAACACTGTGCTGCTGTTGTCCTGCAGTGAAGCATCTCACAGAATCACAGAACGATAGGGGTTGGAAGGGACCTCGAAAGACCATCTCGTCCAACCCCCCTGCCAGAGCAGGATCACCTAGTGGAGGTCACACGGGAACGTGTCCAGGTGGGTTTTGAATGTCTCCAGAGAAGGAGACTCCACAACCCCTCTGGCCAGCCTGT
>WUAM01000277.1:1174950-1189041 GCA_024336885.1 Actenoides hombroni
CCACCCCCCGCCCGGCCCCGCGCCCCTGCGGGCATCGCCGCAACCCCGCCGAGGGGTCTCCCGGGGGGATGCAAAGCTGAGCCCCTGGCACGGCTCAGGGGCAAACGGCAGCCTTGCCCTTCCTGGCACCGGCCGAGCCCTCTACGGCCCAAGAGGAATTTTCTAGGAACGGCAGGTGAGCAAATGAATGGCGTGTAAATCAGGAGGCACAAAGACGCCGGGAAGAGGCGTGAAGGAACAATGGTGCGGCAGGCCGGTCGAATAACATGAATGCTCTCCTAAGAGGTTTTGCACGCCTTTAAAACATTGTTTTCAAGAGTTTTCTACAAGAATGCTGTAAACTCCCGTAATTGTTTAATTTCCCTTTGATACAGATAGATGAAAGGGCTGCCTGCTGCACTGAAACCCTGTAAGCACTTTTCCATTGCAAGTATCCATTATGCGAAATGAGCTCTGCTGCCATGTGACTGGGGAAAATAAATTATGTATGGCTGGAGCGTCTAAAAGCTTCCTAGTGGATGGCATTGGGTTACATCAGAGCTCAGCTTCTCAGAAACTCCCAGGGCCTCCTCGTGTTAATTAGCTGCTGAAAGCCCAGGTATGAAACAGGCTGCCTTGCTTGCTTTGTTGTGACAAGGCGACCAAAGCCAACGTGTAGGAAGGCGGTAATATTAAAGGTTGGGGGTACCAGGAAAGAGGAATTTCTCGTGGAAGGTTGATGGTTTTCTAGTCCCTCAACGTAGCTTGCTTTTGAGGCGCAGTGCACGCAGATGTCATGTATAATACATGTTGCTTTTAATATGTAAAGCCTTGTGCTGTGTTGAGAACCCTATGGGAAGATGCTATTCATTCACAGGTCCCTGAGCCAAAACCTTGAAAATGATGTCTGCCCAAAACACAGGTTAGTGTACACACTGGAACCAGTACAATCTGTCATCAGTAATTGTACTTAATCACCTATTGCGGAAGCTTCTCTCAATAGTTAAGAGTTCTTGGTCTTGATTTTGTATCTCTACAGTCTACTTCACCTTCCCTGTGGGACATTCACCTTACACAGCAAATACCGTAGCGTGGAAGCTTTCCCCAGTTACTCTAAACTAGCTGTGGTAAGAACCAGCAGCAGTGGTACCGCAGCAACTGTAAGGCTTTTGTTTTGCCATATAAGAATTCACAGAGCTTCCGAGGTGGGTTTTGCAGCAGGTGCTGCCTGGCACACTCACTGCTGTTTCAGGTGTGCCTTAGCAATGCCTGCCACTTAATGTGCCTGAGGAAGAGGAAGCCTCATTTCCAGTTGCCAGCAACTGGTTTGCTTACATGTTTGCACGTGCTTCTGAGTCCTGGTCGTAGTTCTCAAGGTTAATGACCAACAACTGACTTTTTGGGACTATCTGAAGCTCCACAAAGTTCTTGAAGCTCCCTAGGCAACAAACATTTACAACTTATCTAAAACTGAAAAATGAGCAATGGACTGTTTCTGTGGTGACAGACTGAAGCAAGGGAAGTCACAGATCAGAAAGTCCACGGACAACACCTAATACTCAGAAAAGTTTTTGATGAGAGGAAGCAAATGCTGCATTAAAAATAATGTCCAGTTAACTGTCAGTGGCTTGAGAGGTATAAAGGATGTCACAGAATTTTTCTTGTCCCGTTTCTAGGTAGATGGAGAGATAGACAGATCTGTGTGCTGTTCAAATCTTAACACTACTATTACCTGATTTTCCAGTTTTTTGGTTTTCCAGTTTTTCCAGAAAATGTCTCTTTAACCTTTCAGATAAATCTAATGTTTTTTTGAGGGTGGGAGGGAAGAGGACTCTGATTTTAAATACCAGGTTGCTAGCAGAATTTGATTGAAAACCTGAAATCTGCTTCTTCAGTTTAATCCAGTCAGATAGGACTGGGTGGATGTACACCAGGTCAAGCTGTAGTAACTCTTTATTCTTGCCTAAACTGAAAGTTGCAAAGCTCTTTATTGCTGCCATGGCCATCCTCCTTGCGTAAAATGAAAGAATATTTCATGAACGTGCACTTTGACTGAGCAAAATATTGACCTGAATTTAGGAGTATGGGTGAACTGATTAAAACGTCTGCTAAAGAAGCTCCTTTCCTCTGACTTTCACCCCTAACTAGGACAAAATTAAATCAAACTTTCAGGTAACAGACGTCTCCAGAATGGTGTCTTTAGCACCAAATTGCCTCTACAGATTGCTGTCTCACCTCATTCCCCTCCCTGTATCCAAGAGAAGATTTGGATACCTTGTGAGATTTGGATGCTTGGTGAGGTAAACAAATAGTGTAAGAGCTGTTGCTGGTGCCAGCTGTCTTGTAGAGGAACAATAAAGTGCTAACAGCTCAGAGTCACAGCTTTTTTTCAAACTTCAGGTTAAAATAAATCACTTGATGGGATTTCGAAAATACAAAAGATTGTGTCTGATTGTGTCGTGGCATTGGGAGCAGCAGCAAACGCAAAACAGGACTAGCAAACACCTTCTCCTCGAATATATTTTGGCATTATAGAAAACTCTGTGTCCTTCACAGGCCACACACTTCAACAGGAGTGCACATGAGGAAGAGCAAGGCTCCTCTCCTAAGTGCCTATGGCAAGGGAACTCTTCTGCGCATGAAAAACCCAGTTCAGCAAAGCATGTCAGTGTGTGTGCAAGACCACTTCATTTCAGCAAAGAGCTTAAGAATGTGCTTAGCTTTAAATATGTACTTAGCTGAATCGCTTTGCTGAGTGGGGATTGATGGCTGAATTAAGGCATTAAACATTAATGACAGAGCTGGGAACACAAAATAGTATGTAAATTGGGATGTGTCGGGACTAGAATGAACTGATTCAAACAGTGCAATCATTGCATGATTAAGATCTCTTGAAAGATGTGAAACCATTAGAAAGGCTTAGGGTCCGGTGACTTGAGGTGGGGGACAATCACTGACTATTGCTTCAGCCCTTACACTATCTCAAATCACCCAGTTTTGGAGTGTCTGGTGGGGAGACTGGGTGGAGATCTCTTCCACACAGTTACTGAAATGCTTAAGTCTCTGTTGGTACAACATTATTCCTCGGTGTTGCTCAGGGCAGCGCTGGCTCCTGATCTCTTTTTGACTAGGATGAAGAATGAGGGTATCTTGACAGCATTTCCAGGTGTCTCCATGTTCTTTGACTGCTTTTGGTCCTGCCAGGAGTGGTAGCAGGGTCTATCTGAGCATTTCTATCCCTCTTGTCCTGAGGGACTCCAGTGTGAACGCTTCCCACAAGCCTCTGACAGGCTCCCCGTGTACTCGGTGCCTCTAGGAAGGTGACTGTGGAGCTGAGGACTGTGGTTTCCACCATGAGCTGATGACACCTGCTCTTTATATTTCTCCCTTTTTAGATCCACTCAGGGCAGCCAAACAATTTATACAGTGACTCATGAAGATGGAGATACGGATAAAAGCCTATCTGTCCAGAAGTGGCTGAGGTAATGCTTGCAGGAGAAAGCAATTGCTTCGTTTCTGCTTGGCAGAAGATGCTGTGTTTGCTCCTTCAAGTCAAAGTAGTAATTTATTTTGCTTCCTCTGTTCATTCTTTTTGTGCTTTTTGGTTTGTTTTCTACATCCTGGATGTATACTAGGGTTAACTTTCTCTTTAATAGGACAACCTGTTATTAACAGATACACTATATACTCGGAAATAGTGATGCTGGTTTTGCACGTTACAGTAATCTGAACAGGAACAAAGTTGTTTTTTTTTTCTTTACAATAACAGTGGTGAGTGATACAGAAAAGCTTACCCTGTCTCAGAGGCTGGTGGATCAAACAGTAGCTCTGACATTAGCTCCCGTGCCTGATTGGCAGGCCACATTTGAACGACCCTTGACTATATTTGTGCATCAGGAATGTTTACACAGTGAATCAATTAGTTTTGAAGGAAGGAATGGCATTAAGGGCAGCTTTGAAATATACTCAAGGGAAGGTGCAGCTACAAAAGTTTTGGAGAGAGAGAAAACATCTCCCTCCTCCACAAGAATAAACACAGACTTTACTGTGAAAAGAGAAGCTTGCTTTTTTTTTTTGTTTGGTGGTTTGTTTTTTCTTTTTGGTAAAAATGACAAGTAAAAGTGTTTCACTTAGATATCAAGATTAAGCAATAATTTTCATGAAAGTGTTTGTTGAAAGCTCCAGCATAATAAGTTTGACATAATTAAACAACGACGCAGTTAACAATTAATCTCCTCTGGGAATGATTTCTATTATAACAAGCAAAAATCCCACCTCAATAGTTCTTTTGAAGGTAAAGCTTGTATTACACGAGTGATGTAGTTTTATCTTTCCACCTTTTGAATGTCTTAGACTATGAAGTGGCACACTGAAGAAAGATTTTGTGCATGCAGTGTCAGAGGTGGTATGATCAAAACTGTATACAATTATATGAGTGTTCTCCAAATCTCATCTTTGCAAGCCCTATATTCTGATCATTTGACAAATCTTGTTTTATCCTTCAGACTAGAACGTGCAGCAGGAGATAGCATGATTTATGCATTGCTTATGGTTATATAAGTGATATTTTCATTTAATACTTGTATCTGAGACTGTTGATAAATTTGCGAGCAAGAGAAAACACCCTCACAGACTTAACGAGCGTTACCACATGAACACCACAGGAATAACAAAACCTGCAAGTCCCAGGACCCATCTCAGTTTGTTCAGATCCACCAGGACCTCGCTTCTGGCAGGGAGGTGGACTAGACACCCTCCAGACATCACTGGCAACCTAATTTATTCCATGATCGCTGCACAGTCTCTTTCTTAATTGCATCTGAAGCATTTGTGACTTGTCTATATTCGGCTTTTGTTCACGTGAGTAGAATGCCAGCTTACGTTGCCAGCAGTAACATTGCTGTAGCTGCAGCAGTGTAAAGACATAGCCAAGACAACCTTTATAAAAATAAATAGTAGCTTTTGCTTAGGCCAGTTGATGCAGCTAGAAGAGCTATAGATATTGTGGGCCCACACAGACTGTGCTGGATCTGAAGCAAGCAGCAAACACAAAGCTGAATAAAGGATGGAAACCATTGCTCTGGTAGAGTGAAATTGTGTTTCTTTTTCCCAATTTAGCCAATTAGATTAGACTGATATGGATGAGAAGATGTCTTCTGTATTAATTTATACTCTCTGTTACCATTGGAATAAATTACAAAATCAAGCTTTGTGAAACATTCGATATGGCATCTCCCGTTGAGCAGCTTGCATGTTTATACTCAGACCCCATAGCTTTGCATAGACATGAAGGAGCTCTTGGGGTGTTGGAGTATGAGCAGCTGTGGTGGGTCTCTGGATGGGCTGACATCCTTGATTTATGGTCCTGATTTGTGGTCCTGAGCTTGAACTGCACTCCATCATTCCTGACACTTACAAATACATTCCTTACTGCTAAGTGTTCCTCAGTTGGCTTACATAAAACATTTACACCAATGCAAACTTCTTTTTTTTTTTTTTTTGACTGTGTGCTATTTGTAACACAGGACTGGCCTTCTGGTTAGTACTCTTGGAGTTTTGCATGAGCGAGGACTAGAGTTGAGTGAGTACATACCCTAAATATTCATTTGCATTCAAAAGGGAGCTTCTATTTAACTGTGGTTGTAATCCTTTCATATTTATTTTCAATGAATATGTGATCATGCGAGCGTTACTACCATAATACTAGTCTGTGAGAATTCCCATGTGACTTACTCATGGGAAGCAAGCATTTAATTGAAATGTTGGGTCACCAAAAGGCAGTTCAGAATTTTCTATTGACTTTGTTTTGATTACTTATTCAAATTAAATGTTATGATCCTTCTGGATAAAGGAAAGCAACACTTGGCAGTATTACAGTCAATGGGACAGTAACATTCACACTCGACTTGTTCATTTAAAGAATTTTATCAATAAACATCCAAAAATGTACGTGGCATAAATGAACGTTGCTTGATTTATTGTAGAAGATACATTCCCAGTCGACTATTTCAATCTGGATTACAAAATTCATAAATGAAGCGATCCTCAGACCTGCAATTATTCGCTGAAGTAATTCACTCACCATTTCATAACAAGCACATTTCAGACATGAACTGTGGATCTACAAATGATCCGAGGTAAAATTTGCCAAAGAAAATCCTCTGGTAAGATCAGCGCATGTGAGTTAGAGATGCAGGATGTGGTTGCTTAGTTACTAAGCAGGAGCCCACCTGGAAAGCACAGTCCCTCTGCACTTCAGAAGACAGAGATGGGCTTTGCCTTTTACTTTTGAATGACATTATTGCTGAATGTTGAAATTTAAAACGTAGAACCAGGCGACTGGCAGCCTCGTTGCAACCGCAGCCAGCGGTAGGGTGATCATCCTTCCGTCACAGAAGATGGAACCACGGGAGAAATAACAGACAAAACTTCATTCTCCAGAATTTCTCCATCTACAGTGTTCCTCGTGCAGAAGTTCAGCCTTGCAGTGTGTTTCAAAGCTGCAGCAACGTTTACTGTTCCCCCGAAAGGCAGCCTTTTTATTTGGAGAAAATAACTGAATCTTCTTTGCCGAAATAAAAATACGGAGACAAAGATTTAAGAGCAAACACCAACCACTGATTCGGTTTTTTTCCTCTTTTGCCAAAATGAGTTTTTACACAACTACACCTGTGACCAAATAATTTCTCTCATTACTTGCCGTAATTTACCCTTTTGTGAATGATGAAGAGTTATAAACTTTAATCCGTACAAAATAACTTGGTTCTGAATGTAAAAGTTTTCAGGTTCTGAAACTTTTAGAACTAATTATAGAAAACTTTTAGGATACAGGGCAAGAGAAGTTATGCCTTTTCATCTGTGCAAAGGAAACTTCTTTTTCCAAGTGTGCTGTATAAAAAAGGAAACCTATTCAACATTTAAAGACTTTTTTCACTTTTAAAGTACAGAAGCCAGATACATGCCTCAAAATATCAGTGCATTCAAATCTCTCTTGTGATTCTGAAATGTTTGTGACAGATGAGGAAAATCAACTGGAAAACTTCAGCTATACAACTTTCCAGATGAAATGATAATTTATCTGCAAAATTCTTTTCTATATTATGCAGTAAGTTGGGTAATTATTCATCCATTAGAGTTTCCTATTATTGGATAGCATAGCCTCCAAATTAAAACTCATAAACTGTGCTGTATTTTCAAAATTTAAATGTTGAATTTTAGTACATCTTTTCAATTTTCAAATATTTATAATGTATTTTCGCTTCTGTCTTAAAAATAATCAAGAAGACAATAAATTATTCCCTTTTCAACGGTGCAACAATGAGTTAGAATTAGAAAAATCTTTCAGCATTTGAAACCTTAGGAGCTGCAGAGAAAAAACTATTGTACAATCAAATCTTTAACTGTTTTCTAAATTGAAAGAGATGCTAACATATTGCTGGGAATCCACAAAGCTTTTGTTTTGGAAGATGCATAATTTTAACTCTCAGTGACTGTTGGAAGACAGCATGATTTAATTTGCCATCACAGTCAAGTGATCTATATGAAGGATTTTAGATAATTTTATGGCATTCTTTCTTATGCTTCTGTAGCTGTCATCTTTTCCTGATTTTCATATTTCTTAGCTACAAAACAGATTTCGAGCACTTTGTTTGTAGAAGTCACCCTGGAATTATTTTATCACTCACACCACTTATATGCATTAGTGTATTTAAGGATTCAAGTAGTTAGGAAGCTTCCCCATAAATTGTGGCAAGTATTGGATTGGTCTACACAGTAATTTCTCAGTGAATTTTAGAAAGTACAGAACATTTCTTTTTTAGAGGTTGCATGTTAATGACAGGTTACCATCACAGTTATGGCCACAGCCTGTGGCCTTCCAATACCTGAAAGGGGCCTGCAAGAAAGATGGAGAGGGACTTTTTATAAGGACATGTGGTGATAGGACAAGGGGCAATGGTTTTAAACTAGAGCAGGGTAGATTTAGATTAGACATTAGGAATTTCTTTACTCTGAGGGTGGTGGGACACTGGAATGGGTTGCCCAGAGAAGCTGTGAATGGCTCATCCCTGGGAGTGTTCAAGCCTGGGCTGGATGAGGCTCTGAGCAACCTGGTATAGTGGGAGGTGTCCCTGCCCATGGCAGGGAGGTCAGAACCTGATGATCTTTAAGGTCCCTTCCAACACAAGCCATACTCTGATTCCATGATTCTATGAAATGTAGCTTCACCAAATAAAAATACCTAAATAAGTGGAGTCAACCTTACTGTGGTATTACTTGCTCATACAACACCTATTTCATACCTTAAAACTCAGATGCTGTTTTCCATGCAGCTAATGTTTGCCCACGTGAAATGCATGGGAAGGACCTCCAGCCATAATCTGACTCCCTACTGGCACAAGACCAGGGGTGATGTATTAGCATCCCCTTCTTTCCTTCCTCACTATGTGGGGAGGAGGAGCAGGCAGAAGACTGTCGAGGAGCGAAGCGCTCCAGCAGCTGAACGATCAAGGGACCATGAAGCCCCTTGCAGCTGAAGCTCAGCTGCTTCACAGGGGTCAGTATGCATAAGTTTCTCCTCTCTGAACTTTGGCTCACTTTCACGGGCTCTTTACTTTTAATTGGAGGCCATGATGAAGAGAGATCCACCTCACTGTTTTTTTCTGAAGGCATCTCTCATCTCTGAAATTCTCAACCACTCCTCGACATTTAAATGACTTTTTCCTCTCCTCTTTCCCATCTTGGAGCTTTCTTCAGCTGCCTTCCTTTGTTAACAGTTCCTAGCACACAAGCAGATTAATGCAACAAAACCTTATCAAGATGAAGCCTCCTTTCCCAAAGGTTGCTGAATGAAGCCTGAGCAACTCCTATAAACAGTGAGTTCCTCTGTTCAGTTGAGACATTGAAACGTCACTATACACACACCAGAAGCCATTGGCAACGTTTTGTAGTGTTACTCCTTGTACATCATCTCCTTAACTGGTTTAAAAGTGTACAAGCGATGGCTGGAGGAATAACATATTTTAACAGGCAAAAAACAAAGCCACATCTACAGCTCATTTCAGATGAGCAACTTAACGCAGTCTTAGAACTATGTAGACAAGCTTGTTGATTTTTTTTTTAACGCTATGATTAATTATTATTATTATTGAAATTCTTACTTTCTTTGGGCCAAATTCTACTCTGAAAGTGAGATTTAATCAGGAGTTACTGTGCTTAGTGTTGCGGGTTTGATTGATGGATTCAGATTTCTTCTTGCACATGCAAAAGTGAATGAAATAAGACAGAACTCTTAAATTACAGAGTTCATTATCACCTTCAGGGAGAAATCAAAGGACTTAGGGAGAACCTCTCATAAGGGATGGATGAAAATGTTAATGACAGAGGGGTTAGTGTTCACTGTCTGCTAGTTTGAAAGAAAGGAAGACCATTTGAGTGTGTGTAGGACAAAGCTTTTTCAATCTCCCAAGGCCCAATTTGTTAACTATTAGTGCATGCTAAAAGGCCTTAGCTCTTTGATAAAAGGTTGGGAAATAAGATGAGCATGGTTAAATCTAAAGTAGTTTTTCATTAGTAGCAATATTATTAAATGTGGTATTTTGCCCTGTTTGTTTTTGTTGGGTAGGTAGCTGCTCATGTTCTGCCAGTTAATCCTGTTCTTTTGTGTAGTTTAATTATAAAACACCTAATAATGTGGATGACTGCTTCTAATAAATTAAAAATACCTGAATAAATAGGGAGGTTGTGTTGTCTATTAAGTGCAATATCCAGGTTTGGTTAAAAACAGGAAAGTCTGCTCGAGCTCTTAAATTAGGAAGACTTTTCTGCAGCTTAACACAGATGCAAAAGGCTTGCTCTCAACTCCAGCAGCGGTGCCTGAAGAATAAGGACCCGGGAGGTCGTGTTCGAGGGCAGAAATAATCAGCACACCCAACATCAGATTTTGTCTATTCAGCCCTCCTGATAAATACTGTTGCTAATTCTACATGTGACAGTGGAAAGTATTTTGCAGGCTTGCAAGATTTTCGTATTTTCAGCTCACTGTGGTTTAACCACAAGCTTTGTAGCTAGGAGAAGAGCAACCTATTTGTGCGGGATAGACATGTCACTTCAGGACACGGTTTAGTGGTCATGATAATGTTGGGTAGATAGTTGGACCTGATGAACTTGGAGGTCTTTTCCAACCTTAATCATAGAATGATAGAATCATAGAATGGTAGAGGTTGAAAGGGTCCTCTGGAGATCATCAAGTCCAATCCCCCTGCCAGAGCAGTATCACCTAGGGCAGTCCACACAGGAACAGAGCCAGGCAGGGCTTGAAAGTCTCCAGAGAAGGAGACTCCACAACCTCTCTGGGCAGCCTCTTCCAGGCTCTGTCACCCTCACAGGAAAGAAATTTTTCCTCCTGTTGAGGTGGAACTTCCTGTGTTCCAGTTTGTGACCATTACCTCTCGTCCTATCCCAGGGCACCACTGAAAAGACACTGTGCCCTTCTCCTTGACACCCACCCTTCAGAGATTTGCAAACATTAATAATTATTGATCCCCTTAATGATTCTGTGCATTTCCCCAAAAGCAGTGGTTTGTACACCTCTGGAGCAGAGAGGATAAAGTGCCTGTGCTGTGTCCAGGTTTGATGCTTGCCTCATTGTTGGTGCTGCTAGTCACCCCACAAAGCCAGTGCTGCTCTTGATCACAGCCTTCATCACAAACATTGACTGCTGATAGTCTGAAGCAACTGGGACTTGCCATGTTTTTTTCATCAGGCCCTTACAGTTGTCCTTTTGTTAGCATGCAGAACTCGGCAACTCTTAGAGACTGGGTTTAGCCAGTGTTTCTGGGCAAGGTCTCAGCAAAATTTGGCTTGTTTCATGTATGAGCCCATATGGAAACCGAGCTCTTTGGAAAGCCCCATCATCTTTATCTAAGTGGCTTTATTATTCTACATCAGCCTAATCTTTCTGGGGCCCTCACCATGGGTGAAAGCACTGAGCTGAGGGAAGGGAAGGATCAGGAGAAAATATACTACAGTAACCCCTTAGTAATGAACTCCTGCATACTTCAGCTATCTGCTTTGATATCCAAACACAATGGAGCTATAGACTAAGCTCAGAATGTGACCTTCAGTATCTTACCACCAGGGCATTTATTCCTCAACTGGTTTCTTTAGTCTTAGGTTGTTTTCTTAATCTGTGCTAAGTAGTGACGAAGCCTGGTAAGCTCTGCTGTGCTGGAGGAGACTGTCCCCGTCCAGTGACAATGGTATAAGGCTTGCAAACTCAAGCCTAACACCTAATGACATTTCCTGACAAACCTTCTTCATCAACAGAATCCAAGCTTTACGGACAGCTTTAGTGATGAGATAATACTTACTTCTGGCTGTCAAGGCCTCCTTTTCAATGGAGGTACAGGGGGAATTGGAATAAAACCTATCCCCTCTTTGTCATGAAATATTATGTCGTGAAGCACAGGTTGTACAGCTGAGACCATAACAATTTGTGGATAGAACTACCCCTGAAAAAAGCCATTTCTGCTGCTCTTCTGCATGTCCCTATCCACCTTTTTTATCACTGTTTATCTTTTATATTATGAAGTGTATCTTTCTGCATGGTGGTGATAGTTCAAAGATTATGTGAAGGGAATGGCATGACTGCCATGTTGCTTGCTCAAGCTTTTGGACTTTGTGAAATGCAAAGATCTATGGGTTTTGGCTCTGTTTGTCCCTCATATATATATATATGTATATAACAAATTGGCTTATTAAAGTAACTAGTATGGAGGAATCCTCGTTGTAAGAACAGTATCTTCAGCTACACATGTGGCTTCAGTCAACATGTGTCTTTTGAGACTGTGGAGGAAAAATACACAATACAAACACAAAATTAAGAAGAGGAAGTTTTGTTTTTTCTTTGATCAAAAATTACGCTGACCTTTATTCCTTTGGTACATATTGAGAGCCCAGCCAATTATGATACTACAGCTTTGAGCAGAGGAAATTAATTCAGCAAACATAAGGCCCTGATGACTCAATGATCAATTCTCAAAATTGCCCCTTCCCCTTATATAGTAGGGATAATATCAGAATGTATTTTAGGAGTCTCTGTAGGACTGGACCAAATATCCAGGATTTTAGGAGGAGAAAAGAGCATTTCTTTTTCAGGTAACAATCTAAAAGAGTTCTAACACCCCTGGATAGGTTCTCCTTCCCGCAATAAAACATTTTCAGATTCTTAGTGGGTACCTTTGCTTGTGCCTTTTGGTCAGAGCTGCACAGACTTATGCAGGAGCACCTGGGAAAAAAGCTTTGTCACCATACTCTAACATAACAAGTATTTGAATACGGATCAGAATATCCAAGGTGTAAAACCAAAAGGTTGCTACCACTTGTGAGCAAAGGCAGTTAACACCACGCTCTTACCTGCTTTTAATCCACGGCTGGACACTGGAAGTCTGCTGACTTCTTATTGCCTGAGCCCTGCTTGCAACCACCCCAGCCTCTGCTAAGGTCATCTCCACATGGGTGGGGATGCCATGCAGATGAGGGGGGAGAGGACCTACCTCGCTTGCCAAATAATTGTTTTCCCTTCAAGCATTCTCATACCAAGCTCACAAGAGACAAAGCGATAACCACGAATGTTTACAAACAGCAAAATCTAGGCTTTTATGAACAGCAAAGCGTAGGCTGCACGGGCACCCGCTGTGCTCTCCAGAGTGTTTTATTGAGAGGAGAGTTCAGCCATGAGCTGAACGTCATCACAAGCACACCACGAGCGACGTGATTTCTCTTCTGTCCCTTCCCCCAGGTGAAAGTTACACCTGCAGTGCACTATTCTGTTTTGGCAGAAGGTTTGTTTTAAACAACCGTGCTGCTATTTAGGTACAGTAGAAAAAAAGTGAGACTTAAAGTAGAGGTCTTGTGCTCGGAACAGAAGATGCAGGCTTGTGGTGTTCCTAGTTTCCAGGGGAGTTCATTAAGATGAGGTTTGTCATTATGGGAAGTTCTCTTTCAAGTGAGGAGCAAAGCTGGATATCACCGTCTTCACATAGGAAGTTTAGGTGAATTTGGGTCCCAGGCCACTGAGTGCTTTGGAGACAAGAGACTTGGGCTGGACTCAGAATTGTATGAAAACACTGAAGGAGGGTAGTTGTCCGAGTCTGTGCTAATGAGAAGGAGTTTCACAGCCTTTAGTACTGGCTGGAAATTCCTAGGGAATCATGACTTCTTGCTCATATACAGGGCATTGGTTTAGTCTAGACAAGAGTTGACAAAAACTTGTATAATGTATAATCATCATCTGTCAGAACAGGGAGGAAGTGTCCTGGAGCTGGAAGTGGTAGGATGTGGTAGGAAGTGAGGGTTGGGCATCTGTCAGGAGCCCCTGGAGCTCTTGCAAGAAGATGACCCAGTGTGCCAGTTGTGGTTTCGTAACTTTAACCAAAGTCTGCAGGAGAAGTCCCTGGAGTTCTCCCTTTCACACAGCAGAGTAACGTCTTTCTGTTGTAGGACTCACTTGTAACTATCCCCATCTGCTCTTCTCAAGACTCGGGAATAAGCTGATGGCAATGATGCTGTTGTAAAGAGAATCATTTTATGTAAATGCACTGCTGACATGCAAGTCCAATTTGGTAGTATCCAAATATGGAGCTGGATAAAGCTGTAAAGTGCACTGGTTTTTAAGGGAAAGCAAAACAATGGAGGGCCAAATGACAGGAGTGTGGTTTCACATCCATATGCAGTTGCTGCATCTCGCAGGGAGCAGCTTACACTATTTTGGTGCACCCAGGACTCGTGCTACTTCCCTAAGCTAGAGTAACAGCATCTCATTGCTGACAGTATCAGCACAGACCCTCAAAGGAGGGGGATGGATGTCTTCTCAAAAGGCACTGATGAAAAGTGATGTATCTAAGCCATGGTGGCCAGCTTGTGACTCTTCCTCTGTACTTGGCTTTGGTGAGGCTGCACCTTGAATACTGTGTCCAGTTTTGGGCCCCTCTCTACAAGAAGAATATTAAGGTGCTGGAGAGGGTCCAGAGGTGGCTACAAAGCTAGGAAAGGGTTTGGAGCATGTGTCTTGTGAGGAGAGGCTGAGGGATCTGGGGCTGTTTAGCCTTGAGA
>WUAM01000277.1:1189320-1199490 GCA_024336885.1 Actenoides hombroni
GTTTAGTGGTTTTGATAGGGCTGGGAGTAAGGTTGGACTTGATGATCTTGAAGGTCTCTTCCAGCCAAAACTATTCTGATTCTTGGGAGCATCCTGACAGTGCTGCCATGCTAGGCTGGATCATATGACAGACTTCAAGGCTGTGCCAACCTAAGGCTGCTGAGTAATTAGCTCCTCAGCTGCAGGAGAACTGTTGATAGCTGGGGCTTCTTAGGTTATGCTGACTTAAAATCTGAACTGTTTCTGTAACATATCTTGTCCTGAATCCAGACTGGGACATGGTTAAAGATCCAACTTCTATTAGTTGAGTCTGTAGATGGGTTCTGACTAACTGCTACACTTTGTTCATGTGTGGTAGTCTTGATGCTCTGCATTAGCTGGACAGAAAGGACGTACCCAAAGCCAGATACACTACTATGTGCTTGAAGGGCAAAGGCAAGATTTCTTCTTCAGAACGGGACTGCCAGCCCTGGTTGTCAGTGATGCCAGTTCTCCTTCATCCGTGGGAAGAAGAGCAAGGGAAAAGGACCAAAGCTTTGCAAAACCACCAGGCTTTGCTACTGCTTCTGGTGGGGCTGGTGGTGTGCAAGGCTGGCCAGAATTGGTTCCTGTAGCTCCAGTACCCCAAGGAGCAGAGGAAGAGAAAAGCTGGCTCTAAAAAGAAGTCACACAAAGAGAGCAAATCAGTAGGAGCCACACAATGCCTGCTACTATGAAGTGAAAGCAGATTTCAGCAGACTTGTGCCTGGGAGGCATCCTTGTGGGAAAAAAATGCATTCACACAACATATTGGACATTTTCAAGCTGGATTTGTCACTGCACCCATGAAATACAGTGGCACTACTTGTCAAAAATGTCCTTCCCCTTCCTCACATAAGAAATACAACAGAGAAGCAAGCAAAAAACCTCATGCAGCAGAGAGAAAAATGCATTTGTTAAGCTGTTCTTTCTGAAGGAATGAAATGATCATGTGGTTGCAACGTGAGGGTGTAATCAAAGGGGTACAATGGTGATACTGCTACACAGCCAGCTTCAAAGACAGCGTTTTCAGATGGAATTTCAACCCCAGTCTCAACTTGTAACTTCTTCCCAAAAGGGATGACAACCAGTAGCAGCACTACAGGATACTGAGTGATGTCCTGTGACCATTCGATGACATTATTTATTCTGATAGTTATCATAAGTAGCATTTATTTTTAAAACACATGACAAAAGCTCTATTTTATGGTTTTTTTTCTCAGAAACTCATTTTTTGTTTTCTTTTGAAATAAATGCCTTTCTATAATTAATGATCAAATCTGGCTAAAAGTTGCTGGAATGGAGCCTTTGTGACCAGATTGTTTTGCTGTAAATTGGAAAAGAAATTAAAAAAAAACACAAACCAAAAACAAAAGAAAGAAAGAAGCATCTTCTTTTGTCAAGGGGGTTTAAAGTTGCCACGATCAACAGTCAAAATTTCCATATAATCTGAAATGACCAAGAATATTTTTACAATGTAATGTCTGGTGACAAAAACACTTCAGAGAATTCATGTCACCAGACAAAATGAATTCAAAAGTGATCACAGTGTAATTTTACTTTTATTCTAGATGTCAGCATCTTTCATAAATACCCAAATATGTAACTTGCTGGATGAATAGACCAAGTCCTGAAAGTTCTAAAAATAGGTGGTAATTCAATAAAGTAAAAAAGGGGGGTTTTAAATTATTATCATTTAAATACAATATATTTCCTGACACTTGAAATTTGCCTCTTTGCTTCACCCCTCTACTGCACCACCACATTTCAGCCCACAGCCCTCAGGGACTTGTCACACGTGCTTACTGTGATCAGTGCTGCTCAGTGAAATGGTCCCAGTTAGCCCCCAAATGGTGTAAGCAATTGAACTGGTGCGGAGGAGAAGTCATTAACCTGTGAGGGAGGGATGGAAACAAGCCCTGTGTACGTGTGTAATGTACAAGGTCCTAGCCCAGTGCCCGGCTGAAGCTGGTGTTTTGTGGCATCCCTCTCTCCTCCTGTATTAATTGAGATGGTGACAAGGACACTCCCAGCTGCTGGCCCCTGGTCATCAACCCTGCTCATTTGTTAAATGTGCCTGGCCCCAGGGTTTGGTCCAGGGTGATTAACGCTCTTCCAAGGGATTTGGGAGCTACCTCAGTCGAATTCCACTTCCCAGTTGATGCCCTGCTTTTGAAGTTAAAAAGCTTGACTAGAAGGGGCAGGGGCTGCTCCATCCCAGCTGGCTTTACTGACAGAGAGTGGTCCTGGGTGGTGCTCATTTGTGAGGATGTCTGCCTGCATAGTTCTTCATCCATATATTGCCCACACACGTGGTTTATAAAGGCAAAACGATCATCCACCGTCCTTCTGCAAACTGTTACTGGAGCTTGATCATAGAGGCTCTTGGCAGCAATGAAAGACTTGAATTTGGTCACTCTTCAGCATCAGACCCTCAGCCGTTGAATGCAAGCTGCAAAATAACCAGTTCTGGGGCTGGAAGAAGACTTTCTGGGCAATGTTTCTGAGTAATTTTGATGTAGCACTGCTGTTTTTGTTAGTTAATACTGCTTTTAGCAATGAAACTGCTTTGCTTTGGGTAGAACTCCGAAGTTCTCTGTTTTCTTAGAAAACCAAAATTGTGCTGATCCTTGTGTTTTTTTTCCCCTATGCAGGCTGCATTTGTTTGCACACAAGATGTGAGTAATGAAGGAGTCTACAAAAATCAGTTGGCGAAATTCTGTTGGAGTTTGCAAGAAAACAAAACAAACACAAAAACAGCCCATCAAGTCAAATTGGCTGATTGATGCAAAAGGCAACACAGATGGAGGTAATGGGGTTTCAAAAGAGGAATTAGAGAAGATCTGAACGGAGGCTCCATAAATCTGCAGCAATTCAGCTTTGCCAAGAACTGCAGTGGGAAATCCTCATTATGGGAGATATTTCCGTGCTGTACTCAACCGTGAGAGCTTTGCTAGGGCAACCACAGGGAAAGCAGGATCTAGTGGTGACTGCAAGACCCAGCAATCAGCATTCCTGAGCCCTGCCAGGCTGCACTGCTGACTCACGCGGCAGCCTTGAGTTAGTCATTCATTGCCAGATGCTTCGACCTGACCTTGTCAAGGTGCTGCAAACAAGGAAGCAAAACAGACTTACCTTGGGCAACTCTGGCAAACAAGTTTTATCATGTCGTATTTCAGCTTCCCCCGTGCCACCAGATGAGCAGTGTGGCTCAGGAAGAAGCTGCGGGCCGTGCCAGGCCATTTTTAGGGCCGGGGCTGCTGCTTTGGCATGGCAGAGACACAAAAGGGTTGTTTGTAGCCGAGGAGGATGAGGGAGGCTCAACTGTTCAGAGGAAACACGGGGACTGGGGGAAATCTCTTTGTAAGTAGGAAGTGGAGAACCTGGTTAGTGCAAAGCTCTTTGCTCGTAGGCAGTGGAGAAGCTGGTGGCTCAGCAGATCCCACGGGAAAGACAGTTGAGAGAGGAGGATGCAGAGTCGCAGGGAGGGAGCAACATGAACATAGGAAATAGCCTCATGCAATGCCAGCTCAGGTGAAGGACTCATGTCCCTCTGTCTAGAGGCTGACCTGAAATCTTCCACCACATGGGAAGAAGATTGCTGGACCTAACAATGGGCTGATGGATTTGGGAGGGATGCAAAATGTGGGGATTTTTTTTCTGTTTTATTCCACCAGTTTCTCACCAGAGGGCACATCACATTGCTAGTCAGGGAAGGGCTGTCCTTGGTGTGACAGTCTCTCTGTCTCTAGGCAATCGCTGTGACATCCTGTTTCACTGCTGTGGGATCAGATGTGAGGAGCCTGATGTATGTCAGAAAAAGATCACCAGGAGTTTCTGAAACGCTTCGCTTGGGGTTGGGTTTTTTCCTGAGGGTTTCTCTCTGTAGTGCCTCTCCGTATCATCTCTTGTACCACCACCTCTGACCACAAACACTGGGCTGGACTAACAGAGATTTGATCTCAACCCGACTGGCAAAGCATAAAAAAAGAGCTGAGACCTGAATGGTGCTTGGTCAGACCTGCAAGCTCAGGGGAGAAGGAGCTGTAATCACCCTTCTCCCTGCCCAGGCTTCAGCTCCCCTCACCTCCCAGTGCTGGCTCTGGACCAAACTGCATTTCATCACAGGAGATACCTTTGTCATTCATCACATCACTGCATCCAGTATTTACACATAGAAAACTCAACCTGTATTCCAGATTATTGAAAATCCCTCTGAAGTGCCAGCAGAGCGTTAGTTTTTGGCTGCAGCTGCCCAAATCCCAGTCCTGGTAACAACCCTTTTCTGGCAGCTGCGGGGGAAGATGGTGAAGGAGGGGGCAAACGAGAGGTTATGCTGCAGAGCTGTAATCTGGGGTTTGGAGTCAGGCCACACCTAGAACAGAGCCGTATATAAGTGGCATTAAAGTCGGTCCAGGAGCTCCTGCTGCAGCAGGCAGCTTAGACACAAGCGTGGGTGATGAGCTGTGTCCTGAGCCCTGCTCCAGCTCCCCAGGGGCTCCGGGGGGGCTGTGAAACACTGGAGGGTTTGGGGTGGGTTTCTTCTCTCCTGGGCTGAGGAGGGTAAGCTGCTGTGAGTGAGCCATATGATCCCTATTTTCTGTTCCTGTGACCCTTCAGTGACATCCAAAAAGCTTCCAGGGACTGATTCATAAAACTGCATTTACAACTCATCAGCGGCTCTAACGGGGCTGGGAGGAAGAGGTGACTGGAAATCTTCATAGGCGCGAGCGAAGCCCGGCTGCCTACCGCAGGCAAGGCAGAAAGCTGTCCTGAACTGTTTGTACTAACCCACTAGTCAGGTTTTATTTTAGGAGGTAGGTCTCTCCCAGACTGTAGAGCCTCCTTGGCGCTCCAGCAGTTGCCCAGGGAGGTGGTGGATCTGCCCAGGGAGCTGGTGGATATCCCCCTACGCAAAGGCTCACCCTGAGATCGTGAAGAGCTCTGTAAGGAGCAAGCCCTCATTCAGAGAGGGAGATTCCTCAATGCTGTGAGTGCCTCTCTTGTTTCTGCTCCGTGACTCTGTTGGAAAACCAGGCTAGTGAAACAACGTTTGCCAATTGTAATCCTCGGGTAGCACAGCAAAACCTTATGTCCTTTGTGCCGCTTCCAGCTACAGCACTGCTTTGCTAAACATATTAAGTGTTAGAATATTTGTACTCTCTTGGTATAAACAGATAAAAATAATACTTATGCTGGAGCTGGTCCATTTGAGCTAGGGAAATATTGCAAACTCCCAGTTGTCTTTGAATAGATGCATTTCAAAGTATTGCCCAAATACTTTGGAACAATGTTCAGACGATGGCGTTTGGGGTTGGGTTGTGGTTTTTTTGCGTGAAATGTTTTATCTGATGTTTGCAAAATATTTGACAATTTCAAAACGCGTTTGATATCTGCAAGCTATTGGATTTGACTTTCACGTTGAGTGCTAAGCAACAGGCTTTGTGACTGCAGGACTAAAGCTTTCCTCCCGACAACCACTGACTTGCAGACCACCGTGCTTCTTTTTTGACTGCAGTGGAGGTAGTTCATGCTAAATCCATGAAGCATTTGCACAGTGGCTTCTGATCACCAACAGATAAACCACCTCAGAAGCCGCAATAAATGAAATGATGCAGTTTTATTTGCCCTGCACCTGAATGTTTTATTTACTCTTTGAAAAGAGCCACGAGCTAAATTCCTCTTTCTGAAACTATTAACGGGGCATATTTTCTGCAACAGCTGGAGTTGCATATGTATTATGTGACAAGCTGTCTTGTTAAATTCCTTTGAGCAAATCTTCATTTCGTACTGCACGTGCAAATTCTTTTGGAGCCAGTGGGAGCAGCGAGTGCATATCTGAGAGCTGCATCTCCTCTGTTGAATCAAATCACCCAGACCATCAGATGACCAAAGGGGAAAGATGGGAGCGATAAATTGCAGTACCAATCACGAGCTGGTATGCTGGAAGGATACAGAGGGACATGCCTTTCTGGATGCAGAACCACTTTCCAGTGATGAGGAAAGGTGGGGAAAGTGAAGACATCGGAGAAGCTGGGGAAGAGATGTAGCAACTGAAGCTAGTGGGAGAGCATGACTGTATCCACTGTCAGAGTTTCAGTGCACCAAAGCCAGGGTGCCTCACCCGGTAATGACACAGCTAAATGGAAAGATTTTGTTTCTTTTGTGTCTCCACCCAGTTAGATAAAGGTATAGCTAAGGAAAGGCAGGTCACACCTGTCTACTGGCACCTTTTCCTCTCTCATTACGTGTGTTACCTTCACAGATAGGTTTATCTTGGAATAGAGATAAAGTGGGGTTCTTTTTTGTTTGTTTTCTGTTTTCTTTTTCATTTTAGAGGAAGTGTTTCATACCTGAGAAGTGCAGGTTACAGTTGTTCTTACTTTCTCTAAGATTAACTCTGGTGGCAGGATGGCAGCTGCTGAATCTGTTATACTTGATCCACTAAAGAATAAATATGGAAATAAAAAGTTGGGGCTGCACAGGTTATAGCCCACTGACAATAGTCCATTAAAAGCTATGAAAGAAAACCAGGGATATCTTTAGTAATTTCATGGAATGAAAAAGATTTATGGTTTATTTTTAATATTTTCACTTTTTTTTTTTTCTTCCATATTATGATTTGAAGGAATTTTGATTCACCTACAAATACTTGTTAATGCAATGGAAACATTTCATGGTCGAGTGTAGTTGGTTCTAGACCTGCATCTTTCATCAGTACTTTCTCTGGGGAAATCCTCCTTATTTCTAAGAGACAGCCCAAATCAGGATAACAGAATATGACCTTCAGTGAATGAGGGATGCAGACATGGCTCAGCTGAGGAAGTACACGTTTTAGTTAATCATGGAATTATCTGTTCTGAAACAAAAATCCTTCTTCAATATACTGTGTTGAGATGACAGAGTATTTTTTTTCAACTTCAAGCTTCTAGCAGAATGATAAAAGTCCTTATGTTGAAATTTTTACAGGTCCTTCATGCAACGTTGAGTAAATTGCTCCAGGATGAGTTTGGCTGGGGAGCAGTGACAGTACTTTTATTCATTGCACAAGCACCTCAGTCAGTCTGTCTGCTCAGGTTTCTGGAAACCTCTGTGGTCTGATTCACTATTTCCTTACTGTTTGTTCTGGGACTGGGAGTAACTATGCAAACATGATGTTGATGCAATATTGTAGGGAGTATCTAGGCTAATCCCTGCATTCAACTTCTGAATGTGTTTGTTGAGAGCAAGGGGCTGGATTCGTTACTGTCTTCTGCCCCGTGCTGTCCGCAAGCCAGTGGAGCTGTAGTCACACACAAAAAGCTTTACACTTCTGTTCTAACTGTAAATCACTCTGCACAGGCCAGTGGAAGACATAATTTCTAGCATACAGTGGGGATGTTGTGACAGTTGGCACAAGGACACAGCTAGCACAAGAAAGGTATTACCACACTCAAAACTTTTTTACAAATTGTTAGTTTCTGAGAAATCATCTTTGTCTTCAAAATCATCTAAGGTGGTCAAGTGAACACCTTGGGTTTGCTATTGATGGCTCGGTGCTTTCAGGGAAGAACTTGAATTTGCTTCCCTCCATATTTGCTCCAATAGGTCCACAGATTTAGTTGTTCTACCAGGACTATTCTGGTGACTCAGAATCTAGTTGGAGGGCCAGTATAAGAGCCAGGAAAATGCTCTAAGAGATCTGTGCCACTTTTTAATATGCATTTCAGGCAGCATCTACCTTAACTAACACTTAGCACCTTCAGTGTAGACATCTACATATGAACTGGTTCTGCATGTCCCATTCCAGTCACCTAGAGAAACATCTGACCTGTTTGTGATACGTACCTTCTGGGGAAAGGTAGGAACCCTGCTTCCCTCCAGCAGCTGTGCCATGCAAGGCACTCAGATGAGGAAGTCTACAGCCAGCTTGGCCACAGGACATCCTGCCCTTTGCAGCTGAGCAAGGAGCAAGGTTTGATACAAGAAGCAGCTTATTTCTAGTAGCAGAATGTGTGAAGCAAGAATAAACAGCAGACCTTCCAGACCTGCTTTGCAGTTCCTTATTCTTCAGGGAGTGCTGTGTTGGTTTTGGAGACATTTACGAGGGAGGAGGATTTAACTTTTCCTTTAGGGACTGCGATGTTTCAAAGAGCAGGGTGGATGGTGGTTGCAAGCCTTTTTAGGAAGGAAAAGATCAACTTCTGTCTCTCTGCAGACATTGCCGCTTTCAGTTGCGAAGCAACGGTATGGAGATCAGAAAGGTTTTCTGCTTAATATCCCAGACAGGACTACAAAGATATGAACAATTCTCTAGAAAAACACAGCTAGAAGATTGCACTTCCTGGCCCTGGCTGTGTACCATCCAATTGTGGGTGGATGTGGTGTTTTGATAGTGTAGACTGTACGTGGCCTGCAGACAGGGAGGATGGAAGTCCATGGGGTTTGGGATGCATCCAAGGGTGCTGAGGGAGACAGCTGCAGCTTTCTGCCGTCTTTGAAAAGCTGTGGTCATCAGGGAAGGTCTTCAATGACTGGAAAAAGGCAAATATCACATCTGAACAGTGAGAAAAGAGCAAAAACTGCAGGCTGGTGGGTCTAACCTGGGAAGATGATGAGCGTGTCTTCTGGAACCTGTGACTGGACACATGAAAAAGAGTGCAGGCCAAGCTCAAGTCAAGAGGCAACTGGCACAGGTTGCAAGAGAGGAAATCCTGATGAGATAAAAGGAAAACCAAACCTCACAGGAGGGTTAGTTGCCCACAGTTGTGGAACCCCTGTCCTTGGAGATGCTCACAACACAGCTACCCAAGCTCCTGAACAATCTGAGAGAGCCCTGTTCTAGTGAAGGGATGGACCAGATGGATGAGAAGCACCCAGACAGATCCCTTCCAAACTAATTATTCTGTGATCTGTTCTGTGGTGTATGTGTTTATATGTAGGTGTGCAGGAGAATTTCAGCACCATCTCTGGCCTTGTGTGGGAGGCTGTACCTTAATTCAAAACAGTCGTGTCTAGCTCTCTCCAAGAGAAGAGACAACCTTCTGAGAGACGATGCTTTTGTTTCCACTTCTGTTAGGGAGGTGTCAGGATCACCAAAGCTACCGCTGTGTGCAGGGCTAATTACCACCTCGCTGAGAAAAGGAATCTGAGGCTGAGTTGCCCTCTTAGAAGGTCAGGTGTGGAAGCTGTCTGGGCTCTCTGCTATCCCACAGAGAAAGGGCTGCAGGACAGAGCTGTCGGTCTACTGCTTATCACCCCCAGTACACATCTCCAGTTTGTGTGCGAGTTTGGTGTTTTGCTGCCCCTGCTCTAAAAGTAAAGATAATTAGAAATCTCTCCCAATATTTCAACGTGGCCCTTTCCACACAGAGGCAGGTGAAGAGAAATACCAGCAGGGCTAGACCCCTGGGGAACAGCAGTGAGGAGCAGTACATACCTTCTCTGTCCTCTGGAATAACCTTTTAAGGGCTCAGCCAACGGTAAACAATTTCATGGCATCTTCGGTGTTTAATCTAAGGAATGTATATTAATATTGCCCCCAATAGCACGCTGGAGATAATGCCTGTGAATGGGTAGGAAGGCTCCACATTATGGGGCTACCTCCGTGTGTACTCGTTGCCATCTGTGCTCATTCTGGGTCATCTTATAGGTAAATCAGGCAGGGCTCCTCCGACCCATTTTACAGCAAACCCATCTACACTGAGATGCCTTTGTGGTCAGAGGAGAGATACAGGTATTTCCAGGGAGTAATTTCTCTCTTTCAGTAGCATATCTTCAGAAGAGATGATACAGCTTGCTGGCAGCACCTGCTTCTTTCCAGCTCCTGGAGAGGAAGCGTGGGTGACAGAATCACAGAATGACAGGGGCTGGAAGGGACCTCAAAAGATCATCTAGTCCAACTCCCCTGCCAGAGCAGGATCAACTATACAAATATACAGGCTCAAATGCAGATAGCTGCCCTGTGAACCTCAAAGCTGAGGACTCAGCTCACCCTGATTTTAGGGTGTTTGGGTTTGCACGCACTACAGGAGGTTTTCATTGCCCTGAGCAACCTCCCACAGGACCCCCAGTGCCCCCTCATGCCAGAGGCTGCATGTGAGCTCACCCCCTGGTGCCCAGCCCTTGCCCCAGCTATGTTGTAGGTGTAGCTGTGCCCTCCCACCCGTCCCC
>WUAM01000277.1:1222833-1258282 GCA_024336885.1 Actenoides hombroni
TTAATTTATTTATTTATTATAAAATATTACACCTGTAATGGTTGAAATGTTTCACTACGCTGTAATGTTAACATTTGAAAACTGAATTTGAGAAAGCCTTAGTAAAATTTCTTACAAACCCTAAAGACTAAATCTGTTAACCCATAAACTGTACAACCAGGGAAACCTAAAAAAACCCTAAAAGTTTAGTTTGAATGGCCAAAGATGAAGGTTTCATTTGAAAAGGCATCCTGTGAAAAACAGCTGCACAGAGCACACAGATACCCAAATACATACAGAAGTTCAGCACTACTCCAGAGGAGGTGAGCAAGTGCTGGGGCACCTATTCTCTGCACCCAATTTCACATGGGTATAATTCCCCTCTCCCAGAAGGACATATAAAAGTAAAACACTGGCACAAGTCTGCCAGCACATGGCTACAGAAAGGTTTATAGTTCAACAGACGGCCGACACAGCCTCATCTCTATTACCTTCACTAACACACCACTAATGTCTTCAACCCACCCCCCAGCAGCTCCTCCCTACAGTTACCAGAACCTGTCTCAGCTTTGCCACCTCAGCTCTCCAGTCCATTTTGACCAAAATAAATCCAGGGTTTAAACCATGTAAGTTAAGAAAAACCCTTCTAGCAGAAACAGAAGGGTTCCTGTATTCAGCTGATAGGTCAGAGGGGGCAGTAAATGCCAGCAGATGATGAGTCACAAGCTGCTGGATTGGTGACCGTGGAGAAGACAGGCAGCCATCACAGCCATGGGCACAGAGACCAAGCGGCCTGTTTCTTACACATGCCACAGCCCTGTTCCTCCTGGGGATGCCCGTGTAAAAAAAGACAACATCTTTTCCTGCACAGCTGTCCCTCAAGCACAACATTTCACTTAGCTGACAACTGTCTGCAGTTGGGATTCGTATCAATTAAATGTCAACCATTACATTAGATGGTGCTGTCTGGCACGTGTGAGGGGGAACGTGCAGGGAGAGCAAGAAAAAACAGGGTGCAAGAGCTGCTTGAAGGTGCATCTGTTTAGCGAACTTACTGCTAGAAGTATTCAAACACTGGCCTTTCTCCCGGAGCTTGGTAGCAGCTTCATTTCTGTTGCATTCATCTGCAACCCAGGAAGCAGAACAAGAAGGAGGAAGCCCGGGGTCCAGGACAAGATGCTGGAGCTCTCTGTCTCCAACTGTCATTTCACTCAGCGCAAACAGCTGCGTGTAGACAAGGAACAAGGTCTTCCTCAGGCTCGAGGGGAAATACATTTTAAGTCATGAATTAGTTCAGTCATCTCTAGTTACTCAGTTTGCACATTTCTGATGTTTAAATCAGCTGGTCTCCCCCAAAATACTGAAGTTTCTGAAACTGAATTGGACTGTGCTCTTTCCCTGAAGATTTCTTGTTCCTTAGGGAACATCATCACAACATGTTGGATCAGTAAGTGTTCCTACAGCAACATATGAACGCCAGGTACCGTTGCCATCCTTTTTTTCTGACTAGCCTTGCTGTCCTTTTACCCACAATACCATTTCCCCTGCCATTTATCTTAAAAAAAATTAGCAAATTCTATGCCACAGGGCAGCAATAGTTTAAACCTCTTCAATAGTTCAAACTGGTGACAAGTGCACTCTTTCAGTTTCCCTCAAAACAAACCTATCTGCTCTAATTCTTTTGATCAAAGTCAGACCTTGATCAACGTCAGCTCTTGCAATTACTCACTGAGCTTCCCCTCTTAACAAAATTAAAGAGCAGAGAACAGATGCCAGGGTGCTGTTCAACCTTCCCTTGCCCGAAAAAGGTCTCTGAAGGCCCACAGCAAGTTGCAGAATCCTACAGCTTTCCCACCAGCAGTTGCACTTCTCAACCATCAGCTCATGTCCCCCTCCACGAAGAGCCCACACGCACCCCAAAAGCAACTGATACACACTTAACATGAGAGTTACTAGAAATGACACAGCAGCAGTGTCTCTCTGAGCAGCAGCAGATGTTGAGACAGAAGCGGCAGCAGCAGATACCGTGTGAGCAACCTTCTGCCAGGACTTGGAGCATGCTCTGTTTCCTACATGAATATGACACGTAAAACAAGGTCAAGCCAGCTGAAACACTTCATTAAATTTCACTGATGCCTGTATGACCAGGTACTTCAGACACTGCAGCTGCTTAATGTCACTACTGTATAAAGGCAGGAAAAAATACCAGAATATCACACATGCAGCTGAACCTGAAATAGTAGGTTTTAACAAGGAAAGAGCCATTTCTGTATACATAGAAATAAATAAGAGAAGGAAATTAAACTAATTCTGGGGAGCAGGCAAAATTACATCTTCACTGGCCACAGTTGTGCTGGACTGGGGACTATGTGGGAAGCTTGCACACACAGGGCAGGTACAGAATAATGCATTAAATAAAAACACTTAACTCTTGACTATACCGATTATAGTTACATTTGGCACTGGTGAAGGGGAAAACCAAACCAGGCAGAGACCACAGTCCTATTACCGTTTCTAGCCATTGTTAATTTGGTTGTCTGGGTGCATAATTATCCTCCACACAGACAACTTGTGCTGTTAGACATATAAACAGTATGTTACACAGCTCTGTTACTTAACAGCATTCTGGTCAAATTTGATATGCCCAAGATGAACACAGGCCACTTAATAACTCTGTCAGTTTTAATCTCAGCCTAAAACCCTTTTCCACTTCAGAGCCAGCAAGGTGATGAACCTCACCAAATATAACAAAAGCAGTAAGATGTCTCAAGGAAGGTGGCAAACTACAACCCATGAACACACCTTCAAAACATACCCTGTGTAGCGATGCTCATCGTCATCTCCATATCAACATGAGTTTTATCCAACTACTGGAACATTAAAATAGGACTCAAAATTTACTGTTGATTCTTTGGTTTTGTCATTTTCTGAAAAGAAATTTATGAAATAACCTAACCAGAGCTGTTAAAAACTGAAAACATCCTATCTGATTTGTACTTCATGAGTGAGCTGGATCCTGCATCTCTTTGGAATCAACAGTGCATTATCAACAACACCATCGACTGTATCAACAGGCACATGAGTCAAACCCTAGAAGGCTGTACTGTCATTATCTTCTCAAACACGCACATCTCAGTAAGGCAGCTGAGGAAAGCGTTTTTAGAAATCATCTTTGAGAGGAGTACTTTAGGGCCTAAGCATTTCCGCTTCCTTGGAAATGTTACATGCATGTTTTTGAGAAGTCTAGAGATGCTGATTGACAAGAACTTAGGCGCCTCGAGTTTCAGTTCTTCTCAACAGGAGATGTCATCTTGTATAGAAGACACCATTTCTTACCTGAAAACATTCATAGGATATTTTAAGGTGTGAATGAAAAAGCTCAAATCAAAACAGTTGTGTGAAACATTGAACATCAGACCCTGGTATTCTCTTCTGTACCACATACCCTGGAGTAGGCACAATAAAATTAATTTTCTGGAGAAAGAAACATTTTAGTAGTTACAGTATATTTATTCCAGCTCAGATGCCAGAGGAAAAAATGTGTCTGTTTATATTAAAAAGAATGAACTATGGAATTATAAAACATCATCTCATAACTATCTAGGCTCAAGTGCAATTCCCAGGCCAAATTAAGCCTTCAGCTTTATCAGGAAGCTGCCTGAAAAGGAGCTCTGCAGGTAAAGCTTTGACTCGATTTGAGCAGTTAGGCTTGTATTTCAGGTTACAAAATTATTTCAGCGCCGTTGCCACTGTAACGTCTTCTTGTTTCGGCGAGTGCCGGGGGTGCCACCCTGCCAAGCCACATGCACATGTGGCCCTGTCCCCATCTCTGGTGTCTGCCTGCAGCAGCAGATCTGGCGGCAGGAACAGATATGCCCAAAGGACAGAGAGGTGGTGAAGGGGAGTGGGCTGGCAGGTGCCACGAGCCCTCGGCAGCTGACTTGAGAACAGTGCCTATTTGATAGCAAGGGGAATTTCTTCATCCCTGAATAGAGCTGTCAGTATGCTGAGCAAAGACAGACAGTACACCAGTCTGGGGATACGAGGGGGTCTGTACTGACAGAGAGCACTAAGTGAGGAAGGTGAGTACCCGGTATCCTGTCTCCAGCTGCCACCAGACATTGCTCTGGAGGAGAGTACATAACAATGAATCATAACCCCAGAAGTCAAATTAGGCACAAAGAAAAAATGGTCCTCCTGACCCAAGAGAAAACCAGCCAAGTTCTGAAGCATGACATTTTATTATAATCTTGTTCAAAGTAGCAACATGTGCTACAATAGACGGAAAGCACTGCAAATAATCTTGTTTTCTCAATCTAGGGAAGAATGCAGGTGAACAGAGCACAGTCCTTCCCCCTTCTACACACACTGGAACTGTCCTAGTCTGAACCAAGCCAAAGTACATCTTTGAGAAGAAAACCTCATCTCACTTTAAACACTCCCAGCAACAGCAAATCCACTACAACGCTTTATTGCCCTCGCTGTTACTTATTATTTCAAGGTACAACATACCTAACTTCATCTCCCAGGCAGTGGATGTCTCAGTGGGGTCAAGTAAATATCATGTATTTTCCTTACACATATGTATGATATATACAGGCATCATTTCCCCTCTCAGTCTCGTACGAGCGGAATAAACTCTGTACACTCTGCACCGTGAAGCTTGGTTTCCAAACCCTAGATCACTTCGGTCACTGTGCTCTTACTAATATTTCACATCCTTCCTCACATGTGAGCAGCAAAACCAGACATGGAATTCCCGTGATCTTACTAATACCACGTACTTTCCTATTTCTGTGCAGTATTTATGTTGCTATACAGCCAAAGACCACACTTCAGTCACAGCATTACAATGAAAACTCCTGTTGAGATGATTCTCTGCGCAAATTCTTATGCCTTCGTTCAAATCACCCATTCGAAGACAGTCTCATATCCTGCTGGTGTAACTGCATTCCTGATTCCTTTGTACATGGCTGCATTAAAAATGCCTTCTTCTGGATGCTGACCATTAAAAAACCCGATTTGGAATACGCTGTACTACAAAACTTGTTCCACACACACTCAAACCTGTATGTAATCTATTGGTAATGATGAGTTAGCATCACAAAAACTGTGAATATAATCACACTAAACAGCCTTGCACCAAGATCCAGCCCCCATGGGACCCCAGAAGAAACAGCTGCACTCCCATAGAAGAAAGGCACGCCTCGGTTCCTCTCCAATCTACGAAAGATTTATGAAGCAACTCTGCCAATGTTTGTGGTATTTACTCCACAGTGACTCCACGGCACAATTGTTTTAAACTCACACTTCACTGCAGAGTTAATAGATATATCAGGAACACAATATAGGGTGAGTCTGCTACAATAGAACAGTTGATGAATAGCTTAGGAATTTAGGAGATGTGGGTTTTTACAATTCAAGACTCTGAGAAGCAATTTGTTCTAGTTCTACTGTAAATTGGTCTTTAACAATTGTTAAGTCCTTCTGAAAGATTCAGAACAAGTGACCCCTGACTTGTCATTTATTTTAGAGGCTCTGTTTAAAAAGTTTTCAATTTTTCAGTGAGGAAAATGAATAGTGTGAGGAAGGAAAAGCATTCTTACACCTAACCAGAGTTTTAGGTTTGATTCCCTATCAAAAAAAGCAATCAAAATCAACTGGCTGCTAGTTGATCAACCACCTGGTTGATAGATTACCTAATCTATTATTTAGTATTATAATTCAGCAGTGTATTTCCATGTACATAAACATATACCCAGTACTGATGGAGCCTGCAGCATCGCCTATTAGGCAGCTGCTGAACACTTCCAGTGCAAGATGCTGCTTCCAGCTGCTTGTAACTTGGCCAGACTTCGACTGAGTTGAAGCTTTCCAAGTCAAATGTCTGCCTCAGGCTAAATTTTGTTCCATGTGTTGTAGTGGTTGCCTCTGAGCAAGGGGTGCAGAAAGTGGCAAACTGTGATTAGAAGCTCAGCCAAAATACTTCAGCTGTTTTCAGAACAAGACCAGGGAAAAATCTGTCTTTCGATGTTAACAGAAATCTCTGGCATCCCTGGAAGGCTATAGCATCCTTCCAGCTCTTGGTGATCTATTTGAAATCTGACACAAGGGCTGGAGCCACTATACTGGAGGTGTCTCTTTTGCTGCCCCCATGCAAAATCCACCTGCATTCGATTAAACATCCAAAGATGAACTGCACTCTGTGCATTTTCAGTAGCTATTGGCTAAGCCATGTCCACATTCTTCTCAACTCCTAGTGCCCATCAGATGACACAGGCCAACCCCACCACAATGAGCAACTTGTCCCCCAGGGACAGGGATGCAGCTCCAAGAACTGTGCTCCAAGCCAGGGAACGACAGGAGGCCGCACAGGCTTTCCACCTAAGGGCTAGTGGAGGCCAAGACAGCACTAGGTACTTGAGACATGAGCAGGAGTCCTGCTTCTCCTCGTCCTTTCCCTGCCCAATCCTATGAGTCTTCACAGCAACACAGACCACAGCCACGACCTCCCACCGCTGGTTATCCTCTACAGAACGCTCCAACAGCAGAGTCTCGGGTGTTACCTTCAGAGTCCAGCTGATGAAGGATGGTGACATGAGTACGCTATGCTAGGCTGCCTATCTGCTTTCCGGATCTTTTCCTAAGGGAAAGAAAACCTAAGAAATTACACACAAAAAGCAGTATTAAAACTATAATCAACAAGGTAGAATTTATGAATTATTAGAACTAAGTGGCCTGTGGTAATTTAACCACCTCCTAGTTTTTTATACGCATGGAGGTCAATCTCTAATTGCAACTGACCCAGTCACATTTTTTTTCCCATGGAAGTTTTGCTATAATTAACACACAAATTCCTCTTTTTGCCCTTATTCTCCAGAACATCGCACTTTCAAACCACAGAGGGAATTACTTCTTTTCTTCCAGGTTCTTTTATGGTTCTCATCACTACAGTAATCCATAAGATAGAGAATACTGTCATCCGTGTTGGGTTTTTTAAGATGGGAAACTAAGATATGAAAAGATTAAAGCGAAAAGGTACAGACACTGAGTGAGTAATTCTGACACTCTCTTGAGTATTTCTAACATGCTTAGACCTACTAAACATCCTCTGTACATCAAGAGCAAACGGCCATTGATTTCTATTCCGGATGGACAAGTTCAGCATAACTGCAAAGCACATCCCAGGAATTCAGGCCAGGCACCCAGAAAGCTCATCAGCCCACGTACAAAAACTTTTGTTTACGTGGAAATCACAGAATGCCTTGGGTTGGAAGGGACCTCTAAAGGTCACCTAGTCCAACAATCCTACAGCAAAGGCAGGGGCTGCAAAACCCAATTCTCCAGCCACCTCCCATCCTCCGCCTCACCCTCTGTGTATAATCATCTGCCTCATTCACGTCACCTCTTCTCGCTGCTGCCCAGTTGCTACACCTTGGCAGATGTACCTCTGATCCAGCACCCGAGCCAGCCAGGAAGGATGGTGGTGGATCACACCGCTACGGACACCATCATGGCGCACAGGCCCGGGGTGGCCAGATGAGCCTGGCATTTTTACAACTCCTGAGCACTTCACTTTGCAAACTTACCGACGGGGTTGGGTTGGGCAGAAAGGAGAGGTAGGAAACGTATAGAGTATATAATGTATACAGAGCTCAGCTACATCCACTGGGTGGCAGGCATGTTTCACAGGATCCAGATACGTGTATGTACAGAAATGAAACCTCTTAAATACTGTGCTTGTTCCCTGTCTCAGAAGCAGCAATTGAATAGACACGGTAAAAAAAAAAAAAAAAGTAAAAAATAAATCCCACAGAGCAGAGTTAACATATTCTGCCTTCATTTTAACACTGGCTTCTTGTCTGCAGCACTGAGGCGTTCCCACAGCCCTGGCACTCGACGCGGTCAGAGCTCAGCGGACACGCGGTGCCCCACATCACTTCTCTAGGTGGGTGCCCTAACGCAAGGCAGCGGGGACCTCACAAGAGTCTTCAGAGAGTCTCTGCTGTGCTAATTAATGCATAAAGTGCAATGCCTGCAGAGGCCGAGCCTTTAAACTCTTCCCCAGTTTAACAAAATGAGGGGGGGAGGTGTGGAATTTTCTTTTGGACGAACAGCAGTTTGTGTGCATGAGCAGCTAAGTTTACAAGTTCAGAGAAGCATAAAAAGTCAGTATTTTCCACGGATTTCCACTTAGCATCAAAGAGAAACAATTCCACAATTCGCTCAGAAGATGTTTCTGGAGAAGAGGCCGGTCGACCAAATCTCAAGCCAGCGCATATTTTTATAAACCAAGTTGTAAACTGCACACAAACTCCACTTTATAATGGAAACGCTGACAAACGCATAACTGGCGCGGTTTGCTATGACAGCCTGACCACAAGTCCTCCGGCGGGAACCAGCAGCATCGCTGCCCCCACCTCCTTCTTAAGGCGGCTGGAGAGCAAGCAGGGTGCGGGGTGTGTGTGTGTGTGCGCGGGGGGAACAGCATTTCAGCCACTCTTCTTCCCCTGATTTCCCACACGTTGAAGGAGTCACCCCGTTTCTGCCATCAACAACGAGAAGGCCTCTTCGTAAACCCATGACTCACTCCGCAGGCTTCCCCTCCACCCTTGTGCGTGACCATAGCAAAAAGGTTGCCAGCTGTAGTCAGTGAATTAACGCAGTTTCGGGTTGTTTTTCATTTTAAGCGGCGCCGTCGGGAAATAAGGCGCACAGTGTTGGGGGGGGAGACGACACACAACAAACTGGGTATGACTGGTGTCTGAGGGGGGGAAGCAGCTGAGAAGAGGCTTCTCCGGCTGCCGCCAACCCGCAGGCACGGGAGGGAGAGACGAACACCCACGGGCGGTGACACGGCCCGTCCGGGGCCGACGTGTAGGGGGCAACCGCGTCGTGTGTCGTCGTCCCCCTCCCTGCCCTCGGGGGGGGGGTGGGGGTGGAGCGGCGCCACCGCCCCTTGGCCCCGGCCCCCTCCCCCGCCGCCCCAGGCGCGCGCGGGCCGAGGCCTCCCCACGCAGGGGCGCGGGGCCGCTAACCGTCCCGCGCGCGCCCGTCGGCCCCACAGCGCGAAGCCGCCGCTGCCCCATGACGGCGGGAGAGGCAGCTGGCGGGGAGGGCAAAGCAGGGCGGCGGCAAGGGACAGGGCGGGGAGGAGGAGGCGGCGGCGGCAAAGTCGGCGCGCAACAACTGCCCCCCCCCCCCGGCATACGCGCTGCCTCAACTCCTCAGAAAGTTGGCAGGGGCGCCCGGCGGGACGGGGTGCCGCTGGCCGCGGCCCGACGGCGCGCACCGCCCGCCCGCCCGGCGCCCGCTGCCGCCTCCCCAGCCCCTTCGCACCCACACAAGCCCCCCCGCAACTCCCGTCTCCCACGGCCAGGGCGAGGCAGCAACAGCCCGGCACGGGGAGCTGCCGGCGGCGGGGCTCGAACCGGCGGCCAGCGGGTGAGAAGGGAGGGCCTCCCCGTCCCCCTAATCGCAGGGCTCACCTCAACCTGCGGCGGCCGAGCGGCACTCACCGAGCGCGGCAGCGGCGGCGGCTCCCTCTCCGAGCGACTCCCCGCAGAGCGCTCGCCTCTCCCGGGGGTGGGGGAGGAGGAGCGGGCGAAGACAGGAGGTGGGGAAGGGCGGGGGAGGAGAACGCGGATTGAGCCCTCCCGGCTCCCGTCGCCGCGCTCCGTGCCCCCGCCCCAGCCCGCCCCAGCGGCGCGGCGCGGCTGGGTTGGCGGTGAGCGGAGGGAACCAGTGCGGAGGCGCTGCCAGAGAAGCGGAGATGTGAGTGCCCGGGGCTGGGAGGTTATGGGCGGCACCGGCCGCGCTCCGCACTCAGCCCCCTGCCCTCGGGGCCGGGGTCGGACACGGCCAGCAGTGCGGGGTAGGGGCGCCGGCGGCCGGGCGGAGCTGGGGCCCAGTGCCCGCGGGCTGTGGGGAGGCCTTGGGGCAGCCAGGCTGCAGCTGTGCTCCAGGTGTGGCCGGCGACTCCCCCCCCTCTCTGACCGCGTTACGTCTTTTTCGCTCCGATGTCTCTGCTCCCGTCCGTCCTCCCCCCCCCCCCCCCCCCCCCCTTTCTCTCTCGGCCTGCTAAAGGGACATCATTGTGGATTCAAATGATTTTGTTAAACATGAATACAATTCCAGTCCTAGTGCTAAAAAGACAAACTGTACTGGGGATCAGTGAGGTCACTGGCTTTCAGGAACTGGTCCAGACCAGCTCTCTTAAGTATGAACTGCCCCTTTTCCCTTCCTCCTCTGATTTCTCGTGGATTGTGTTGCCAAGGGAGAGTTTGCCGTTGGAGGAGATGGGGAGGACCAGGCAGTGGCTGGAACACGGGCAGTTCTCTGGCTCTTGTGGCTAGATGTTTGCCCTCCTATCCTCCCCTAAATTGGCTGAACTTCTGACCGGTTCTCCATTACCCAAATCCTTCTTAATTAAATATACAAAAGCTAGGCAGGTGGCCAGTGGGGATTACTGATATTTATTTTTATTAAAAAAAAAAAAAAGCAAAAAGAAAAAAAAAGAAAAGAAAGCAACCTGCCAGTTGTGGGTAACCACATGTCCCTCTTGTTCTTCCTCCCCCAGTCCCATCTGTCTGTTTGTCAAAATGTCTTTTTTCTTTTCTTTTTCTTTTTTTTTTTTTTTCCAATCTTGTTTTAAATCAAGTTTCAGGCTCCTGGGGGCAGGGACTCTATTCCTGCAGTAATTAGAAGGGGACCCAGCACTTTGGGACCCGGGTATGTGCAGGGCTTTGAGGTGATGGATGTTACAAAATCCAGCCCAGAGTCTTACACTGACTCCTAGGCCATTTTTTTCAGCTTTCTGTAGGAAGATTTTTCAACTGATGTGGATACATTTGTAGTTTGAAAGCATCTTGTACTCTCTCCTCGCAGTGGTAGGGGTCATTTCCCCAGGCTTGCCAAGCTGGATGGGTGTCTGCACCTCACTCCAGGCATGGGGAAGGTGAGCTTTATTCATAAGGCCTGGGATAGGGATTTTTATTTAGGGATATTAAGAGGAGGAAACCAGAAATGTCCACTTTCCATTCCTTCGCTTTATTTTTGCTCTCTGCTGGTCATGGAAATTTTGGTGCCACGTTATCAGCTTCCAGGCACCATTTCTTACTGTGCAGAAATGCTTTTTTTGGCCTCTGTGATGATGGCAGGACCACGCTTCCCACCCTAAGGGATGATGTAGAGGAATGCCCCCAAAGGGAATCCAGCATTACAAGAGGTGTTACCCTTTGCATTTCCCTGCCTTCAGCGTATACATTTTTTACTCTTAAGTTTTTGGACTAGAATGCTGGCTGACTTTTCTCATGTGGTCTAGCCTGTGTTTGTGTACACACATTATGTTCCAGTCATCTTCTTTTCAAGTGGTACTTTCTGTTGCAAGAGTGATGGCAGCTGGGTAGGTTGTGTACCTACCTTCTCAGATCTATTTTCCTTGGAGAAAAGTGGTTTTTTATTTTTGTTTTGTTTTTCCTGTTTTACATTTCTGACTATATACTCTGGCTCCACCAGAAATATTTCTCCCTGCTTTTCGATGATGTTGATATTTAAGCTCAGTAGTATTGACTTGCACAATGTGAGCTTGACTGTACTCAAAAGTTACAGTAAGATCCTTATCTGTGGCATTATTTTAGGTCCCAGTCCAACTCTCACTTGAGCTGGTGAAAAGAATTCAACTTGCTTGAATGAGAGGTGGATTTGGGAGGGGATCTCATAGCTTTCCACAGGAGTTTTCTTATCAAATACCTTATGTTTGTAGCTCTATGGGTCCTTGATTATTTCTCAGGTTGGCACAGGCTCAAGAAAAGATTCTGTTGGCTCTAAAATCAGGCATGGGAAAAGGGGAAGGGTGAGGAAAAAACCCCACAACTCTGCATACTTCTTGGGGCAGCTTTGAATGTAGAGGACTTGGAGATTTTGGGCATTGCTTCTCAGTATTACTTCCAAAGTGTATTTTCTGCCTTGGATGGGGTGTGAAACACTTGCACAGAAGCACAGAATATGACACTGGCTACAATCTACAGAGTGCTGCCAGTTGGCCCATGTGCTGTTGTGAAGCTCATGATGCCTCCACCTCTCTCTTGTTCCTGGTCCCCTGTCCTGTCCTGAGCCAGGCTTGATATATGTGGTTGGTCACAGGGGTCAGTCAGCGTTTCTGACTTCTGTGGTGTCTATTGCAGTGCTAGAAAGCTACTCTGTCCTTTTTCTGAAAGAAAAGTGAGTACAGACTGGAGACACGATAGTCCTGCAGGCAGAGCAGCTCCTTGTTTTGCTGGGCTTTGCTGTCCTCCAGCAGAGTGAAATCTGTTCTTGGTGTCATGAAGAACTACAGTTTGACCTCAGTGATTTTTGGTTTTAATTTGCTGCTTATTGGGAAACCCGTGAGAAGCACCACTGAAGAAGGATGAAATCCCAGAGCCTGGGAAGTGGAGTTGTTCACCCTTGCAGAGCTCTTGCATTTCTGAGGCACATAGAGACCAGATAGATGGAAGTATGGATGGAGTGAGCTTCTCTCCACTTTGTTTAGAAATTGGTGCTGCTAACTCTTATCTCAAGTGCCCTGTGCAACTTATTGTAGCAGGCATGAAGGGTGTTGACTTCTTCTCCCCTGGGGGGTTTTCCCATGCCCTCCTCCTGCTTGATCTTGTGTCATACTGACAAGTGAAGGACAGAGTCTATGGGAAGATGTGGTGTCAGGAAGAGATGGTGGGACAGCTCAGAGAGAAGCAGCCTGCTAAAGGGCAATTTACAGAGGGAGTAAGAAGGTGCAGGAGGAGAAGCTGACGTAAAGGTGGAGAATGAATTAGTGGACTATCGTAGGTTTGGGAAACAAAAAGTAGTGTGGAGTTGAGGAAGTGCTTAAGCTGTCTCTTACTTTTTCTTATATTGTCAGTAGAAACACATTAGCATATGTAATTCATATTAATGAATATGCATCCATTATGAAAGAGGTTAGCTTTTACCCGTGGCTGTTCACTAGCTTTCAGCAGCCAGCCAAGCTTTGGGCTTATGCACACCAGGGGAAGGTTTACTGACACAGGTCTCTGGGCTGATTTCAGCACGGCCCGGGCTAACGAGACCTCCCTCAGCCCACCTAGCCGTGTTGGGACTGTGTGCCAAGAGCAAGTGATGTCTTTTGGGGGAGATGGTTTAACACTCCTGGCAAAATGCTTCTTTCCCACCGAAGCTGTGCCTCCCTGGCTTGCTCTGCCACTGCAGCTGTCATCATCGCTCTGCAAACAGGACACTGCAAGTGCCAACAGGTCCTGATCAGCCTGGCTGGTAAGAAAAGAGCTAATGTGGTAAAACTCCTCATGTGGATGCAGTTATACTGGTATTGTAGTGCTTATCTGGTATGTCTCCGTCACCTCCCTTTGGAGCTGTCCCATGGCACGCTGATAAGCGCTGCGCTCCCTGGCTCGTGTTTGTACCTGCTGCTGGAGGAGCCACGTGGGCTGTAGGCACACACGTCTTGGAGCAAGGTGACGCTGCCCCTGGAGAAGATCTGCTGTGGGCTGGGATCAGCAAGGCGGCTGCTGGGGCTGCTCGTAGGCTTCCTACCCTGCCCCCGCATGCCTCGAGTGCCCCAGTGACTCCCTGGCTCTGGGCTGCTGGTGAGGTCCACTTGCTTAATGCTCTTCCCACCACCCTGGCCGGGGAAGTCTTAAAAGATCCCTCTGCATTTGCAGCTTTGTTGGCATGGGTGCTGCCCTGCTCCTTTCCTGCCTCCCAAGGCTTTCCTTCTTCCAGTGCTGCTCTCCGCATGGAACCGTTGGTCCTCCTGTCCATCTGTAACACCTCCCTGCCTGGTCTGTGGCTCCTCAGCCTGTGTTATATTGTCCCCAAAACCAGCTTTTCTTTTTGGGGTGCCTGTGGAGTTCCCCTTGCCTTCACTGGATGTTTTAAGGCTCTGAAAATTGGGCTGGTTTTAGGTCTGAATGTTTGGATTTCCATCCTTTTATGTTGTACCAGTCCTGGGTGTGGACTGGCTGCCTCTGGTGCTTGCACCTGGCAGCTTCACCAGAGGACAGAGGTGAAATGGGAGGATGTAAGTAGGTAAGAGAATGGCAGCAGCTTGAAATACTTGCTTGCACCAAATCTGAGTTTTATTAACTTCCTGAGGACTACCAAGGCACTAGTTTACTCCTGCTGGTTTATCTCAAAGCTGATGCCCTTTGTTTGGGATTTTTGCATTTGAAACTGTTAAAAATTACTTGAAGTCTTAAAAATACAACACTCAATTTTAGTCAAGCTCTGGTAGCTTCAGTTGCTTCTTCCCAGGGTTTTGTGAGAGTAGCTGTGATGACAGTGAGCAGCAGTTCATGATTCTAAATTAAACAGCGAGCTCAAAACAAAATATAGTTGTCTCAAAACCCTTCCCCTGCACTTTGCTCTAATGGTATTGGGTTGTTTTGTTTCCAAACCTAGGAAAGAAAAGCTTAAGGTCCAGGGGCCTTAATGTGTCATAGTAAAATATACTGTGCTGTACTTGGGTTTATGTATCTTTAAATCTGTGACTCCCCAACATTAACCCAATTTCTTCTTCTTCTTCATTGTGCTTCACAAGGAAAATCCAATAGAATACCCAAAAGGGTGCAGAACTGTACCCATCTTACAAGGCTGTCATCAGGAGGGAATACTTGCAGCTGAGGTATAAACCCTTGCAGGTAGGGGTACGTAAAGAAAATTGAAATGCTGCTGGACCCTTAGGTGTAGTCCACTAGTTTGTGCTACTGCAATAATCAAAATCACTCTCGGGGGAACTGGTGCAGCAGGGTTTGCACATAATGATGAGGTGTTCGCTGACTGGAAGCCCTAATTGGATTTCTTTTGTGCTTCTCCAAAAAAATGATAGTGCTGTGTATCTCCAGGTATTTTATGGCATCCCGAGAGGTGAAAAATGCATTTTGTAGCAAGAGGTGCAGATGCTGCACTTCTGGGCAGCAACTGACAGCTTGTTTCTGTGCAGTGGTCTTGGATGGTGCTTTTGAAAGGTGCTGAAGTAGGTGGGCTGCCTCCTGTCCTTCCACTGCCTGAATCTCAGCTGTGTGCTCCAGGACTCACAGTGGAGACAAATAGGACAGGGGAATGGCCTCTGGAGATGTCTGCCCTAGGATGACATAAATTGCTTTTTACCCGAGTCTTTGTCTGTTAATTCTGATGGGAAGTTAGGATGAATGTCTCACTTGGGTGTCTCATGGATGTCTTCAGGTTGGACAGGTTGACCCCACTCTGTACCATACAAGTAGCAGCTGCTACAGTCCATCTTCTTTGTGAGATCTGTAGTAGGAGTGAAGATGCTTTTGCAAGTGGATGTGAATGATGCGCAAAACCCCTCTTGCCTCTCACTGGAAGGAAGCCTTTTTCCCAAAAGACTCAGGAATAGATGACCTGGTTTTGCTTGCATTTACCACAAAGTGAATGTTCTTGCCCTCAGTATCTCTGCTCGCTTACACGAAGGCTGGGAACTTAAATCCAGGCAGGTTTATTTCTGCAGAACTTCCGAGGGATCTGGTTGAGAAGAATGGTTGGTGTGGAAAGCAGCCAGTGCCTCGTGTCTCCTCTCTGTGCCCTTAGCAGTGAGCACTGGGGTCCTTCCTGGGCAGTTCCATTAGGATTCTACAGCGAATGCACTCACAGGTTGCTGTTTTTCGGGAGAGGATTATAGAAATACTTTTGATGGTGTTGATAAGGGTTGTAATTATGTCCCTGACATTCAAGCTGTTTTTTCAAAGGCGTGCTTCTCTACAAGGTATCCTTTCCCATCAAACCTGTTTGGGTTTTTGTTATTTAGTTTTTGGGTTTTTTCCCCCAGCCATGGTATGGCTTTTCCATAGCTGAAAGCTCAGCTGGTAGAATTCAGTCTGGTTGTGAATCATATTTTAAAATCTCAGTCTGTTGTAAATCTGAGTATCTTTTTCTCTAATTAACACTTGGGTGGGTTTGGGGTTTTTTTTTTTTTTTGAGGCAATACACTGCATGTTCCTTCAGCAGCTACAGCAGACATTCCTGAAGTGCTTGGAAGCTTCATATTCTGCACCATTTGTTAAAACCCAGCTATCAGTTGCATGGCAATGTCCTGTCTAAACACGGAAGGAAGTGGAGCTCTCGTGTACTTCTCTTGATGCTCGTTACCCACTCTGCTTTGCTTTGGGTGGGGGAGGGAAGTTCAGCAGGGAACTGATGTAATTTGTTCCCGGCCACCCAGGAAGTGCGTGACAGAAGTACAATCCAGATCCCTGGATGCAAAGTTCTGTGCTTTAGTCAAATGAGATCACTTCTTTGCCTCAGCGATAGCTGGGATCAGCTTTCACGCTTACCCAAGGGAGGGAAAACTTTGCATGTTGACCCTCTGGTCTCTTAAGAGCTGCCCAGAGGAAGGGGCTAAAAGTTCTTGGGCGACTGGGTGGGGGGATCTTGTGGAGTGAGCCTCGTGGTACCCCTGCTTGTTTCACTTGTGTTTGAGGTGGAATTGCTAGGTGCTGGTTCTGTTATAGTTGTGTGATAGGTTCTGTAATAGTCGGTGAGGTTCTATTTAAATGAGTTTTGCAGAAAGGCCTGCACTGAGTTGCTTACATTGAACTATATTGTTCTCTGTAAGGGAGGTGAGGTTATTGGGATATTTTACCGTGGCTTAACAGCAGCGTTAATGCCTTTAAAAGCTGTGTATTGACATTTATGAGCAGATATCACATTTCAGCGATAGTTTCAGGGACCTTCTGCTGGGTATGAGAGCTCTTGGTTGATTTAGAAAGCAAATAAATGAGATTTTAAAGCCACCCTAACACACTTCAGCACGTTAAGCCAAAAATGCACGGTGAAGCCCTATCCCAGCTCGTCCTGCAATCCGCTGCTGTTTGGGCAGATGAAGTTAAGGATGTGCTGTTGCAGGAGAAGGAACAAAAAGGCGCAGCGTTGAGAACTAAGGGGAAGGCTGGGATGGAAAGGACCTCCCCGACAGCACGGCAGGCTCTTTGTGCACCAGCACACCCTACCTTGCACCCGCTGCTCTCATCCTGGGGCGCGTTCAGAGGAGTCCCCTCGCCGCAGGGGTCGGGGCTCTGGCAGAGCTGGCACACCTCCAGGCTCCCTTAAATTGTCACCTTCGCCTGTGTTTCTGGTGTGGTCTTGTGGGGGAGGAAAGAATGTCAGCCTATTAATAGCGACGGCTTTCTCCTCTTGGCTGTTCAAAATCTCTGGAATGCTTTGAATTACAAATTACCGAAAGATCTTTTTTTTTTTCTTCTTCGTGTGAGCGTTGAGAAAGGTGCACTTTGCTCCTTCCCCGGGAAACACGGTGAAATTCTCTGCTCTGACTGGTCCTTGGGGGGGTATGGAGAATGCTTTATGGAGCTCCCCCTGCCCCTTTTAGGTTCTCACCAAGAGTTAAAGTCTAGAGCGATGACAAGTGAATATGGAGAAAATGTTTCAAGTCATGTGAAAGAAATGTTGCTTGCTAAATAACTTGGAGTGTTAAAAGAAAGGATGGGAAAGGCTTTTCTTAGCCTTTATGGGAGTCTTATATGGCAAGGAATGAAAATCTTTAGTATTGACCTAATTTTATTTGTATTTAAGATCAAAGAGCTCCTGTGAATGAGTTACTTGTCTTATACGTCGCCGGCTTAATGGTTTTCTGAATGGCTTGAGGCAATAAATCAGTCCTGAGTAATGCTACCTTTCCTTAGGTTTCCTCTGAGGTAATGGAAGAGTGTTCTGGTTTCCTCTTCAGGAGTAAAAACACGTTAGTTACCGAGCAGACTTCTTTCCAGCGAAGTTTGGAGGGGCTTCCTCATGGACTGAGCGTCACGGCAGCATGTTGTGTTGAGTTCTGTTGAAAGGAAGAAAGGAGCAGTGACACAGCTGTAACTGCCACTGCCAGATCAAATCCTTGCTGCGATCAGGGTTCGACTTCAGACTGTCCTCTTCTCTGCACCTCTGATCTTGTTGATAACAGAGCCAGTAGTCAGTGCGTGCTGTTGTAAGGACATGTGTTTTGTATACGTGTGGTGTGGTTGCTGTGTGGGAAAGGGGAAGGTTTTGTTTTGTGCTCCCCAGCAGTAGGGTTTCCTCTTGCAGAGAGCAGAAGGCAGCTGAAATGCCTTGGGTAGTACCTGGTTACTTTATTCCAGCAGGGAGAGGCATCCTGCTTCCTTACGTCATACGGAGCTGTGCTGAAAGCACTGGGGCTTGGAGATACCTTGGCTCACTGGAGAAGCTACTGGCCCAGTAGCACCGTAATGTGGGTTTTAATCTTTATAACTCATCTAGGAGAAGATGGGAGAAGGGAATGTGAACAGCATTTCCAATCTGTAAAGATGGCATCAACTTACTTGGGAGTTTGGAAACAAAGCCAGTAGCCTTGAATATTAAAGTGTTTGTTGTGTTCCTGTTAATATCCCTTCACCCTGCAGGGTCAACACGCTTAGGAGAAGAGGAGATGGGATTCTTTGTTTGGGTGTTGACTGATGGGAAATGGCACACGCATGTGAACCCCCCCTGAAGAAGGTGTGGGTGGTACGGTACATCTGAGGGGGTAGTTTGGCCTGCTGAGCTTTGACTGCTCGTGGGTCTGTGTCAGTGGTGGTGGATGGTGCTGACTCGACAGAGCCTCTTCTCACCGCCTCTGCTCGGAGTTGGTGCTCGCTGGGAGAGCGAGAGGTGCCCAAGAAACGGGGAATCTTATAAAGCCACTTGTGTTGCTGAACTTTGCCAAAACCTGGCTTTTTGTCAAGGTTAGCTGAAGAGTTGGGAGTGCGTTTTCCTTCCAAGAACTCTTGGTTTAAAGCTCCATTAGTAATATGTCAGTTACCAGATGTGTTATGATAATAACCAAGAGTGGAAAGGACGAGATTTATTTCGGCAAACATTTCACCTAGTAAAAAATTTAATAGCTTGTCTGCCTTCAAAGGCCGTTCCTTTTTTTCCCTGTCCAGCTTGTGCACCCAGCAGCAGCACAGAGTGTTTCCCAGAGAGCCGTGTTCATAACCTGACCTGGAGATGCTGCTCTCCCCGAGCTGGACGGGGCTGTTCAGTCCGGAGTTTCCGTTGCGAGGCGCGGGTTGGGTTTGCCTCTGCTGCCCCGAGTTCTGGGGGTTTCTTTTAATAGTGACTACGGGCGGCTTTGAAAGGTGATAAAAGCAACGTGCTGAAGTGGCTGGGGACTTGGGGCTGAATCACAGCCGTCAGCAAAACCACCTAGTTTCGGGAGCTGTTCGGCGTGGTGGCAGAAAAGGTCTTGTGAGAGCCCGAGCCAAACTTCTCTTCAACGAATACGCCATTTGAAATCGAGGGAATTTAATGACTGGAAGTTTTGAGGGGAAAGTTTCGAGTGTCTTTGCTGCCTTAGGCCGGCAGGAATAATACCTGTAACAGATTATGCAGATCATCTGTATACTTAGAATTTAAGAGGTGTAAACATCATTTGAGGGGGGAAAAAAAAGTGCAGTGGAATAAGAGCATGGTAAAGGAAATGCTTATTCTGCAGTGTTCGGGTGTGTATTGGTTTAGTGTAGGTTATTTTTCTAAAGCGAGAAGTACTTTGCCTGTCCAGGATCAGGCTTCATCTGCTGAAGTCAGTGGAAGAAAAGAGGGTATCGGCCTGGCTCTGTAGCTTGGGGCTAGAGCCATGTGAGCGAAGGCTTGCACATTTTTGGTTCGAGCCGATGCTGCCTCATCAGGCTTGAGAGAAAAACGTATTCTTTCTAGAAATACTGCTTCTCAGAAGTGCCTCGTGTCTTAAACTGCTTGGGCTTATTCTTTAATCTTTTCTCCTAGAACAAATTCTCTGCTTTTGCCCTCTTTGTTTTTTTAGCAGTGGCAGGTTTCTCCCCCTTTCTGTGGTTTGTTTTGTCTTTCTCCCTCTGTTCCCTCAGACTCATCTGATGTGGGTGAATTCCTCCTGCCGTTCTCCCTTCCCCTAAACTCATCATCCTTTGCATGTCTTCCTCTAGGCTTGTCTGTGGCTTTTTGGTTTGGGTTTTTTTTTGTTTTTTTTTTTGTTTTTTTTTTGTTTTTGTTGTAAAAGTAACTAACAAATAGAAAGGATATGGTTAAATCCACGTGACCTCTGGCATTGGCTGTAGTTCTGCCAAGATGAATGAGGCGTGTTTGTTTTTTCATTGATGTGTTTCTTCACACGCAGGCTGTACCTTCTTTAGATCTTTCTCTGCGGTCTCTTTTGACCCGAGATTTCTGAAGAAATGGGGCTCCATCCATTTTACCCTGCCCTCGACACTTTTTCAACCTCAAAGCTGTGTGTTGGTTTGGGGTGTGGGTCTAAAATACACGTTTTTCAAAAAATAGATGACTTAGGTAGATGGGAGTGAGAGGGACTGTTTGCTCTTCTCCTACCTCCTGCCTGCCCTTGGAGAAAGCCTATTAAACCCCCTCTTTATTGGGCACTGGGAAGATGTGTGCCCAAGATGAAGGCTTCAAGCTTACCTCTTGCTTGTGGAACTGTTTGCAAGGTGGAGGCAGAGGGGTCGCAGTTGTTACCTGCCAGCTGAGCAAAAAAGAGAAGAAAAAAGTTCTTTCCTCCCCCCAGCTCTTGAACAAAGCTGAGGTGCCAGCTCTTAAAAGTCAGGACGTTCCCTGCTAGTGGAGGCAGCAGTTGGAGGATGCTCTCTCCAAGTGCTCCTCTCTCTGCTGGGATGGAAGCTGTGAGTTTGGTGTAGACCGAGTAAAGTGTACTGCAAGTCTTTGTCTAGACAAGGCACGGGGCTGCCCTTGCCACACGCTAAGCCCGTCCGGTTAAAGCCTCAGGTACTTAGCGTGTGCTAACCTCGGGGGCTAAATCTGGGGCTAGACAAGCTCCCTGAGGAGGTGCTGGACAAAGTGGGGATTTCTTTGCATTAGTCTTTGCTGCAACCTCAGCTGGTGCCCGAATGCAAACCTGCTAATAAACAGTCATAAAATCTGGATGCTTTTTTCTCTTGTCAGCTCCTGTCTGAATAGGGGCTTTTTCATGACACATGCTTGTTTGCTCATGTTTCTCTTTTAAGGAAAGCAGTTAAACTAGGCAATAACCACCAGTAATTCAGTGCTCTGTTAAGCATGTAATAAACCAAGCCCCAGATCCTTCGGTCTCAAGCCATTAGAGAGTGCTGCCCTTTGTTTCCTTCCTTGGGGGGAAGAAATGGGGCACGACCGACTTGTTTGGTGTGGGAAGGACAAAGGGGTGGCCAGACAGGGGAGAGCTGCAATGGTGGGGTGCTCCCTGGACAGGCGTCACCATCCTTCCCAAACGGTGCAGGATCAAACCCCAGCCTTCGCTCTTTGCTTGTGATGCCAAACCCTTGTGGAGTCTGCTGGAAACTTGGTTAAGAAAGGGATCGCTGCATTTTGGGGTTGATGCTGGGTCTCTGCTCATCCTCCTGAGCAAAACGGGCACCTCTCGTTGACTACGAAGCTTGCTGTTGTTTTCTGACTTGTGGGATAGGCACTAGCTGGTGCAGTTCCACACTGTTTGCATCCCTTGCTGAGGTGCAGCCTTCTACTGAGTCACCAAGTGGACTGCGCAGGGATTTTTCTGTTTTGTTTTGTTTGGGATTGTTTGTTGTTGTTGTTGTTTTTTTAACAAAGTTACCTAATGCAAGTGGTGGTGCAGAGTGGAAACGAAGCCAAAGCATTAACCAGTGTGTGGGGAAATGTTGAGGCCAGATGCTGTAGAGTCATGGGAGACTCTTGAGGTAAAACCCAAATCAAAGTGCTGCCTTACCCCTGAATCGCCCCTGTAAGCCTCCAGCCTCGCCTCTGCAAGTCAGTTTGCTCTTTTACAAAGTGAATGGTTTCGTGCTCTTTCTCTGCATGGTTTTGTGAAATGCATTTCCAGAGGGGAGCTTTCTTACACGTCTGCAGCAGAAATTTTAGCAAAACATTTCACTTCTGTCTTCAGACTTCTGCAAATGAACTCCCATCGTGACTTTTTGAAGTGTGGGTTTGAGCGAAAGCTCTCAAGGCATTTCAGTGCTGATTGTGATGCAGCTGTTAGTTTAAGGAATCTCTTTTTAAACTGGAGGTGGCTGTTAATGATATTCAGGAGTGGAAAATGCAGGATTGAGCTGGAAAACCTGTAGTTGAGCCGATTCTTATTTTGAGGTTGGACGTGGCGGGTAAAAACCACCTTCTGTCAGAAGGATAGAAGGAGAAGGCCTAGTTGAACTTTTAATATGACTAATTTTTAACGACCTTTTCTAAAACTTTCCTCCTTTTGCAATGTCTTTTCCCAGCGCTGCCACCTGGGAGAGCACAGTCGCTCCCTGCCCACCCTGCTTTGGCTGCTTGGTTGCAGTGCCTCTGGCTTTTCAGAATTGGATGCGACTTTTAGATGCCCAGTGCAGTTCACTGTAGGACATTTAATATACACGAATTGTGTTTCCCAGTCCTTTAGGTATGAGGAGGTGCCCAGTGGCTCTGTAAACGCCCAATGGCAGCGTGTAAGACTATAAATGTCAGGCAACTGGTAGTGGGGGGGTGGGGAAGTTGAGGGAGGAGAGCAGGTCATCCCCGTGGGTCTGAGCAGCTTGCTGGCTTGCAGCTTCCACGTGGGCCCATCAACCACATCCCATCTCTGGTTCTGTGGGTTAGCCCGTGCGGTCGTCCCCCTGAGACTGTGTGGGCAGCACGGCCTTGAGAAATGGCTCACTGAATTAGCTGGGATGGTAATAGCGTTCGGTGGGGGAAGCTTTAAATGTGAAATGACTGCCCTTGGAGCCTGGGGCTTCGTCACTGCTTTTCGTGCCGGTTGTGCTTCTCCTCCCCAAAGGTGGCTGGGGCCATCCACTCCCTCCTGCTCGGGGGTGTTGATCTCCCCTGGGGAGCTGCCTGCCCCTCTGCTTTGATTTGGGCTGTAGTGCCCAGGAATGGCTTTTCCTGCCCTCCCCGGGAGCGGAGCGGGTGGGAGAGCTGCAGGACACACCAAGCTCGTTGTACTCACGGTTTCCCAGCCTGCCAGGTTTACCAGGTGAAGTCAAATCAGTTACCTGCTCAGATTTTTCTCCCACTGTGGGTGAATTGAGGCGTGCGTAAGGGTGCCTGTGGCCTTGTGCCATATTGTGAGCAGCAGGGGATGAAGAAGAAGCTGGCATACGTCTCCTCTCCAGCACTGTGCACGCTGGTTGCTGCTGTGTCCTTAGTCAGTCTTTCAGGTGCTGGAAAATAAGGCAGTGGTCTCTCTGGCAGTGGCAGGTGATAAATTATAAAGAACCAAAACTCTCCCACTCGAATATCTGCAGTTTTGACTGTACTCAGCCTGTTTTCCCAGGAAAACCATGGATCACATCTATCGCTCAAGCTGTTCTTGAAGAGTCCCTCCTTCCCCCTCGACACACTTGATCTGCAAGGAGGTGACAGTTGTAGGAGGACTGAGCCAAGTCTGTTTTTTAGGTATTAGGCAGTACTTAGTGGAGTTTCTGTTGTGAACACCATCTGGACAGAGATTGATTTGCTGAGGAGCTGCCCTGGTTCCAGGGCAAAACCGTTGCGATGCAGCGTGTACGGTAGGAGCTGGCTGAAAAGGCAGTGAGGGAAGGGATATGCTGCTATATGTTTACTTTAGGACAGTGTGCAGAAGAAGGACAAAAAATACCCTGGCAAATGGGCAGTTCTGTTTCTTAGAGGGATTGGTGCTGACCTCTGTAATGCACTGGGTAGGGAAAAGTCTCTAATCATTGTTAATTGCTCCTATATATGGCAAATTCAGTAATGATATAGATGCCCGAATACTTGGGAATCGCTCACTTCCCTCCGTGGCTTTGGACCCATCCCGTGCAGGAATTGCTGCGAGCAGGTTGTGTTCTTGGGAAGAGTTTAAATTGCAGCACATTCCCAGCTTGACCCCTTGAAGGTTTCAGATTGCTGGAACAAACTCGGGAGAGAGATGCACTTGCCCTCGGACACGGATCTTGTTTGTCCTGCTCTGCTGAATGCAACCTGTTGTGTTTCATGCTCTCGATCCTGGGATTGATTCAAGATTAGAGCTGGGGGGACACACACACAACGGACACACGTCCTGCTCTGGGGGCATTGCACTGTTGGAGCTTCACATGTAGGCACCAGAAGGATTAAAGGGCGTGCTTTGAAAAGAAGCGCGCTTCATCTCGCTGATAAGCGGAGCTGAAGAGGCGGAGGGAGAGGAGGTTAATGCCCCTTTTACCCAGGGTCTGTTTAAAGAAAGGCAGTCATTTAGCTAAAATATACATCCACAGTTCATTTCTGTTTAAACTGAAATTACTGAGCAAAGAAAGGCATCCTGGGAGCAGATGAAGCCGCATGCGAGGGAAGGAGCACATTTCTCTCAAGCTCAGCTGACAGCGGCACGCTTAAGGCTTTTCTGCCTTGAATATTTGATAAATCTGTAGTAGGCCTGAGTTCTGCTTGGTTTTAATTACTTTTGATTTTTTTAAGCCTGTAGGACTCTGACATTTTTCTTCATCTTTCCTTTTTTTTCTGCCTCCCCCACCCCCACGATGATCCTGTTTGATCGTGGAATGAGCACTTGGGTGTAATTGGCCCCGGTGATGGGCAGAGTGGTCCCTGTGGAGCTGGCCGTGGGGCTGCATTTCCAACTCTGGGAGGTCCAGAAAGCTCTGGTCCTGAGATTTATTGCTTCAGAAATATCTGATTAACTTCATTGTATTAGCATGAGGTTGGTTTTATTACTGCTTCCTATACTTTATTAAAAATCTTATTATTAAAAGTGCAAGCATGTGGATCTCTTAGAGTTTTTTTTTTTTTTTTAAATTTCAATTTTAATTTTTATTTTATTATTGATCAGACAATTTGTAGGGTTTGTTTTTTGAGTTGGGAGAGAGGCAGATTCTCTCCGTGCATTCCAAAGCAGTATTCTGGATCTTCTCCTATGGAGTTATGTTTGGAGGATATTTGTCTGTCTATGGACCGTAAGCATGTAGGTGCCCCTAGCTGCTGTGTGTATTTACTTTCTTTCCCCCAACTCACAGCTGACCAAAGGTTGGACCTTTCATCTGCTCCCTGCTTTGCATTTCCAGCATTTGGATAAGCTTGTCTTGCTCAGGAGCCATGGGCCCAGGAGATTTCTGCTGAGCAGATGCACCCGCTTTATCTCCCCGTGCCATTTACATCGGGCAGTGTGGTGATGTTCTCAAAACACTCCATGGAGAGGGAGGTCAAGGGGAAAAAGAACCTCAGCCATAAACAGTTGCTCGTAGCTGTTTCAGACAGTTTATTCTTGCTGCTGCTTTATCACTCATGTGCTTTGGGCTAACAGACTCTGGACTTCAGAGGGTAAGAAAACCAAAGAAATTCGCCCTAGAGAGACCTTGGTTTGCTTCTTCGTAAGGCAGGTATAATTTCCTAGCAAGAACACAATTTCTTTAAGAGAAAAGCACTGATCCCATTGGAGCAATTGTGATATTTTGTTGTGAGGAATCAACACATTCCTGTGCAAACACTCAGCTAGGGGTGCAGGCTGGTGATAAATTGATGGTCTTCCCCATTTTTCCTTGCTTTGGCAAGGTCTGCAGATGTTTGTCTCTTGAGGGACTGTTTCCAGAGATGTTTTCTGTGATTTTTAGGGTTTTTTTTCCCTCTCCCCTGATGGTATCTTCTTGGTCTCTGACTTCTGCATTGTCCGTCCTTCAGAATATTCAATACTTGGGAAGTTGATCTTTAGTCTGTTTTCCATAGGGTTGTAGGTAGATAAGAACTGTTGAAGACAACTAAAACAAAAGACCTTCCTAGACAAATAATATAATACAAGCCACCTGAGTAGCTTGGTCTTTTCCAGCAGCCTGCTAGCAGCCCTTCTTTTCCCTCAGCCTTAGGGCCTCCCTGAATTCTCTCCCCTCTGGTTTGGCCAAGTGTTTAGTTGTGTGTTAATCAGCAGTCATAAAAAGCACGCTTAAGATCAGATGGGTATCTCCCGATGCTTGTCAGGGCTGTCTCCCCAGCCTCTGCAGCACTTTCTGACAGGGAGTGTGGATGGAATGGTTCATATCCCTCAGCTGTAGCTGAGAGAGGGGCTCACCTCCTTGGCCATTTCCCTCTTGCCTCCCGCCTCAGGCAGAGGCCTCTAGGTATTGGGCAGAACCTCATTTCTCAGGAGACATCAGCAGGGTTACGTATGGTTGGGCAGAGGATGTGTTTGCTGTGTGGAGAACACTGGTGAAACTCGTACTGAAGGACTCTGGCTCACCTCGCTCCTTACTCCAAGACCAGATGTGTTTGAAGAGGATTCTGCTGCTATGGACGACCGTGGTAGAGGTGCTCCTAGCGTGGGTACAGGTCACAGGGACACGGTCATGTAGCTGATGAGGGTTGATCTGTGTCAGGCTTGTGTTAGCCATGGATGACCCACTGACTGCCTGCAAGTTTGAAAGCTAAAGTTCAGGTGTGAAAGCCCAGTGGTGCCATCTTCCTGTTACCTGCCTCTGCTTATCAGTCCCTTGGCAGTGCCCAGCGCTGATTTAACTCCTTGTCAGTTCATCTCTGTTATACAAGTCATCTGCTGACAAAACAAAGATCTGGGTCACTGCTCTTAAAATAGATTCAGCATTAGGCAAATTGCTCAAGCAAGCTCTCCTTTCCTCTGAGAAGACAATGTCAAGCCAACCTCCTAGGGATACCCCTAACAAGCAGAGGCCTTGTCAAGGTAACAGTGCTTGCTTAATACGCTTTTAAAATGCAGCGTCCAGCTGTTTGCACAATGTTTGCCTTGTGCCTGAGGGAGTAAGGTTTGGTTTTTTTTTTTTTCTTTATATTAATGCAATTAAAGCAGATGGATACATCAATATGAAGTCGGGGTTGGGTTTTTTTTTCTTTGTTTGTTTTGTTTTTGAGGTGGTCTTTGCAAATCTCTCATTGTGCTTTGGTGTGCCTGGAAGCGTGGCTGGCACGTTTAACTTCCATCCGTTGAGAGCCATGATAAATGATGTGTGGAAGCTGATTGTTGCCCTTGCTTACAGGCAGAGTTTAGTAGTGCCAGTTTCATCTTAATAATAGTCATCTGGTAACCACTTGGAACACGCTGTGCCAAGCCCACATCTGGGTGCACAACTGGTCAAGGTTGAATTACTCACAAAATCCATTTTTAAGGTCACAGCTGGGCCTCTGCGAACTCTGATCCGGAGTTTATAGGACTTGCTGCATCATGTGCCCTTCTGGAAAAGACCTTCAGACTTCCTGGGCCTGGGCTGCCAAATGTGCTCTCTGGCGATTTCTTCTGCTTGTCCAGGGGATTTCTGCTGCTGTGAAGAGGGCAATGTCACTGGGAGTGGGGCTGGGAAACACACTGGTTGAAAAAGGGGAACAGGAAAGCAGGATGTTGGTTCTTCTTGCTGATGGGAGTCCACCTCTCTCTGTGTGTATTGACTTTACTGGGCGTGTGGAAAGCACGGTACCCAGTGATACGATGTGCTGGGAAGCCCATGTGGAGTTTCCAGTTATGAGACAAATGGAGTGAAATATGATTTAATGTCCCGTGAATTGGTTCCCTGCATGACCTCATGCCAGCCTGGTTTGGCAGTGGCAGAAAAGTCCCTCTAATGATGGGGGAGGTGGCAGTTTTCTACTAATTATTCTAGAGAAAAGATGGTAGGTTTTTGAGGGAGGGGTAGTTGGGCAGCATGAGCCCTGATCATTCTTTGCCCACTCTTTTCCTAATGTTATGTTTGTAATACCTGCTTCCTTTCTGGGTTATAACCCAAGCAGTCTCTAGAGAAAGTTGCTGCCGGTGCCTCGCTATTAAGTGAAACTATCAGCACCAAATGTGCATCAGCTGCACCCCCACCAAGGGAGCAGCTACCTGAAAGATGCATCTAACAAAACCAGGCTGTCGGCCGGAGAGCCGCTTGCGCAGGCCAGTGAAATGCTGGTGAGAGTTCTGTGCAACGGGGTTGTAACTGGAATGTAAGCCTTACTCTGGGGCAAGGGAAACTCACCCTGTGTGTGAGGACTCTGCAGCCCTGAAAGCAGCAACGTGAGCACTCGGAAAATAAAGGGAATGCTGGTGGTGCTTCTGTAACGCCCCGGCGAGAGCACTTGGCTGGCTGAGAAGTGGGACTCGAGCTGTTCCTCTGGGATGTGATCCCTTATCTCCTGCTCCCTGAAGGCTACTTCAGCTGCTCTGCTATAGGGAGGTCTTGGTAGAATTGATCCCGCCGTCTTACTGGGATTTTAATACTTTGCATTAGTAAATGTTTGCTTGGTTTGGGAAGGAGGTGACGTGATGCATAGAGCTTGGTGTGAGATGTCATCACATACAGTGTTTCCTGAGAAGTCCCAGATCTGCACAGCTAAGAATACCGAAATACTGTTTGGGTAAAAAGAGGATGAGGGGTTGGTTGTTAATGGTAGTTCTTCTACCTGGAAGAGGGGAGACAGGGGTACTAGTACCTACTTCAATCCCCACCCCCAACTGTGGGCTTTTGGGTGCCTCAGAACTGGCGAGGGGTGGGAGGAGAGGGCAGGCTGAACTGGGGAGCTGCTGTTCCGAGGCACCCGTTTTACCTCCAGTGAGGGACTGAGGAAGAGGGAGTTGAATACTCCTGTAGGTACTGTGCTCGATGAGAACAGCAAGCTCCCTCCTTTATCAGGCCTGTATATCCCCAGTGGTTTCTAAGTCCAAACCATGTCTTGCCTATCAGCTCAGAACAAACCGTTTCCTCTCGCAGACCAGAGGAAAAATCAAGGAACACTGTGGTAACTATTAATAAAGTTTCTCTGCTTTCCCGTGATCAAGTGTTCCTTTGTTTCTTTTTTTTTTTTTGCCTTGTTGATAAGAAGATAGAAATGCCAGGCAGTGACTTTAAACTGCCTTGGCCAAGGGAGATTGCTGCTTTGGAAATTAACTCCTTTACCTTGCTGTGCTACCATTGAGGTTAGTCCTGACCTAGCATTTGCCTCTTCATCTCGGATTCTTCCCACTCCCAAATCACAAATCAAATCAACTTTAAACAGAAATTAAAAATGCTAAATTAGGAGAAGGCTTTTTTAACTGTTCTCATAAGGAGGCTGCTGCTCACCCTGGCTTAGACTTTGTCAGTGATGCACTGGGACTGGAAAGCTGCTAGTTGCTTTTTGTCCCAAATTATTAAGTCAGGAAGGTGGACTGAAAGAAGACCAAAAATTGTTTCAGGTTATTGTCACTTTCTTCACTTCAGCTGTTCTCAAATTTTACTGTACTGAGCCCATCACTAAACCAGAGTGACCTTCAGCTGCTGTGGAACCTTGGCTTTATGCCTGAACGTTTGCTTAAGAAAGGTCGAGGGTTAGGACAGAGAAGGGTTTGCTGGCACGTGGGTGTAGTTACAATATCAGACCCCAAAGTCATTCACGTGCCAATATGGAAGTAGTGCAATGCACTGAGCAGGGTTTTTCAGCAGGGTGGTGCTGGCTTGCTGAACGCTTCACTTGCTGTATCTTTAGAAAACAGCTATCTCTGTTCAGCATTCCTTTTACAGAATTGCAGTAAATTAGGCTCAAAACTGTTTCATTCTAGATCTGGGAGTAAAATACTCACACAGGCTGGTAAGTAGCAAAAAACAAATACAAGTTTGTTTGGAATGGTATGTCCTGGTTTGAGCTGCGACAGAAGTGATTCTGTTCAGTGATTTTATTTCTCAGCTTTGTTGCTTGTGCTGTGCTTTTAACTGTTCTCCTTTTTGCTCTGGATGTTGAGCAAAATTTTCACCAGGTTTTGAACATTGAAATCACGTGAAGTGCTAATTTTGACTCAAAAGTCTCTGTAAAAGGTAGGACACCGAAAGAAAGACAAAGAGAACAGGAAGGTGGACATAACGGAAAGATGTTGCATTATTGTGTTGAATTAAAGCCTGGTGTGGAATATTCCTATTCAAGCATTTCATGTGACTTCTGACTAAGAGCTCTCACCGCCGCGTTGTTGCTTGGTCTCCTCTGTGTCGTTACCATGAATTTTTCAGTGTATGAGAGAACTGTGTGTGCACTGCACATCAGAATGATATAAATCATGCATGTTAACATACTAAAGAGAGAACGCTCACTGCTCTGGCAGGCTGCTGGCTTCTTTAAAATCAGGATTTCTAAATCGATGCCCTCCCCTTGATGTTTGGAGCTGTGACAGCTGTCCCTTGGACATACATGTACATGAATTTGTTTCTGTTTCCTATATCAATCCGTAGCTTGGCACAAGGCTCCATCAGGTTGATAAAAAGGCAAAAAGGGATCCTGCCTAATACAGCTTACAGCAAAAGTGGTACAGTAAGTTCCTCCTGCATGAACAGCAGTCCCCTGACGTATCAAGGAGACCTGATTATACAACAGGACTAATCAGCTCTGGATGCTGCCGTGAATTATGGGTTGGCTTAAGTGCTGCGATACACATTTCTGTCTTAAATTGATGGCAGAAGCAAAACAGAAAACCAGAACAGAAAGCCCGAATGTCAACAAGGCTTATCTTTCTCTATCAGGGTTAGGGGAGAGGTTTCTTAATGTAATTATAACCTGTCTCTTCTATCCAGGCTAGCGAGAATAAACCAGGTTATATTGGCACTTTACTGCATAATGTTATGCAACCGTGCTTATTTAAATGTGGCTATTTTGGTAATATGCACTGTGCCTTAATGGGGGTAGTGGATAAAGAGTGCTGACCCACAGAAACAGAGCTGAATATGGAGGTATGATGTTTATGGAAGTTAGAGTGAAATTTGGCAATCCTCCGATGTGTTTGCACTTAGGGCAGGAAGGTGGAAAAAGAATGAATGTTGGGGGAAAAAAAAATAAATCTTATTTGCCTGGTGTGTCTGTGTCTCTTCATTCTGTGAAGAGCCAATGAATTATTTCTCCCTCCCTTTCTTTCTTTGACTGGCTTCCATTTTTATTTTGCTAAATATGATAGTGTAATTTTGGCACCTTATCCACAGAGCCCCTTCACTTTTGAATTTTGGGCACCTGCAATTAATGTCTGAGGCTTACCTGTTCACTGGGACGTGGCTGCATCTGTGGTCGAGAGAGGAACAGGCACTTCCAGGTGATTCACCTGACCTGTCTTGGACCCTGGTCAAAAGGTGACTCGCTGGAACTAGCAGTTGGATGTCCTGAACTGGGACAGATGTGTTCCCTCCCTCCACCTCCATCATTACCCCAGCTCAGATCGCTGTGTGAAGAGGATGAGGAGGGAAACTTTTTGGTTTACTCCCGGTAATTCCCAAACCAAGTCCACAGTGGTTAGGTGAGTTTGGAGGGGAACTGTGCGTGGGAGGAGGTGGTGGTTCAGACCAAGTGGCTTTTGGAAACACGGTACAATACCTGCTCGGGAGTACTCAGCTGCTTCCTAAGTATGCAAATCTGCTCCTTCTGATTCGGCTGGGAGAGCTGGGTGTCTGTGTCTCCTCATGATAAGATTGTTTGTTTGTTTATCTGTATGGAGTCTTCAACATCAGAAATTCCGAGTACCATTATAATAATAGATGGCAGGGTTGTTTCACAAACAGCCTGCCCTGCGTCGTGATCAGCTCCTGCGTTCAAGAGCCTACCTGCCCTCCCTCCATCTTTGTATTCCAATTGTTTCAGCTTTCCCTGCCTTGAAAACAGCAGACGTTTTCAAACATCAAAAAAAAAAAAAAGGAGCACTAAGAACGTGATCTAGTAAGGAGGAACCTACTGATGCATTCAGAAGGAGCACCCTCTTGCCTTCTTTTCATGCAGGATGGGAGGAGCTCGTGCCACAGCCCCTGTGATGGGCCAGGGATGTCTGAGGAGGAAAGCTGACACCTAAATCATGACAGTCTAAGCAAGCTTCAGAAAGGGGTGGAGCGGGGGGAACGTTCAGGTTGTGAGGGATTTATTGTACAACGAGGTCGGCTTCTCTTGGGTTCACCTTTAGTTTTTCTTCGAGGGTTTCACCCTTGCAGGGTTCAAGTCCCCCAGGGGCCGCTGCTGCTCTTACGGCCCTTTTTGGAGGGGAGTCTCAAAATGTAAACCCTGAAATTTAAAGGCGGCCGTTTCTCAGACGTTTCTTTCAGCAGAAGTGTCAGCTGGGAGAGCTCGGTCCTGCCCCTCGGCCGGGCCGGGCCGGCCCTGGCAGCAAACTGAGTCCCAGTGCCCACGGAGCTGTGCAGAGCAGCAGCAGCTGGAAAGCTGGGAGGGAGCAGGGATGCTGGGCTTGGCCCCTCTGTCGAAACGAGCACTTGGGAAACTCTGTCTGGAGAAGGGCAATCTGCACAAGCTGGTTTTGGGGCCTTTTAGTGCCGGAGCAGAAGCGCTGAGTCCTCACGGTGCAAACTCTGCCGGTTCAAATCTGTCCACGTTTATTTATTTACTTATTTTAAACAGGCTGTCTTCCTGCTGACGGGGCTTTGTGCTGGTTTGGGTATCCCTCTCCTCTAAGAGCACGTTGGGGATGCAGCACGGTGGGCTGGCTGCCCTGGCAGAAGACTGCTGGAGCAGCTCAGACCCTCATCGTCCTCGCCGAGGCTCTGGCTCAGCTGCAGTCTGTTAGCTTTGGAGTCAAATGAACAAAAGGTGGATGAAAAATGTCAGGCTGGAGTGTTGAAGGGAGGTCCCTCAAGTCTCACCTGTGCCGTGAAGATAAACATGTAGGTCTCTTTCCCTGGAGTGTGGCTCAGCCTGAATAAATGGCTCTTAATACTGCTGGTCGGAAACAGCCCGCAGCCATCTGGTCTCAGGCTTACGGGGCTGCTGTGCTTACAGAGGTCTTGAAAAGTTGCATTTGGAAATAGTTGGACCCTATGCCACTGCTCCTGCAGGAACGTCATGTGGGCCCTGTTAAGAATGAGGCAAAACCAGAGTGATAGCTTCTCTAGCTCCTGCCCCAAAGAGCAGTAGGAAAACCTGTGCCCATTCTTTTTTCCTCCTCCTCCTCCCAGTCCCTGTGTCTGGGGGGATAGCAGATATACTGGCCCCTGCAATATCAAATTTGATTTTTTTGTTTTAGTTGCTTTTTCTTCATGGGAGATTAAATCAAGGTGCAAACCCTATATCAGAAAACTGATAGATCATTTAGTTTTACCTGGAGGCTGTAGTAGGGGTGTGCAGCTCTCTTGCTAGGCTTTTCCCTGCGATTGTATTGTGGCTGTGCAGCCCTTTGAACCAGAGATGCTCCCTCCCTGTGTTTACTGGTTTTGCCCTTCACAAGCCAAACACCCCTCAGGTGAGCAGCTGAGCCAGCCTTGGGTAGGTGGGACTGAAGGCAAGAGAAGGACAAGCGTATGCAGGAAAAGACACATTCTGGATTCCTGCTGTGGAGATGAGTAATCGCTGGAGGTTAAAGCAAAACAGTAGAGTTAGGTAGAATTTTTTTCTTTTCCTTTTCCCCGTCCAAGAGCTGCCTACCTTTTCGTGTTTAAGGTCTAAACAGCTGAGCCCCAGGGTTGCAGGAAAGGATGCGGGCTGTGTTTTTTGATGGCGTTGGAATAACCCTTGCAAATTATCTTACTGGTTTTCTCTTTTTACGGTGAAGTTTGAGAAGATGATGAATTAGCCAAATGCTGCATGCTGGGTTATCCGTGAAAGGGGTTGTATAGTTGTTACACAGGAGGCGAGGGTACTTGTAGACTCTCCGAGTATATCAAAAAATCATGATTTGTTTTTGTCAAACTAAGTTTGACTGCGTAGTGCTTTGGGAAATACAAGGCAGAACAGGACCCTACCGGCGTGATCACCCGGCCTGGCAGTCGTAAAGGCTTTGTGTGTGAGACCATGAACAATGGCTCTTAAATGTGTTTCCATTGATTTTCTTCCCCGCAGTGTTTCATAAATACTGTGCAGTTTAGCTTAGCTTTTAACCTTGCGTGCAGGTTGAAGCATGAGGCTTCTTGCCCAGTGTCAGATGGCTCACTCCGTGGAAAACAACAACCGCCCTACAGCTCGAATCCCGTCACTTCATAAAAATGTGCCCTTTTTTTGCCGTCTTGATTGTCAGCAGAAGTGCCTGAGTGGTGGCAGCCCTCCAGGGTGGTCCCTGGGAGATCTTGCGCGGCTTACCGAGAGGAGCATGAGCACTGCAGGCTCAGTGCTGCCTGGCAGCTCAGCCTGCAATCTCAGGTGCCTTAGTTTCTTTCCTGGATCGGTAGGGCATCTGTTTGGACCTAATAGGGCTTTGTAGTACAGCCCGACTCTGTTTGCTGAGTTTTAGGCTGCGTGTGGTACCTCAGCACTTGAAATCGGCTCTGAGGAGAAATCTTACAGCCGACTGAGACTTGTTTGTCACCAAGCTGGTGACTGTTGCGCTGCCTATTGCATTGCTTGTCCATTTAAAAAAGTCCAGGGGGGGAGTTCCATGCTCCCTTCGGGGTTTTTTTTTCCCTTGCGTTCCCGTTTTCCTGGGCGCGCAGGTGTCTCATTTACATTCCTAGAAACCCAGCCTTCGTGTTTTCCTTTAAAGTCAAGGTTTCTGCTCTGTTGTACTTACTTAGCTTAAGGCATCCTTGGCATCGCTGGGAAGCACCTTTGCGAGGGGATCGTTTCACAGCGCGCTAACTGCAGGCGGAGAGGTCGCGGCGATGCCGAGCGACAGAAGAGTGATCCCGAGTGTCGCCGCCTCAGTCGGGTTTCTCCCGCCCCGAACGTGTCTGCTCGTGTGTTGAGTTTCTGTCACAGCATGCCTTGGGTCGTGCCCACGTGTTGCACTGTGCCTGTCTTAACAGCCAGCCTTCCGTGTAGGTTATCGCGCAGTTTCTGCTCCCGGTTGCGCAGATCTGGAGCTCGTTAGTGCCGCCCTCCCCTATCTGACTGCTTAATCGCTGTTTCGTACGGCGGATCGGCAAATGCTGTTGAAAGATGGTGCTTGATAGCAGTAGTAGGAGAAGAGCCAGTGCCAATCTTGTCTGTAGGTGGAGTGACTGCTTCTTGTAAATAAGATGATTAACACACGTGTATACACCCAAAGGAAAAAAAAAAAAATCCCAACCGAAAAAATAGTCCTCAAATGTTTCCTTTTTCCTTTAAACATCACTCGTGACTTGCTTGAGGTGATGACCCTGTGCCGCGAGGCTCAGCCGGGTGATTCAGAAGGACTGCTGAAGACAAAACACCTGCTTAGTTTCTGGTTACCAGAGGAGCATCCTGGCTGCTTCTCCCCTGTGCCTCTCTCCTGCTTAGCTGGAGACAGTAGCTGTGATGCTTGCGTGTATCTGTGCTAATGAAGTGCTCTGAAGTTACCTCAAAAATGAATTATATGGTGGCAATGCAGTAGAAATCTAAACATAGTTTTTCCTGAAATAGCCCTCTTTGAACTTTGGTGAAGAAGAAAGTAGCAGGGAGGGGGACTGGAGGGACTGAAGGCTCTCCCAGAGGTATACCAGGAAGGTTTTGCTGTAGGATCAGCTGAATGGTCTGACCCATACTGGTTGAAACGACTCTTGGCTAAAACTAATGGCAAGAGGTTTGCTTTGCTGTGTTTCTTAATAACTCCCCAGTGCAGCATTATGGAAGAGAGAACTTTTTTTTTTTTCTTTTTAATAAATGTTTTGGCTTGCTGAATGCTGGTCTA
>WUAM01000277.1:1259536-1269551 GCA_024336885.1 Actenoides hombroni
AAGGATGGGGCTTCCACCACCTCTCTGGGCAACCTGTGCCAGTGTCTCACCACCCTCATGGGGAAGAACTTCTTCCTACTGTCTAACCTGAATCGACCTCTCTCTAGTTTTAATCCATTCCCTCTGGTCCTGTCACTGCCCGACAGCCTAAAACGTCCCTCCCTAGCTTTCTTGTAGACCCCCTTAAGATTTAGGAAGATGAAGCTGGTGGAAGTTTTGGGATGCCCCGAAGGGCAGCAGAAGCTTGGGGTGGAGTGGATAGCTCAAAGCAGACATGCAGACACCTGGCATTCCCAAGGCCCTGGTGTCCTGAGATGCTCCAGCATCGTCTCCAGCAAGGTTGCTGATGGTGCTGTGGTATCAGCACATCTCCCATTGTGCTTGCAAATACTGCTTTGTCTTGAAAATACCAGGTTTCTCTCATGACTTGAGCAAATGTCAGGCCTTGTTACTAATATTATTTTTTTCTCCTTATTTGCCCCCTGCTAGCCTTAAGGAGTGGATCAGCTCTCCAGTTCTCATTCCTGTAAACATGGTACTCCCCTACACTGAGTTACAAATCCCGTGGAAGCTCCTTACGCTGTTATTTGGGTATGAAATAGTCCCGATTAGGCTCTTATTGTCTGTGGCAGCATGCTTATTTATTTACTTACTCATCCAGGGTGCCCTTTGGCCAGCTGAAGGGCTTCAGTCGTTTTTTTGGCTGCCCTTTGGTAGGTCTTTTAAGCGTGGTTAGCAAGCATGCTTAAGCACGGCTTAAAATTCTTAGGGCTGAGCCAAATTACAGCGTGCTCCTGCCAGCATTGTGGTGGGAGCCAACTGGTGTTGGGGCCATCTGAAAAAAAAAATACCATGCTCCAAGGTGACGAGAGCTGTGGCAGGGATGGAGATGCTCGGCTGGGGTGACTTGTGTTACGGCCTGGCTTGGCCACAGCCACATCCAAGCCCTGCTCGAGCCTTCTGTGCCATCGAGAGCTGCCGAGAGCTGCCCTGTCTCCCTTCAGGGGGAAGGAGGCTCGGGAGGGTTGATGGAGGTTGATGGTTGATGGTTGATGACGAGGCAGGAGGAAGGAGCAGAGGGGCTTTGGCGTTGGCGTTTCACAGCACTGGGCTCAAGCTGGGGCAGGAATAATCCATATTCATCTGTGTCATCCTGCTCTTTCGGTAGGCACTTTCCATAAGTGCTTTTTATAATAGGAGGTTAACCTTCCTGAGGGGAAAAAACTTGCCGAGCGGTTTAAAAGTCTGGCTATTGTAAAAGAAAATATGTTTGTAGCTCAAATGGGTAATTATCTCCCAGAGTGTGGCCTTATCTCTGTTCTCCAAGGATCTGACGATACCATCTCAGTGGCACTTCCTCAGGAAAGTTGGTAGCTCGGCTCCCCGACGCCACCCTGGCCCTGGCCCTGACCCTGCTGGGAAAGGGCACGATTTCCCAGGGTGACAAACCGGGATTCCTTGCTCCCTCCCCTTCCAGCTCTGTCCCCCGTGCCCCGTCGAGCCCGGCAGGAGGAGGTTTGCGTCTCGTCCCTGCGTGGGCAGGGTGCTAAGCTCGGGCATGTGAGCGCGGCTCCCACAGCCCCGCTTACTTAACACCCACCGGATTAACCCTAGGAAGATTTCCTCTGGCTTGAAGGGGAACCTTGTTCTTGCCTCCCTGAACAAGGGGACTCAAGCCTTATGTAAGAGACCGAAGGGGTTGACCTCAGGCCTGGGGTGTGGGACGCGGGGCTTGTCTTGTGGTGCTGGGATTTGTTTTAAGTGTAAGTCACTTGAAGGCGTTTGGGGACTTTTTTACCTTTCTCCCCTCCCCCTGGCAAGTTGGGTCAGCTGCAGACTGTGTTAAAGAAATTAAATATGACACCTTCCCTTGCCCCCAGGTCAGTAATGTGTGTTTGTGTATATCCATGCAGTCATGTGTAGATGTGCACATACATGCATTTACACATCCATGCATGTAGAGATATACTGTGTTTAGCCTCTATCTGGGGCTAAACTGTAGCAGTTGTTCTACCACCCAATGAACCCCTCCCCAGTGGAGGAGAATTGGGAAAAGGAGGAGCCTCACGGGTTGAAATGAAAATGAGTTTAATGGAACAGCAAAACTAATAACGGGTGCCAGTATAAAGTATACAGAGTTATACTCAGCCCAGTGAATGTATGATGGTCACAGCAAAGAAGAACGCAGTCCTCAGAAGCAGGAGAAGGAAGAGGAGGAGCAGAGTTAGGAGGAGACCAAGCAAGAGGCACCCCATCCTCAGCAAACTTCCCCCTTTATAAAGAGCATGATATTTATGGTATGGGATACATCTGTTGGCCAGCTCGGGGCAACTGCCCCAGCTGACTGGCACTGCTAACTGCCTGCAGACCAGGACTGGCCTATGATTTGATCCCAGTGAAGCCAGGACACAAACCATTCATATAAAGGAGTCTTGGGAGATCATCCAGTCCCATGCCCTAAGACTTGGATCGCTTTGGTCTGTCAGGCTGTTCCTGATGGGGATTTTGTGCAGCCCGTGGTCTCATGGTGCTGCATCCTCAGCCAACCTGTTCCCATGTCCCGCTAGCTCTCGCTGATGAGGGTTTCCCTGGGTCTCTCCTGAGCAGTTTCTGAGATCTGAAGTCATCCATCATCAGTAAGGAGGACCCTGTAGCAGTAGGCCTCCCGATTTCCATCTGATAAATGAAAACCAGGAGGAGTTGTTGTCATCTCAGAAGAGACACCCGTTTGGTGGGAATGCCCCCCTCCTTCACCCCTCTTTCCAGGAAGCCCCGACTCTGCCCGCTCGCTGACAGCAGACACTCAGCCTCCCAGTGCAGCAGCACCAGTTTTGCTTCCCAAGTGGTGGATGTGTTGGTTTTTTTTCCCTTCACCCTCTCCGTGACGCTACCAAAAGGAGCGATGGGAGCTCTCTGCCGGCTTATCCCTCTGAACTGCTGCGCGCCTGAGCCCGGCGGGTGGAGGTGTGGGAAGGGAGCCGTCAGCTCCTGACGCCAGCAGCTCACCCTTCGGTTGGTTTTGAGCCGTAGCCCGAAGTCACACCCACAGACATCTGCTCGGGTCTCATCCGAGTGAGGTGTTAGCTGCTGGCGCACGGGCGGTGGAGCGAAGCGCGGGTAGAAGCTGGGGCTTGCAGCGCTGCGGTCTGCCCAGGGGAGATGGGCTTATTGTGACAGCGAGGGACGCGCCGGGTGTTGACTGCACCTACCCGGGCTTCCCGTCCTCGCTGCTTCCACGCCCTGCTTTCTGCCTCTGCTCTCAGATGCTTTCTTACCTCTGGCTGTAGCCTGGTTTTTTTGCCTGTTCCCTCTTGCTCAGCGAGTGCCTTCCTTGCTTTGCCTCCCAGACCTCCAAACAAGGAGAACTAAATTTGTGCAGCTTGGCTGAGCCTGCAAACAGAACAAGCTTCCAAACACCCACTTTTTTATTTTGGTGGGCGAGGCAGTAACCTTCTTGGAAAGAGCGTTTTCACCACTTTGCTTTCCTCTCTGGGGATCAATAAATTATTATTTTTGTGTGTGTGTGTGTTAAATCTGCTCTTGAGAATTACTAAAAGTGATCAAATCACCCATGACTTTTTGCAGGTGATCCTGTACGGTTAGAGAAGTAAATCCTGTCAAACGAGACCTTTTGTTTTCCTTACACATTAAAAAGAAAAGGTAACTTGCTCTTCCCATAAACAGCACCAACCTTTCTATTTCCCCAGCTTTAGCTGAAAGGATGAAGTCAAGCTAGGAAAAATAGTCCTGCATTCATCTGGCTGATGGGAGAGAGCCTGCTTTCATAGAGGCATGTTTTGAAAAGGCTTAAGTTACTCTGATGTTGTCCTCAAAAAACAGAATTTGTTTTCATAGCTGAGGACAGAATAAATGGATTTCTTTAAATGACAGGATTTTTAGCAACAATGTGGGGAGTAGAATAGTAATAAAATTGTCTGCAGCTGAGATAACATTTTATTTTATTTACTTATCTGTTTTTTTTACTGGCGGAGAACTAGCACAAGGCATTGTCATTGCATGAGCACAGCAGAGCTGAGGTGCTAATTGCTGTTCTCCGGGAGAAGCACCACTGTGCTGATGAGCTCCTGGTCTTTATTAGCAGCCTGTATCTAATCTGCTCTTAGTAACATGGTTTCCTTCCTCCTTACCTTGTTACAAGATCATCCATCCATCCATCCATCCATCCATCCATCCATCCATCCATCCATCCATCCATCCATCCATCTTTGAAGTTCAGAGTTGTGGTAAGAGAAGCAAAAATCACAGGACCAAGGAGTTAGCCTCAGCTTTTCCAAATCAGTTCTCAGTTCCTTGGCACCTCACTGAATACCCTCTGAGACATGCCTGGGGAAAAGCAGATCTTTTTCTCCTCCTGACAGGGCTCATCAAACAGCACAGTGGTAGTTAATTGTGAAGCCACGCTGAAAGTGATGTCCTTGGCAGGAGTAAGTTTTTCTTGTTGAACTCCTTGGCATAGAAGTGGCTTTTAGCAACCCAGTACTCATGAACCTGCTTCCTTAATTTATAAATATTAAATTAGAAGAATTAAATGTCTTCTGATTTTAGTCTTTAAGTTAATGAACGTGAAGTAAATCATGGTTATGGATGAACTGCTATGTAAATGTGCTGCTGTAAAATACCCTGCCAAGTAGAATACTATAACAAAGTAAATCCTATAAGCCCAAAGCTTATCAATTTGATTTAGGCATGTATACAAATGCTGAGAAAATACTATAAATTTGGGTTCTAGTGGAAGTTGTAATTCAAGTTGTAAAACAGTCTCTGTTACGAGCCTCAGATCAGACCCCCTCAAACTAAGTGATTTATTTATTTAATTCCTCTCCCTCTCCCTCTCCCCTGAAAGTTTGTGCCTGGCTTGTTCTCCCTAGAGATTGCTTTCTGTGTTTGAGCTCTCTGGTTTTGCTTGGGCCTTGGAAATCAGGGGGGCGATGGGAGGAATTAGTTCTCCTCATCTGATTACATGGTGTCCTTTCTTTTGTAGTGGACTATTAGCAAACATCTTAAACTAGAGGGGAAATGGGCATTAGGGAGATTTTGATGGCTCTTGAGACGTGGAAATATTTCTGTGTTCCTGGAGCAGTCCTGCAGTGGAAAAGTGCCCTGAGAAACTGCCTCCACCAGAATCTCACAGTGAATTTCCTTAAAACCAAGAAAATAAACAGTGTCACAGACCCTGTAAGTCACAACTGTGGCGGTTCTGACAAAATCACATTTACAGGGAATCGCAGCATGGTTGATAAATACAGTCAAAATTTGGTCACGGAAACCTCCTTTGAGCCCCGAAACAGGAGGAGCAAACTTCAAGCTAAATGCAAGTTGAGTTGTTTCCATTGAAATTTCCATCTAAGAAGGGAGTTGTTGGTTTGGGCTTTTTTTGTTCTGGTCTATTTTTGAAGGGGAATGGTGTTTTGGGGTTGTGTTTTTAAATACTTGTGTTTGTTTGTTTGTTTGTTTGTTTTTAAATTGTGTTTCCTCTTTTTGAACAGCACAGCTGCATTTTAACCACTTTAAGGAACTTTTTACTAATCCTTAGCAGCACCTTAGGGTTTTTCCTTCCAGCTCGTGAAGCTGCTGGGAACTTGCAGGGTCTGAGCGTCGGACCCGAAGCAGATGGGTGAAAGAGCTGAATTTGCTGCAGGAGTTGTTCAGGCCGGGCCTTTTCCAGGCTGGCATTTCTGCCCTAACTGGAACAGGTTGAAACTCTTGGATTATTTGCTGTCCCCGTGAGATACCTTGGGTGCACGGGCTTTCCTGGATGAGGACATCAGCTCGTAAGCTGTTTGTCTCTGTGGGTGGCTGAACGCTATCTTAACACAATACCTCTTTGGTTATGATTGGAGGCCACTGAGTGGTACAGCAGCACAAATAAGAAAGAAATTGTCGCCGAGCTGCACTCCCACGCTGAGCCTCTGTAAATCCATTCAGTCCCAACAGGCTGTTGTTCCAACTTTAATTAGCGTTCTGCATGAGCATCCCCCCGGCACCCAGACCACGGCGGAAGCTGCTGGAGAAGCTGCAGCCTTATCTCTTCCCGCTTTTTTTTTTATTTTTTTGGCAGAATTAGCTCTCTCTTTGCCTCGTTCTCCGAACTGAAGAGTTCCCATTGAGTTCCCATTGTGTTTGATGGCTGTGCACTCCCCCCCAACATCACCGTACGCCTGCCCGGGCTCTGGGGATGCTGTCAGCAAATCTCGTTTGCCTGGAGCGTGGCTCCTTAGGGAAGAGCTGTGGTTTCCTGTGCTTCACGCCAAGTCCGGGTCCTCAGGACGTGGCTGGTGGGGAAGTTGTGTGGGCTGCAGGCTTCCTCCTTCCCCGCTACCTGGATGACACCGTCCTCCCTCTCTGGTTTCAGCCGTTTCCTCTTGGGAGCTGGTGACATCATCTGGATTTTCGGCGATGCAGAAAAACTGCCTGGCAAACACAGCCTCATTTATTTCTTGCTAGGGATGGCTCGTACCTTGAAAATAACCCGCAGAACATCTGCGTGCAGGAGTATATTTACTCATGCTATAGACACCGGCTCTGAAGTTTCTCCCATCTGTGCCTCTGCCTGGATGGGTTAATTAAATTTCTAGCCTGCTGCAGCCGTACCTGCGGACGTGGGAGTCTGTCAGTTCTACCCGTGGACCCAGGGCAGGCTCTCACTCAACCTCTGCCCCTTTTCCTAGCATGTTTTTGAGCTTTAGGATCTTCTTTGATCCTCATCTTGCCTAGGAAAGGGTGAACTGTGTAAATCTGAAGGTAGTTGTTGTACTCAACGAAAAAAACCCTCTCTGCTTGTTTGTTTCTTTTTTTTCTTCCTTTTTTCTCCTTTTTAAGTAGCTTTGTTTTTGCCATAAGTTTCCCTCTTGCTCTGCTTTGGCCGTTGGCATTTGGCCATGCTGAGATCCAACAGATAACCTGGGAGGTGTAAAAGAGCTACTTGTAAATATTGCACGTGCGACTTCAGGATTCTTCACAGCATCTTGCTTTGAGCTCAGTCTTCTTTTCAAACGCTGGAAACGTAAGAGTTTTAAGAGAAATGGGATGAAGCAGGTTGTTGGTACAAAAATCCAGCTGCTGAAAGAGCCGGGAGGAGAAGCGTGGGGACGAATTGCACTTGGGCTTCCCGTTTGCGTCCGGCGTGAGGTCAGCTCTGCGTTTGCACTGGATGGTTCTTTGGTGACCTTCCTCATTCTGTTGAATGACTAATCAAATAGATAGTCAAATGCCTTCCAGTCCAAGTCCTTAGCCCTCCTTTCCCAACAAAGAGAAGAATAACACAATTTCAGCCCACTGTGCTGCTCCCTGCTGTGCTATAGAGTTGGCCTCGCAGAGGGCTTTATTTGAAGCGTAGGGTAGGGAGAAGGTAATTGGATTGTTGCTCCTTTTTTTGTTGGTTTTTTTTTCCACTCTTCTGTTAAAGTCATGATGCACTTCTCTCTAACTGATGTAATCTTGTAAACTGCCCCGTTGGCTCTGCTAACGACGTGATTATCTCCAATTCTACCTTGGTAATATTCTAATGAATCAGAGGCACACAAAAGCACCAGGCAGAGGGGGAGTGTGGGACCTAATTAGTGATGTCCTGAATGTCTGCTGCTCCTGGAGGAGGTGGGGAGGAGCGTGACAAGTCCTAGGTGCTGGATGTGTGGTGCAGTTTCTTTAAATAGCTGTCACTCTTCTCTGAGGGAGGAAAGAGGACAAGGACGTTTGCCTGCTGCAGGGTCATGGGAGTGGTCAGCTACACCAAAGTGCTTGGTGGTCCTCCATCGCAATATCCAACGAGTCATCACCAAGGCATTTAAGGATCTTTTCCTTCGGGGCTCTTCCTCCAGGGTCCTGCCTTGCCTTGCAGGAATTGTAGTTTAAGAAGAGGGTTTGAACCCGCAGCAAACGCTGGGTGGGTTGGAGGGGGTCCCTGTGGTTGGAGGGTGCTGTGCAGCCCCAGGCTGCGCCTCATTTCTGGAACTTTCTTCCTTGGATTTGCAGGATTTTAAAAGAATTTGGCATAGAGTGAGCCATCGGTTGAGGAGTGTGGGAGGAGTTGGCCTGCGTTAAAGGCAGTCTTTTCTCACCACCCCTGAAACACGGAGCCGTCAGAGGATCTAGGGACTTTTAATTTTGGAAACAAGAACACCTTAGGTTTGAAAGTACACCAGCAGCTCCAGCTCCCAGCTGGGCAAGGTGCAGAAGGGACAGTGCTGTAGCAGTGGAGTCGTGTCCTGAAGGACAAAATGTCTCTGCAGAGAGGGAATTCAGAAATGTATTTCATTTTGCTTTGCTTTCAAGCTTCTAGATAAAGGTCTGCGTTTCCTCTACATCAGCAAATCTCAGATTTACAGTTTCTTGAAGGTATCCAAATGATGCTGCTAACATTTGTTCCACAGATCTATCTTTAATAAGACAGCTACTTCTTCTAGGGACTGTCTTAACCTGCTTAGTCTCTTTTGCTGGACGAAAGAGCAGCGAAAGAATTAAGAATAATCCTTCCTGTACCCCCTTTCTGCTCTTCCACATTTAACAGGGAATGCATTTAATCCTCAGAGGCTGAAAGTGGAAATTCATATACTCCTTGAAGAAATCAGAAAAATCACACTGCCTTTTAAGGAGTAGGAGAGTCTTTTGTATATTTTTTTCTTTTTTTTTTTTTTTAATATATGGGAGCAAGAGTGAAAAATTAAAAAACGTGGAGGGAAACAATAATAAACAGTAATGTTTTTGAATAGACACTTTTGTTTTTTACATCCTGCCCTCTGAATTGCAGCCTGCCTTTTCATGAAGGCTGGGAGGCTGTGCCTGCTGGCAAGCTGCTCCTGTGTGCTTTGTTCCAACCATCTCAAGGTACTTCCTCAAAGCCAAAGGAATTCCTCCCGCTTCCAGGGGCCACCGCAGCCCAGCTGCCATCAAAACTGGGGGGCACCCCGCTGAGACACTGCCTTCAAAACTGGGGGGCACCCAGCTGAGACACTGCCTTCAAAACTGAGGTGCACCCCGCTGAGACACTGCCTTCAAAACTGGGGTCCACCCAGCTAAGGCACTGCCTTCAAAACTGGGGTGCACCGTGCTGAGACACTGCCTTCAAAACTGGGGTGAACCCAGTTGAGACACTGCCTTCAAAACTGGGGTACACCCCACTGAGACACTGCCTTCAAAACTGGGGTGCACCGTGCTGAGACACTGCCTTCAAGCTTCTGAAGCAGGGGGTATCTAGTGGTGGCATCACACCCAACAGATGGTGGGATGGGACCTTTGTCCTGCTTTCTTCCCCTCCACCCTCGTTCCCTCTACTCCTGTTCCCCGAGGAGAGGGCTGCTGGCTCATCCTGCCTGACCCCAACATCTGCTCCAGAAGGACATAGTCTCTCTGCTCTTTTCTGCCTGCCCCAGGATGTCCCACGAGGCATCAGTCAGCTGGATTTAGACCGCACGGGTTGAACTGCAGGATGCTGGCAGTCCAGGCTTGGCTGCTCGCTGGAGGAAGGGGAAGCTGGACTCTTCATTTCCTTGGTTTTCCCTCAGCACCCATGGTCTTGTTGCTTTGCTTTTGTGGTGTTGGCCGCTCTCCTCCGAATCTGCCTGCTGCTTCTGCTGGAAGTGTGGGCTGCTGTTTCCTGGTCTCCAATGGCCACTGAGTACGGAGGAACTGGAAATGCTGGGTGTAAGGCACCAGTCCTGGTCATGTGTAGCTATTCCTTAATATGGGATCTGTCTGTAGCAGCCTTTTCTCAGGAACATTAAAGCACTTTTAAAAAGAAACATTAATGAATTACGCCTGACATCACAACTGTAAAGTTAGCTGGTATTTTTATGGATTAAAACCAAACAAACACCATAGGAAATTGAAGTACATGTTCAAAATTGCACAGGAAGTCTCTGGCTGGAGTGGAAATGTGTCACCTCCTGCCAGACATCTCTTCTTGACATAGAATCATAGACTTGTCAGGGTTGGAAGGGACCTTAAAGATCATCCAGTTCCAACCCCCCTGCCATGGGCAGGGACACCTCCCACTAGA
>WUAM01000277.1:1282345-1305461 GCA_024336885.1 Actenoides hombroni
GGGTGACCCTGCTCTGGCAGGGGGGTTGGACTCGATGATCTCCAGAGGTCCCTTCCAACCCCTACCATTCTGTGATTCTATGACAAGGTCCCCTAACAGAGTGGCTACTTGTAACAGAGTGGGTGCATGGAGGGGGCAGGGATTAACTATGGTTCTGATGTTATTTTTTATTCCCCCCCAAAGAAAAGGATGTCTTGTGTGGCACTTCTGTGTACCCAATGCTTAAATACTTGACTTCTTTGAGGGCATCCCTTCTCCTCTTTCAGAAGGTGCATGCCCAGCACTGAGGTGGTTTCTCAGCAGCTTCTCGGTGGTGACTGGAGTGAAAGGGGCCCAGGCTTGTCTGCATTTGCATAGGGCCTGCCTCGCGAGGTGTAAATTGCTCTGTTCTGGTCAGAATGCTCAGATCTGCACTCATCAGGGGTGATGACTTCATGTCGATAAGAATTCATTTAAAAGGCAAACCAAAAGAAAAAAAGAGGAGCCCTGGGCTCTTTTCATCAGGGCTTATTTTGGTGTCATCTGGAGAAGCAATTGGAAGACTCCACCCTTCATCTGCTGTCTCTCTCATCTAAGGAGGCACTTGGATTGTTCCCGAGCCCCTGTCCCCTTGCGTGGGGACCCTGGTGAAGCAGTTTGGGCCAGGCTCGGTCTGAGGAAGCAGCGTGTGATGTGTGATGTCTCCCTGAAGTGGCACTGGGTGGTTGTGACAGTGGGGTGGCACCTGGTGAGCACAAGGCTCGTTCTGGTGACCCGTGGTGATCCCTTTCAATCTGATTTAACACTGGCCCTGCTGCAGGCACTTGCTATGACCATGCCACCAAACCAGGGCTGCCCCTCCTTCAGTTGGTGGCTGAGATTCAGTGGAGGGTGCGTGGTGATGAAAGTGGGTGCTGAGGTGTAAAATATGAGGTCACCTTTATCTGTAGTCCATGTCATTTTGTATCGACAAGTAAATGCTTTATCAGTTTGATCTCAGTTCTTCTCTTGATGTTCTCCATCTGCCTTGTTTTTAGTTATAGCTGCCAGAAAGAAATTGTTCTGCATAAAAGAGAACATTGCGGGGAGTCCAAAGAGATAAATCAGTGTTAGGAGGGGTGGATATAGTGCCTGGTAAAGCTGTTAAGGTAGGGTGAAGAATGGATTTCAATGAGAGCTGGGCACAGCAGTTTTTAGCTGATCTTTACAGAGGAAGCCAAAAGTAGTCTGAGCCAACCATGTCCGTGTGGGAGGTATGTCTCTGCTCTGGTTTCGTGCTTTTGTTTTAGTTCGGGGTTTTTTGGGTGTCTTTCGGTAATGCCCCAACTAAATTTCCTGGGTATATTTAAAACCAGAAGGAAGTACAAGCAATAATAAGGTTAGAGGCCCTTCTCTTTTTGTTATAAGAGAAAATGAGTGACAGTGTGTTTAGTGAAGGTCACTAAATCTTGGTATAGCCTGGTGGTGGCTGGAAGGATGAGATGATGACTTTTTGAGGATGGTTCTTGCAGAGGGTATTTGCCAGGCTGGATACTCAAACTGGTTAGCTCAGGAGTCCCTGTAGAGGCAGCATCAAATCTGGTGTGGGAAGCTCTGGGTGGCCACATACAGAGCAGCAAAGCAAGATCCAACAGCCAGCTGATGTCTGGAAGAGGGGCAGCACTCAGCAAGGCATGACATAGAATCACAGAACGGTCGGGGTTGGAAGGGACCTCTGGAGATCATCGAGTCCAACCCCCCTGCCAGAGCAGGGTCACCCAGGGCAGCCCACACAGGAACAGAGCCAGGCGGGTCTTGAAATTCTCTAGAGAAGGAGACTCTACACCCTCTCTGGGCAGCCTGGGCCAGGCTCTGTCACCCTCACAGCAAAGAAGTTTTTCCTCGTGTTGAGGTGGAACTTCCTGTGTTCCAGTTTTGTGACCATTACCTCTTGTCCTATCAAAGGGCAGCACTGAAAAGAGATTGTCCCCTTCTCCTTGACACCCACCCTTCAGATATTTGTAAACATTGATAAGATCCCCTTTCAAAAACTTGGCAATGTTCTGAAGTCGAGGCCTTGTAGAAATACTCAAGGCATCCTTGTTGCCAGTGTTGCCAGCGAGCCCTAATTTGTTGACCTTTCCTGTTTGGTATTTGGAAAGGAGCAGGATGAGGGAAATCTGTAAGCTCTACTTGATAGGGGAGTGTTTTCTGATGGGACATGTGTAGCCTTGGGGGATCCCAGTTGGCTGAATGGACTGGGGTTGGCATCACCGGGTGATGAAGAAGCAGCCCGAATCAAACTGCACCACTGCTAGACCTCTTACCCTCCATTTCCCCTGCAACAACCCCTCCTCTCAGTAGCTTATTTCCATCGATTCCTCAGTCAGATGTCTCAGGGGCTGTGAACTGAAATGGGCACGATCCTCAGGTCTTACTTAGACAAGTCTTGTCGAAGGTCCCACGGGCAATTGATGGGCAGTGTTCTGCAGGTGAGGTGCTGGGAGAGCTGTCTGCCGGTGCCGTGCTCTTCCTGGCCTCTCCCACCAGACACAAGCATCTGCTGACCAGTGGGGTGAGGTGGAACTGGGATGAACTGGGATGGGTGGAATGCCGGGCAGGGGGCTGGGAGTTGGCAGAGACGTCTTCTAACTCTGAGCTCTGCTGTTCATCTCTTGCGATCCTGGGAAAGTTCACTTCTGGCTTTCTGCCATGGGTTTCCCATCAGACTTTTTTTTTTCCTTCCCTCCTTTCTCTTTTATTTATTTATATATATAGGGTTGGTTTTTTTCCCCCCTTCTCTTTCCCTTTTCCTTATTTAGGCAATGAGCTGCTTGGGAGAAGGAAATGCCTCTGGTAATGTATATCCAGCATCTTTTGGAGTGGGAAAGCTACCATAAAACCAGCAATCAACGTGAAAAATCAGTGCATAGAACTCTCTTTTTCCTTACTAGCAGGTGACATCTTTTCACTCCGTCCCTGGAAGTACAGGGCTGGTAGTAACTGTGTGGCTTTTAGACTTCACAGAGTGCAGTCCTATGCATGACTAAATTGTCATCATTATTTCTTCAATAGACAGCTAGCGAGCCTGTGGATATCTATGGCAGGATGGAGAGTATGTTGTTTTCTGTTTTGCTTTCTAGGCATTTGATGTCAGGAGTTAGACAGAGTGAAAACACAGAGCCCTGTCCTGTCTTTGACTTAAACAGTGGGAGTCTTTAATAGCTTCTGGTTGGTTTGGGTTTAGAAATCATTTAATGAGACGAAAGAACATTGATGGTGGCCTTTTTTTTCTTCTTGTGAGTTGCTGCGATGATTTTCTAGGCCTTTGTAGTGGGGTTGCTTGCTGATTTTTATTCTAGAAGGTGCTTCCATGCCAGATAAACATCTTTTAATTTAAAAAAAAATAAATCTCCATCACTAGAGCCTATGATTATTTAGGGTACAGAATGCTGTATCAGTAGGAACAGCATTATTGTGGCTACAAAGGCAACTAGGCAGACCTTTTGCCTAAGAACATTTTATTTTTTATTGTTTGTTTTTAACTGGGGAGGTTGCTTTCGCTTTGTGCTACTCTGTCTTTTTGCCAGTCAAAAAAGCATGTTCTCTTTCCACCACAAGCATCACTCCCATCGCTCTTCACGGGGTAGACTTAGTTTTTCTGGGGAGTGGGAAAGAACCATCTTGGTCGAGCCTTGAGGATTTGCAACGCAGAGTTGGTTGGTCTGCAACTTACTGTGTTGGCGAGTGACACAAAGAGCTGATGGTAACCGTGCGTTGGAATAGTAAGGTATCATTTATTGCACTGGTGTGTGCAGCCTCGTAGCAGAGCATTGCTCCATGGCCTGTTGCTTCAGCCTGCTGGGAGTTTAGAGTCAGCTTAAATGAGAAGCAAACTGCAACGTTAACTTTGGTGTGGGGACGCTGTACAGCACTGCTGAAAGCTGGTGCCTTGGTGAGTTTTCACTTGATAGCGTGTTTCAATCTAGCCTGCTGCTTCTCTGGATGTTGTAGCAACTAAAACAGGCTGGAGAAGTTTGCCAGAGGCTTGTTGTATCCAGTGCAGAGGACAATCCAAGCTCGCAGGTCACGAGTCACGCATGCTGCCTGCCTCCCTTCATGTGTGATGTTGCCCCATATTCTACTCCCATGCCATTTAGCTGGGGGGGAAGCTTCCAGGAACAGAGCCCCAAAAGGCATGTTAATACACAAGCTGGAAACTGTGTTAGTAGGAGAATTACATTACTGTGCAATACATATCTTGGATAATTAGTGGGGGCTAGGAGGGAAATGAGCTGATGGGATTTCTTTTGCATTTAATTAGCATAGTTCTTTGATAACATTAAGGCATCTTAGGGGAAAAAAAAAAACCAACCCAGCATGAAAACCAGCACCTAACACCACTTGCCTTTCAACCTTTCCAAAACAACAATTTTACAGTAATAATGTGTGCAGAGGAAGAAAGAGGCAAGAAGTAGGTGCATTAACTGACTTGGAGAGTGTGGGTAGGCTTGAAATGTATAATGTTCTGCAGATCTTGGCAGTCTACCAAGGATTCCCCTTGTCCCCTCTGCTTTCCAACATGCATAAAGCCCACTGAGATGAGAAATAAACAGCATGTTGCTATCAGACATGACTGGGAATATGTTTAAGTGGTGGATTCAGTTTAAGATCCAGTTGAACGCTGCAGTGTTGGCTGGGTTGATGAGAAGAGCTGTATTTTAAACCTCTTCATATGTAAATGGACTTTCTGTCATTCACATGAGAAGAAACAGGGCAAGATTTGGGGTCAGCAGGCTCAACTGTGTTAACTTGCTCATCCCAACAGGCCATTTAAACGGAATGGTGCAGTAGCAGCCTTAAAAATATCCTTATGTTGCTTCCTTGGGAGGATAAAACAAGTGCTTTAACAGGAATAGGTTCATGAAAAGAGGGAAAGGAAAGTGGGGAGGAAACAAGTAGTTTAGAAGTATCAGTATCGGTGGATAAAATCTTGATGTGCTCTAAATGAAGGGAATGTGTCGGTGGGCACAGTGAGGATGTTTTGTTGTGGCCCCCACCCTGAGACCTGGCAAGGGGCAAACTCTCGTTCCCAGGATGACGCAGCCTTTACTACCTGTTGTTGCTACTACGCAGCGTAACTTCCTCAGTCATAGAATCATAGAATGGTTTGGGTTGGAAGGGACCTCTGGAGATCATCTAGTCCGACTCCCCTGCAGTGAGCAGGGACATCTTCAGCTAGCTCAGGTTACTCACAGCCTCGTCGAGCCTCACCTTGAATATCTCCAGGGATGGGGCCTCAGCTATCTCCCTGGGCAACCTGTTCGAGTGTTCCACCACCCTCATGGTGAAGAACTTGTTTCTAACGTCCATCCAGTCTACATCTGCTCTTCTCTAGTTTAAAACCATCGCCCCTCGTCCTGTCACTACAGGCCTTTGCAGACAGGCCCTTTCCCGCCTTGAGTCCGTTGGCTCTGGAGATGCTCACCTTGTGCTTAACAAGGTGCACCTTATTTGCTGTCGTCTTTAGTGCAGGTTTCGTATCCATACTTAACTTTCTGGCCAGGGGACAGTTATGCCATGCTCCCCAGCCTCTGATAGTTGGTATCGAGCAGTATTTTAAGAAACTGCTGTTTGCCGTTAGCCTGGGTCGCGTTTTGCAATCTCGTGACATTTTTCAGATACTGGGATGGTAATTGCCAGCAATTTGCTGGGAGAAACAAAGCTGCAAGAACCTCTGATGTGCCCTGGGGATGGGGGGAGGAGCCTGGGATGCCCCCAGGGGCTGTGATTCCAGACAGAACTAAACCCGGGGCCTCATTCTGCAAGAAAAATGCTGTCCCACCCGAGCCTTAGCCGGTGGTGTTGCTGAGGTGGTGTCTGGATGGGGCCTTAATGGTTACCACGTTTGTGAAGTGCCTTGGGAGTTTGGATTTAAATACATTTTAATCCCAGGAGATTGAGTTCAGAGGGTTTCTCCCATATATGACTTCTGCAGTTCTTTTGTCCCATCCAACCACTTGGTGATTTCATTATTATTATTATTATTTTTAATGCAGGCAGATTCTCCCAAGGCAAAAGCTGGCTATGAAAATCCCAAGACCAGTTTCCGAAATGGGAATGCTTACCCATTCCACGGTGCAAACAAAATTAGACCAGCATGCTAATAGTTTGACAAGTCTGCTCTTGAGCAGAGCTGTTTAGCAGATAAACAAACAAACCCTCTGCTTCTGCTTATATGTTGTGCTTGTGATGTAGGCTTTTATCCCCTCCCTCTAAAAATTTTTTTAATGAAAAGAACGTGGCTTCGAAATGTCCTTTAACTTCTCTCATATAAATTAATGTCATGCACCCCCCCTCCCCCCCCACCCCACCCCATATATTTTGGAGATGCTCAGAATACGAATGCTCCATACATTATGAAAAGGGTATTTGGAGTCAATTTAAACAATATTTTGAAATGACCTGGGTTTAAATTTGGCCTGGGATACTGAGCAGCCCACACTTCCCACAGTCTGCAGTTCCTTTGCTTTCCAGTCCCTTAGGAGTGTTATGGAGAACCTTTTCCCATCCCTGCTGTAGAAACAGCAAAGTGAAACACGAGCATTGGCTGCTCTTGGCTGTAGCCCTCGTGGCCCAGGTTTTCACAGGGACTGGTGGAGGCACCAGCAGGGTCCTGTAAAGCTGCAGGGGAAGGGTGGTTGGGCTGGTGCACATTAGTCATCCCCAGTGGGCCGGTCTCACAGGGAGGAACATTGTCTGGAGGAAAGCTGTGAAGCTGAGCCCTGGGAGATTCCAGGCTTCTGGCTGGAAATAGCAAGCCCACTGGTAGTTTGTAAATGTAAAAAGACAAACAGAGCAAACTTGCCATAAAACGTGACATGCCGTGGATGTCTTGCTAGTTTGCTCTTCTGCGTGGCACTTTTTTCTGCTCATAATATGTTCTGCCACCATTTCATCCTTCCAAGTGAGCTGCAGAATGAGTGGTGAACTGTTTTGACTGGTTTTAAGAAAAATTCTTCTTCAGTCCTGTTTAGTGTTGTGAGCTTTTTTTTTTTTTCCTTTCCCCTCTGGAACGTCCTTGTTCCTCTCTTATCTTTACCATATTCATCTTGTACCTCAAAACTGTGCTTCCTCACATCCTTGGCCCTTTAATTCCCTCCACAGAGATGTGGAAAATAGAGCAGAGCTGAGAGGAGCCAGTTTTCCACCTTGGTGTAAAACATTTTCCCCTCCTCCCTTGGTGGGATGGTAAGTCTGGAGAAGAAGACCACAGGCTTTTGTCATTAGGCAGAGGTCCAGAATGGGAAATTGGAGTTGCATCTGTCTTGGGCTCGCTGCAAGGCTTTGGTTCCAGTAGTAGTAAGGTCGAGGTGAGGTCAGTCTTGGCCACTGCACACATGTTATGACCCTCACTTTGTTTCAAAATCAAAACCAGCTTGGGACCAAGCTGTAACAAGAAATGCATGTAATAAAGAGAGTTTGCAGAGAAGCAGAAGCCTGAGTACAGTAATTTATTTATAGAAAGCATGTGGATTGGTTAATAAGGAGAGAACACAGCGCAGTAAGAGTTGTGAAAGAAAGCAGAGGCTGTGAATTCTGCGCCATTTCATCCTTTCAAATGCACCAGCGATGCCTTGCCATTATTACCAGAGAGGGTATCATAAGGTACGAAGGAGTCAAGACTTCTCCAAAGAGACTGGTGGTTTGAGCTCCTTAAGCTTTGGGGTGCCAGTCTTGAAAGAATTTGTAAAGAGATGAAGGAGTTGGTCCAGGAAAACACATACTCTTGATGTCCATCAGCTATAGCAGATGCTACGTATAGGTTTCTGCCTAGGAAACGTTAGAAACTGGTGAGGGGAAAGGTGAAGGAACTGTGACTTTAGTGAAATGCTTGGCTGTGGTTTTTATCATGATTTCTGTTCAAAGTGAAGCAGTGTAGTGGGTGTACCTCTTGCTGGAGATCCTGACTGATTCAGAGAAGAGCCTTTAGGGATGATGCTTGGGAAAGATATTGGGAGACCAGGCTGTTTGACTGGAAGTCTCAGGGCAGAGCTGGAAAACACCAATACTAAGACCATTTCTAAGTGCCTGTTTAGAAAAAAAATACAGAACAGCTATTTGATATGGCCCCACCTCGTGTAAAAATATATTGGAGAAGAAAAGAATTTTGTCAGAAGTCATCTGAGCCAAGTTCCAGCCCACCATGGGTGGAGGGGCCCGTGGTGCTGCCACCCTCCCAGCCACGCCAGCTCTGGCTCTGCTCTGACTGCAGAGCAAACCAGTTTAATTTCCCCATCTACAGTCCCCCACCCCACCCTGCAGTTGGCTTTCTCTGTGTTAACTTTCTGCCATTTTAGTGATCTCAATCAGCTTATCATATGATCCGATGAGTGCCAGAAGGAGCTCAGTGCTCCCAGGAGAAATACGTGACAGGAGGCTGGAGGGAGGCAGGGGAAGGAAGGGTACGAGCTCCCCAGCACAGGAGCTGGGATCTGTTCATTCAGCTCCAGCTGTACTGAGAAACCATCCCTAGCTGAAGGGAGATGATGATGGCTCGTTCACAGGCAAAGAGCTACTGCAGGGCTGATGCATCACTTGAAGAAACCTCAGGGTTGTTTTCTTTTTAACTGATGAAGATGAAACCAAAGAGAAACATCCCTTTGCAATCCCCGAAGCATTTACCTTGGTAATCTGTCACCCAGGTACCAGGCATGGGTGCATAGAAATCAAATAGGCACTGCGTGGAGTTTAACTCTTCTGGCTCATTAATATAATATCATTACTGGCTATGAGCTTTGCTAAAGTAAACAGGAGGGAAGGTGTGAACGTCATCTGGCTGCACTCAATCTTGATAACTGTCCTTTTAATGTGGAGAGAAAGAAATGGGTTCTATGATTTGTATAAGAACATTTTAAAATGAAACTTTATTTATGGTCTTTTTCGTTATCCGTGTTTGTTGTTTTTTTCATATGATGTATCAGAAGGGTCCAGAGCAGTTGGGGACAACCCAGGGCCTGGAGCTCTTATCTGAACGTTCTGCTCTGTGTACGCTGAAGGGATGGGTGAGATGCTGATGCTGATGGTTCTCTCTCTTCTTCAGGGTCGGCATGTCAAAACGGGTCAGCTGGCAGCCATCAAAGTCATGGATGTTACTGAGGTGAGTAGAAGAACCTTCTGCTTTATCAGCAATATGGGTAAGATTTAATAATGAGAGATTGGCATATGGCTTACCCCGTGTTTACGTTGAGGGGCATGGTCCTTGCACGAGAATGTTTGCTTTCTGTTGGCAGGACCTGACCTCTTGAGCCCTTCTGCCCTTCACCAGATTTCCGTGTGTTTGTCTGCACGGGTCTCAGGCCTTCAAACATTGCTTTGGCAGTAGGACATACGAGCACGTGTAGCACTCCTTTATCAGAAATTTCTCAGAAGAGGGGAAAAAAGTTAGTTTCCCCACTTCCCACTTTTTGTCTCTTAGATGTAGCATCTTGCTTTTACTGAAAAAGAAGGTGAGAAGACTGCTTGACCTAGAGGACAGTAGTTTCCCTGGTACATATGCAGCCTAGAAAGGCTATACGTTTATTCAGAGGAATGGATCCAAGAAGCTTCCAAGAAGCCTGAAAGCAGAAGTATCAGCAGGAACAATATGCACATTGCTGGCAGAATTCAGCGGTGTAAAGCAGTAGTTGTAACTGACCCAGGGGGATTTACTGTGGAGCTTTAAATGGCAAAGACAGGAAATTAATGCAGCGAAAGAAATAAAAAATATATGCCTGTATTTGAATCCATAGATGTCTTGCAGTTTATGCTGTTCAAAAAGCAATCAGTTTAAATGAAGCCTTCAAAACAGATCAGGAAAGGCAGGGGGTTTTCCCCTGGTGATTCCACTTGTGTTTTACAGAGCTACATGTGCAAATTAACACAACTGGCTTCAGATTTCAAATTGAATGAGGGCCTCCTGTGTGCTGTCTGCATTGCTTGGCTGATACCACACTTCTGAGGAGAGGTTGTGCCTCTTCAAACCAAGCTCCTCATTTTTCTCAGCTCCTCAATCTTAACCCGAGGTATTAGGGGAGGGAAACAGAGGATGTTCATGTGTATGCATGGTACAGAGCAGGGGGGCTTTGGCAAGCTGGTTATATTATGCAAAACTCTCACAAGGGTGTGTTGCTGAAAAAAAATTTATGGTTTAGTGTGTGTATAGGTGCCAACAAGTGAAAATGGCCTTGGATACAAGCTTCTGGGAGAGCGCCTGGGGTGTGAGGAGTAAACAGGCAGGAGAGGGAGGAAAACAAGAAGACAGGGTTAGGTCAACTGATAGGACTCCAGTCCTATCTCTGAATCTCCTTGTGATCGATGGGCAGTGTCACTGCCGTTCTCTAACTGAAGCTGTTGTGTCTGCCAAGAGCTAGACATTCTTGCTTTTTTAGAGATGACCTGATAAAAATCAATTTTCTGCTGGGGATTTTCAAAGGCTGCCTTCGTGAGGAGGCAGCTCTTTTTTTTTTTTTTTTTTGCTGCAGTTAACAAGCAGAGAAGCCAGAGAAGAATGAAGGTGCGTTGGCACACGGGGAATATTCTTTGCACAGCAAACATTTCCATTGGTGGAGTGGTTTTACACAGGGCAGTTTGCTGGACTGTGCACGTTGAAGGCTTCTTCTGTGACATTAAGCCTGGCTGTGCTGTGCACTCCCTCTGTTTCTAATAGCATATATTAATCACAAGCAGTTGTAACTGAGAGTTGCACTGCTAAAAGAAAACAAGTGAAGAATGCTGCCTATAGTATGGCTGAGCTCACATTGCAGTAGAAGGCTTATGGTTCCAAATTTTCTGTAATTTTTGGCTGGGTTTGAAAAGCTAGTTGTATGTTGGCACTGCCTGTCTTCTATCTCACAAGCTCATGCTTTTCTAGGGGACGAAGGGCAGTCAGAGGGAGGAGTTGGGAACCATTAGCCCCATACAGCTTAAAAGTGTTGTCATTCCTACCAGTGGAGCTCATGTGTTTTTGCTTCAAAGTAGTGAGCCTGCAGAGGCTGCAACTGTGGTGTAAATTCTTCCAAGTCGTGCTAAGTCAGCTCTACTTTTTAACACTAAGCATGGATGATAGTGTTGCTAGCACCAGGCGTGGGTGATGCCATTTTCTCAGTGGCAGATGTGGCCGTAGGATGTTCCTGTCCACTCTTGCTCGCTGGGTCCTTGCCCCTCTCCCACCACTGGTGCTGGCACAACTGCTCCAGGGCTGTATGGTGACCTGGATCGGTGAAGAGGTCCTGGTTCCAGGTTAAAACTACCCTCACTCCTCTCTTTCCTCTGGTTATTTATAACCTGGATTGGTTTGTTGGTCTAGTTTAGCACGTGACATTACAAGCAGTTGTGCCGTCACGGTGAAAAAGGTGGCATGAGACTGGAAAAGAGCCACCAATTGCTGTAGGGGAGCAGGGGGAGTATCTCAAATGGCCCTTGCTGCCAGAGATGGCCATATCATCAAGCCATGGCTTCAATTCCTCAAGGGATGGTTTCACAAACACCTCCTTTTGCTGGGGGACCATGCAGCTCCATTCTGGTTCCAGCTCACCGCAGCTTACGGGGACAGTGGGAGCAGAGAAGGTGGGGACAGAGCGGGCAGTGACTGCTGCCTTCAGCACGACACCGAAAGAAACGCTGACAGAACCACAGCCTCCAATTTACCTTCTCTGCCTGCTTCAAGAGTGATGTTTATAGGAGCTGCTCCTGTAGGCTGATGGTAGCTGTGTCCATGCCCATGGGGAAAGAGGCTTGTGTGGAAACGTCCACAGAACTGAAATTGTGATTTAAATTCTAATTTTTTTTTTTTTTTAACGAGTGGCTACTGAAGCTCTAGGTGCTTTGTGCCTCAGTGCATGTTTTCCTGGCAGTGTGATTCCTTTCTACTTAGATACAAGCAGTGCCCTGGAGGATATCTGATTGTTTTGTCTAACCTGTGCTGAGAACAGACACAAGACTTTCTTTCTTCTGGGATGCCTCTGATCCAGTGCTGGCTTTGCCAAATGCGTAACAAATTAGAAAGCCTAATGTGTTGGCAGGCTCTGTGGGCACACCCTGCATTTTCAGTTTTCAAGGCCCTGATTCTGCAATTCACACGTTGCTCAGGATCAGGGAGGTTACATCAGTTCTGGCCTGGAGAGCTTTGATCACTCGAATGGGAGTGATGTCAAAGTCAAGAGTGAGGGCTCTCCTTAAAGGGTTTTGGTTGGCGTGAAGAAAACAAGGTAATATAACCTCCGACTAGAGATGTTGGAATAAACAGTACAGCTCTCTAATGTACATGGCACTGTGGAAATGCTCTTCATCCATATCAGCTTTTCTTGTGGTTTTCTCTGCAGATTTTAATTTTGAAAAGAATGGTGGTAAGGATGAGAAAAGAGGAGGTGGGCTGAAGATATCAGCTTGATCTTTGAATATATTATGACTAGTTAGTACTGCTGCCTGAAATGTTGGGGGGGCTGTTGATGTGCATAAAACTTCCCTGTCTCTTTACTTTCCTTCTCTCTAAAAGAATGAAGAAAAGACTTAGAAGACTGTGTGGATCTTTATAGATCTTCATATCTGCAGAACTGAAGCAAGCAAGGAAGGATCTGTAAGATCTGAAGATCTACAGATCTTACAGAATGGTGCATATGTAGGTCCTGTTTTCATGCTGGGAGGGTGAAGCAGGAGCACATGGAGGGAGAAAAAAAATGTCACTGGAGAGTAGAATAAATAAAAACAAAACAAACCCCACCAGTCCTCATCAACTGAAAGCTGTTCTGTCGTTGGAATCGGCCCAATGACCGTAAAAGGGAAAGGAGAGGACCGATCAGCCTGTAACATGCTTTAAAAAATGCTTTCCAAAATGTTACATGTGTAGGATGCATCTCGGGCTGCACGCGTGTTGTGGGGGAAGGCATCGCTCGAGAGATTCCTGGAGCCTGTCTTTAATCTTTTTTATTGCAGGGTCTCTGTTCCCTTTGGGGGCATCGTTTTGGAGCGAGTTCAGCCCATGCTGAGCCTTTCCACTCCCTGGCAGTGCCGTTAGGGTTTCCAGGAGCTTCTTGCTGCCTACTGATGTGCAGCACCCTAGCACACCAAGTGAGCCGGGACTGATGTTATCAGATGCAACACAAGTACGCTCTAAGATTTGGCAGCCGCTGTTTGGTTAGAAGAATCCACTTTCTTGTGAAGCAGATAACATTGAAAACCTTAGCAGAGCTCACTTGGCAGATCTGCCTGCATCTGAGCTGCTGTTCACTTGCCTTGCACCCTAAGCAGACAGCTCGACTCTGCTTAACTCTTTTGGAGGCTCGCTTTGCAGCAGCGCGGTTGTTGCCGCTGTCACTCCCGTGTTCCCCTTCCAGCCATGCTTTTCTCTTTGAAAGGTTTAGTAAGTGATTTTGAGGGGAAAACACAAATCGCTGCTTTTCTGTTTGTTAATAAACCCCCGACGCTGCTGCTTCTTCCTCCTACCTCTTCCCACACACGCTCTTGGCATCCCTTGGGAAAGTTTTCCGCATGCCTTTTTAATAGCAGCGTTTTCTCAGCTCTTGTGCCCAGTGTTTCATGACTTGTCCAGTCTAGTCTGGGTAAAATTATGCTAAGTAAACAACTGGATCCTGTACCCTGCTGATTTATGAAAGAAGCTGGATGGCTTTTTAGTGCTTGCTCGTCTTGCCCTTTCTCTGTGTGCTCTGCAGAAAAATTAACAACCCCAAACCAAATCCTTCAGGCCTGCAGAGAAAGGTGGCACACCTCCTAGACAGGAAAGGTTACCCCGGTTATTCATTGCCATCTTCCCCACTCTGCTGACTCCCTGTTTTTCTGTTGGAGCAGGCAAGTCACTTTGATTCGTGTGAGTCCCTATCTTATGGCCCACTGGGGTTATAAACTATGGTCGTGTGGATGTTCTATCCGTCGTCCTTAAGACATCCCAAAAGTGGGCTGCAGAAAGACTGCGGCTAAATAAAAACGTGTGTGTGTTCCCACACATGCAGGCAGACAAAACGAGAGGAAAACAAAAACACTAAACACCAAAAGTTTGCCCTGACTTCTATGTGTGTGGGTTTTGGTTTTTGTTCTGATTCCCCCCATGAAAATCCAAAGACAATCTGTGGATTTTGATCTGTTCGGAAGGAAAAAAGTTAAAAAGTTGAAGCCTCGCTGCAGGAGACGGGGAAGTGCAGATCCTCATGGCACTGTGCAACAGAATTGGGTCGAGCCAGTCTGGAGAAGCTGAATATGGGCTGGCCTTTTAGTGTGGAGATGTGAACGCACTGCCTGGCAGGGCATAAAGCTCACTGCTTTACCTGGCTCGATAAAGTTCTTCCAAGCCAGCCTGGGGCTGCACTTACTGCAAAGTTGGCCAAAGCAAACCTGAAGCCAGTAGATTTCCCCAAAGCCTTTGCCGTGTCCCTTCCCCTTGATGTGAATTGGGGAAAATGGATCACGGGTCTAAAAATCCACATTGTTCCCATGGGGACTGCTGCACTCTGCTTGCTTGTCCCTCAGCTGTGAGGTTGCTTGCCACTGCTCTGTACAACGTTTTGTCAGCTTTGGTTAAACAGTTACCTGGCAAAACAAAGAATCACTCTGTGGGAAAGGAATAAATAGGAAAGGTATTTACAACGTGGGCAGCCCTGCTGTCCAGTCTCTCCTGAAGCTGATTAACCTCTGATCTCTTCCAAGAATTAGGTCACAAAAAAAAAAGGAGGGGGGGGGGGTAGAAAAAAGGGCTGCTGGGAACACTCTATTACAGTTCAGAGGCAAACAGAGCTGGACAGAGTGGTCCCTTGAGCTGTAACGTCTGGTCTGGGGGGAGGTCAAAAAGAGCTGCAGTAGTCTTGCAGCCAGTGAAGCGTTTGTGTAATTGTTTCCCTCCTTAATCTGAGATTCTGCACCTACCTGTGCTGCACGTCCTTGCCCAGCAGCACGGCACAGCCCTTCCTCCTGCTTTGCCAGGAGGCCCAGCCCTGCAGTGCTGGCTGATGCCTGTGTGGGACTGGGCTCAGCTGCAGCCCCGCTCAGCTCCACGCTGCCTGTTATTCTGCAGAGTCCCCTTTTGGGCTGGGCAGAGGTGGTTCTGTCCATCGTTAGGGTGAGGGCTGTGCACAGGGCCTTGCAGGGGGGCTCTCAGAGAAGAAAACTAAAAGCAACTTTAATTAAAATAATAACAATAAAATGGAATATATGCAAATGCATGCAAAACCAATATGGAACACAACCTCCCTGATGGCAATTACATCGCCATCACCACTGATGCTGTGGAGCAGGCCCTGGGGCAGTCCCAGGCTGGATTCAGTGGCAGATGGGAACTGGATTCAGGAGATGGAATCTGGAACTGGATTCAGAAACATACAGACCAGGATCGAAGGCAGGACAGCGTCCTCCTTGGATGCCAGCCATTCAAGAAGAGAGCTTGACCCTCTTGATCCCTCAGCTTTATACTGCATATGATGTATATGGGGTGGAATCCCTCATTGGTCACTTTGGGGTCACCTGTCCTGTCCACTCCTCCCCACAGGCATGACCATTTACTTTCTGCACCCCTGATGTAGCACACAAGATTGACCAGTGACCTTGGTCTTCACAGGAGCAAGTATAAACAAGAGCCTTTCTGCACACACCAGTCCTTGGGAGTAACTCTAAACATTGGGCATTGTCACTGCTAGAAGCAGATGCTGTCTGTGAAAATCTGCCATTAACCTCAGGAAGTGCAGTTAGTTAGAAGACTGAGCTGAAAAGTAAAATCACTGAATAGAATTAGCTCTGCTCAAACTCAACCCAGGACAAGCACCAAGGCTTTCTGCAGCTGTGTCTCAGCAGAGGAACTTCACACTGGTGCTGTGTGATTGGGAGACAAATTAACAACGGGGAGAGGAAAAAAAAGAGACAAAACCCATTAATCCATGCTTGTTTCTCTGTCTGCTTTTTTCAGCATATGATTTCTTCTTAGTGCAGGATTTCCACCTGAGTGGAAGGCTGGCTGTGTGCACAGCCTATCGTCAGCTGGCCTTGCGGGTATGCTGCTCTATATCTTTTAACACGCCTGTTTTGGAACCTGACTGTTTCAAGACTGGAAGAAACAGATGTTTTCCTTTTGCCATGATGATCCTTGAGGGCACCAGTGCTGCCTCACCAGCATCTATTATCTGTCAACAGCAAAAGAGCTTGGACTGTGAAGGCTTCTTGGTGCTCATTTAGTAGCATTGCTGTTCTGTGGCTTTTCAGCTGAGGCCAGGACCTGGCTTGGCAGTTAAGATTGATCAGGGATTGCTTTGTTAAGAAGGTGCAAAGAAGATAGAGCTCTGTTGCCCCTGTCTTCTCCTCTCCTGTGTGCTTAGGCCAGGTCTGACGTGCAAGATTTTTGTCCTGTCTCCTAGAAAATGTTTTGCCAGCTCTCTGTAAATTGTAACATCATTTACGTTACACAAACTGAACTTACGGCCACTTAAAGGGAACTTGGCTGTAGTTTGGAGCACAGAAGAATCTTTTTGGTTTAGGGAGGCAGCTTTAAAATTTTGCCTGCCTGGCTGTAAGAGACCCAGATAATGTTCTGCTGTAGCACAACAGATGATGCTCAGAAAATACTCCTCAGCTCTGCTCGTCCGTATATGAGAGCACATGTTTAGCACTGGAGCATAATAGAAACTAGAAGGCTGCGAGGGCTCCAGCTCACTGCCGTTGGTGAAAGGGCAGGGTTGTGTGTTAAGATTTCCCTGCAAGTCTTGAGTTCTTTTGACAAGTCTGGACATTTTCCTTAAAAATGTCTTTCCTTTGGTCTGATGCTGTGATTGCGTTGACACAGTCAGAAGGGAAGGGTAAGTCATCTAGGTGAGCTACTGACTGTTACCATTGTAATGAGTAGGTTAGGTGCTTGAATTCCACTATTTATTAGTCCAAGTGGGCAATACTGTGCATTTAACTCTAATCCCGTGCCTGTTTTCCTTCAGTCCTTGAGCTTGGTACCTGCAGTCATCTGGAGACCTGGTGTTAGCATCGACAAGGAGGTCACTAATGACAATGCGATGTCATACGTATGTGTGACTGCCAGCATCTATCTATGTTGAGGAAGTCTGGACCCTGACACTAGCTGTGGTGAAGACTCAGCATGGGTAGCGTGTGGCTGCTTTCACAACTGTGGTACTTAACCTCCCAGTTCATACCTGCACTGCCATGAATTTGAGCACTACCAACCCGCACAGGTTCTAATGCTGGAGCGTTTGTGCGGGTGGCTCCAGTGCAGGTCCTTCCCCACTGCCTTCCAAGGGCCGATCTCTGTTCAAGCTGCCCGGGGAGATTCAAGATCTGATGGGAAACAGAAATGTTTTGTGTGCAGGTGACAGCAAAAACCACTGGGCTGTATTTTGTGTCGTTTCTGTCAGACACACGGCACAGCTCAGTTTGCCCCTGGTGAATCAGACGTATTGTCTGCTCAAGGGAAACGAGACAACCCCGTCAATATGGTGTTAGAGCATGTGTGCTCTTGCCAGTTTGGGCAGACTAAAACCAACCAGGATTATGACAGAGCCCTGTGTTTTCATTTTAGCTGGTATCTAGGCTGAGCCTGGGTCTGCGGCATGTTCCTCCTGCCTGAATAGGCAAGCAAGAGATCCCAGGTCCAGGATGAGCTGCTGTCTTTCAGAGGTGCACTTTAAAATCTGGCTTGGGCATTAGGATCAAAGACAGGAGAAGTAATTTTCTGTTTATGTTACAGAGGATATATCTGCTTGGAGTGTAATCTTTCTTGCCTGTGTTTAATTGTAGTTTCATAAACTGCACCTGCCTGTGGGCTCCTCCTGTTTTTACTGCGACTTTCCGTATTTTTATCTTAACTTCCTAAGGAAATGAGGCTTCTGGGTGATAGTGCAAGTGTCCTTGCCTCCTTTTCCACCAAATACCTTCTGGATCTGCTGGCTTGCCTCGGCCAAGTTTGAACGAGGAGCAGAAATTCCAAAGATATGAAGTCCCAACGAGTTATGTGAAAAACTGGCAGGCTGCTTGGAGAAGGGAGAGGCTGAAATTGGTATCCCCTGCTTTGGGAAGGGTAGGCAGGCTTCAGCCGCTCTCTGTGATCAGTCAGCTGGCCACTGGTTTGCAGTAATTCAGGAGGGGGAAGTGGATGACCTTTTCTTTTTGTTTTTTAAAGAAAAAGTTCTGCTGCTCGACTTCCAAGTGAATGCTGCGGCCACAGGGATGTGTGCACAGGCAAACTACTCGTAAGCAGTTTAAAGTCTTCCTCTGGTTCTTTCGTTAGTTTATGGGTCCACAAATCGTACTGTCCATTTGAGATTATCCCGCGTGATCTTTCTTCCCTCTCTTTCTGTTTCTAAACACGTGGATGTGTATATATAAATATAAAATAGCGATGTTCTTCTCCAGCATTTTATGGCACAAAAACGTTTGCTCTGAGTCCCTCAACAGTGCTCCTTTTGCAAGATGCAGTTCAAGTGATTGTGTAAGGAGTTGTTAGCAAAAATACAGTCTTAAAGCCCAGCTCCTACATCTAGAGATTATGGGAGCAAGTGCTAACGCTCGAGGACTGTGGAATTCATTGTGCTCTAAGCTGACCACGATGAACGTTCCCCTTGTGCCTGACAGGAAAACATTCTGCTCCCCCTGTGCCCAGTCTCTTAAACATGCAACGGGAAGCACACGGCTGAGTTAAGTGTTGATAGAGCTTTGAAGATGCTGTGCAAACTAGTTCAGTTGATCCAGTGTAGAAGATCCTGTTTGTCTCTTGAGTTTAGAAGAGCATCAAGTCCATTCCAGCAAGGGACCTGTGTACATTCCTCTTGACAGTGGGCTTTAGTCTCTTTGGGATTAAACCTGAGTGTGCTTTGTGTAGCCTCTCTGGCAAAGAATGCTTTCTAGTGCTAAATAAAAGTGCAAAAGTGTTGTCATTAAACTGCCAAGATTGGTGCTTCGTAATAAGCACACAGTTTAGTTTTGCTCTCCTGTCCTTGCTGTCTCTCTTAGTGAGACGACCGCTGCAAGCACGGTTAGACTGATGGGAGTCTGGCCAAGGAGGCATCTTTTTATTCTGATGATTCCTCTTTTTGGTGCCAGGCTTTGTCTCTTGAAGGTTTTCATCTGCAAGGTGTTTCTGTGAGGAGTCAGTTAGCAGCAAAAGCCGCTGCTGTTCCTGTGTGGAGAGCGAGCACGTTGCTGGTGTGTTTTGCCTCGTGTCCATGAGGTAAAATTTCTTTACCCAGCACATCACTGGTTCAAAAAGCAGAGCGAGAGTTCAGCAGCCTGTTTTCTTTTGCCCCTAGTTCTGCAGGATGATGGGGGCCTTCACAAGTGTCCTCTCTGCCTGGTGGAGGGGTCAGTTCCAGAAATGAACTTGCTTTTTTCCGCATGTTGGCTGGTGTAGGAGGAATTTTTGCAATGTTTCACCAGAGCAGGGATTTTTTTCCACTGTAACTCCTGCTTCCTGAACTGACTTTTAGTGTTCTAGAGCAGGTAAGAACTGAGTAGAAATCCTAGCGTGAATGAAGCAGCCCACAGACCTTCAGATAACTGTGACCAGCCTGGCAAAAGCACCTTGGCTCTGCGTGCGAGTGTCCGCCATTCCTGAAAATCAATTTCCAAGGTGGAATATTTTACCAAATGGCAACGTAATTGGGCAAACAGACCCCAGGCAGCAGGGAGAGGGAGCATCCCCGTGACTGGCTGCTGGTTGGTTGGCTCCCCTTGCACTAACCTGTCCTCCTGGCCAGGGCTCCAGGCGGCCAGGCAGCCGTGAGTCACGACTGTGGAAACACTGATGTAAAGGCAGCACCGTTAAGGAGGGGTTTATTTGCCTCTTGCATATTTTACCTCAGCAGCCTTTCCTCTAGCACTTCTTAGGTGTTTCTTCTCTTTGTTTCTTGTGAGACAAAGCCGTTCTTACGAGTTGGTTTTTCACTCTGGGTTTTTCTTTTCGTTTCTCTTGCTGTGTCCCTTTGCAACAATTGAAGTGTAAAGCCTTGAGTCAATTAGAAAATGTTAAGAGCTGCACTGACTTGTAGATCAGAGGGGACTGCATCGTCAGACAAGTCTCCACTCAAATTTGAGGCCCTGAGGGTGATGTCAGTTCCTATTTCAGAATTGCTGCTATTCCTCAGTCCTGGTTAAAAGAGTTTGGGAAATGCACCTAACCTGCTCTCGATTTGCAACCCAAGTTGGTCAGAGTTTGCACTGTTCTTGTAAAATGGGATGGATCAGCATTTAAACGCAAACTCCTTCTCTTTCCCATGCCTTCAATTGTAAACAAACAAACACACATATGATTCAGGAAAGAATTTCTCCCGCCAGCAGGAAAGAAAGGAGGAGGTAGCATCCTGTAGTGATGGCAGTGCTTCCCCCTGACATAGGAGTCCACGGGTTTTCCTTCTTTTCTCTTTCCTTTTCCCTCGAGATGTGGGAGCAACACAGCAAAGCCAGTTTGATGTCTGGCTACCACTGCAGGGGCAGCCCAGCCTCGCTTCCCTCCCTTTGCCTTTGGACCAGCATCTCTCTGGTCCCGTCCTTCAGAGAGCTCCACTGGCAAAGATGTATCTTCTTTTGTCTTTCCCCCCCCGCCCCGTTCTTTTTTGTTTCTTTAAATACAGATTAGCTTCATACTGTTTTCACTTCGGCTGGAGTGGGATGAGAGGGGCCAGGCAGGGCAGGGAGTGGGAGAGGCAGTGGCTGGGAGCTGGCCCACAGCAGCATCTCCTCAGGGTTCCAGCCTGAGGAACTGCACCCCCACAGCCAGCCCTTGGCAGCGTGATCCCGGGAGGGAAGGCGGCAGCGATGCCTTTCCTGCAGCATCTTCCTTGGCCATCCGTGACCTCCACTCTAGTGCTCCACACCCGCAGATTTAGGAGTAGAGAACAGAAGTGTAAAGGTCTTCTGCAGGGATTCCCCCACCCTCTGATTCTTTCCACTGTGCAACAGGCTATTTTTAGTCTGTTTACTTGCCTTAGAAATTACTTCACTTTTTGCTTTGGACCATTTCCCTAACGCTTATTGTGATTCTGAATTCCAGTGTTCAGGATAATGTCAGAGCAAAAAACTGCTGGGTGACAAGCTCTGGTGGAGCCAAAAACCCTGTGCTGAGGATGTGTGATGTCAGCTGACTCTGATCTGGTGACCCGTGGGAGACTGGCTTAGGTGAACCACAGTTTGGACCATGCCCTGTGTTTGCAGGCAGAGAACTTTGTTTATCCTGAGGTTAATGGTGCTTTGGTTAGTGAATGACAAAAGAAAACAACCCTTCAGTGGGCTAATCCAGGTAGCCAAAGGAGATCTACCTCTGAAAGACATCTGTTGACATGAAGTGTTGTCCAGAATCAAAAGCCCAACCTGGCTGTGTTTGATATGCTTGTGTGGTACCATTGCTCATTCACTGGATATCGCTCTTCCTGCAGATGTCTGTCAGGTATGATTTAAATCAGCAACTTCTTTGGCAATCAAGTGGTGTTAAGATATATAAGGTGTTAGAGCAGACTTTACTGTGGGAAACAATGCTCATTTTAACATCGTTGCATGTGATGCATCTAATCATTTACCCTTTTGTGATATAAAAAATAGCTCATTCTGTAATAGGTGAGTATCATGCAGCTGGTTGATAAAGCAGCAGAATGCAAATGGGTGGGTTTGGGCATAGTGTTGTAGTTCCATAGGAGAGACCTTCTGACACAGTAACATCCCTGAGGGCAGTGCTGGATCCAGAGAAGGGGGAAGGCTGGCTGGCATCTAATAGGAGTTTTTCTTAGGAGAAAATGAAGCTTCTGCTGGTCTTCTCTACAGCTCAACAATGCATGGAATGAATATAGCTGTGGAAACCCAAGTATTCAGAAGCTGTATATTAAGTGGACAGCAGAGGTTGCTCCTATTGCTAAGGCACACTATAGATCAAAAAGTTGGATTTCAGTGTTTGAAATAGGGGGAAAAAAAAAGTCATTTAGTATCAAGCCTACATGCTTGTGAATTTTCCACTTTTTTCTTTTTCTGAGTCTTAATTCAGAACCGCTTATGATGGATTGATGCCTGTTTTGGATTAGGAATCTAATCCATGATTGTTGACAAAATATCCATATTGATCAGCCTTTGGGGACAAATAGCTACTTAACAAGTGCTCTGCTTAGGATGGCTCCACTAGCTGTTAGGTGCTCCTTAAGACATCTTGACACGGTGTGGCTGATGAGCAGTGATCTCTTGTGAAAGGGTTTGTTTACAGTTTTCCACTTGGTTGCCCTCAAAAGTATTTGCGTGGCTGCTGTGCTCTTGGCCATCACTAGAGGGCTTCAGAGCGAGAAATGTGCTTGTCTTCAACGGGATGTCAAGGGCCAGAACTTTCATCTGAAGACCTGATGCTCAACACAACAGAGAGCTTTGAGTTATGCTAGTAGGAGCTTACTGGTGTTCAGTGGGTTTTTGCATCTTCCATCCACAGAACTTGTTTAATCTTTTTTGTTTGGTTGTTGGTTTTTTTCATTGTAACCTTCTCTTTCATCACCTTTACAAGACAAATGTTAAAACACGGCCTTCCTCGGCACTCTGGGTGTGAGGTGAGGAGGGCTGGTGGGCAGCTAACAGCAGCTACAAGGTTTTGCAGCATCCTGCACTCCCCCGGAGGGAAGAGGCTGGGACGTGCAGGGTGCGGATGTGCGCGGGCACGTGCCCGCTCTCCAGGCCAGTGCCGCGGTGTCGGCACTGGGGAGTGGTGGCCAAAACTGGGTTGTGACTGCTGCGTGGCTGGACGTGCTGTGGCTCCCGGGGAAAACTGTCTAGTCACGAACCAAAGGCGCGAGGGAATAAGGGCCGTATTGTATGAAAGACAACCTTAGCGGGATGTCTTGCTTTGAAGAGATTTGCCAGTGAGTTGGAGAGCTGCCCTCAGCCAAGCTCGCTTTCAGTGAGGGAGTTTTATAGATCATGAAAAGCAGCAATGTCCTTTTTTCCCCCCTCCCTGTGCCTTGCCTTTACATGCAGCAGCGCACATGCACTGCCGTCATCCCTTGCGCTTTGGATCAGCCGCTCGGCCTTGGCCCAGGGAGGATTGTGAGTGCCTCCGATTGCTCTCCGTGGTGTGGGAACGCCGGCAGAAGAATGAGTTAGAGGTAAATATGAAATGTGTGTTTAAAATAAAAGTATAAAATTACAAGTACATACTTCGGTG
>WUAM01000277.1:1358228-1369959 GCA_024336885.1 Actenoides hombroni
TTAAGGCCAGGCTGGCTGGGGCTGTGAGCAACCTGCTGTAGTGGGAGGTGTCCCTGCCCATGGCAGGGGGGTTGGAAGTTGATGATATTTAAGGTCCCTTCCAACCCTGACCATTCTATGATTCTATGACTGCTGGGACCTCTGAAGAGTCCTTACTGAAAAGGCAAGAGAGAGGAAAATGGAGACGTGTGATGGTTTCCAAGCTTTCCATGGGCTATGTCTGTTTTTCTCATCCAGCCAGAGGCTGTTCTTTAGGTGCTGTTCCCCAGCCTTGTGAGCAGTGCCCTTTTTCGATGCTGTGAGAAGGCTTGTCACTGCTGGAGATGCAGACCACACCGAGATGCAGACTCCTGGGCCCTGGGCCCCTGTGCTGGGGCAAAAAAGTTTCGTTAGGGGATGATCCCAGATGATATATCCATTAGCACCCAGTATAGTTATATATGGCAGTTAACTGACTGGTGATTAAGGCTGTTAAGCTATATAACTATGATCGTCTTGTCTGAGTATCCCTTTCCTTATTTCCTTATTTTATTATGCTGCAGCATGTCGAGTTTTACATTGGGATTGCAATGTAGAAGCCTAAAAAAGCGAGTCCTGCATTTGGTTTGATTTCCATTCCCTGTACTGCTGTATCTGACCTGTCTCTGCACAATGTGTGAGCTCCTGGACTGAAACACCATTGCAGATAAATAGTTCTGAAATTTAAGAGTGATAATATACTCACAGAGTTTTAAAACCTAGTCTCATATATATGCATACATTTATTATTAAAATAATACAGTTGATTTCAAATACTAAGGCCTCGTGGACTCTTGGAAAGTGTTCCAGTGGATGTTTGGACCATTGTATAAAGAAACTGGCCTCTCATCTGTGTTTGCTTGATCTTTCAGGAGAAATCTGTGGAAACACAAGATTACTATAATTCCTCTAGTTTGCTATGGAGTTTATGATACTTACTACACTAATTCCTCTAGATTACTGTAATTCCTCTAACATTCAGACGGAGAGGGTTGTTGGGAAGCTGAGGGCCAACCCTGTGCCTGTCCTTTTGCAGGAGGGCTGCACCACAGTCTGTTTCTCCCAGTGGGGACCAAGCCCCTGATACTGCTTTTTTACAGTGGCCTTGTCAAGAGCATCCTGTTGCCACCACCCTCCCCCCGAGCAGCTGATACATCTTTGCAGTACATAATCTCGGGTACACTTTGTACCTCAGCCCCCTCTCTGACATTAACATGCCTTTTTATTTGGGAACTGGTGCTCTGGAAAGCTCTCCGTGGTCTACCAGTCTCTCAAGTCTCTTAAACCCTGCAATTTGGAGTCAGGAGTCACTGCTGGCAGGCAGCGTAGAGATCTTGTACATCAGGAGATCCGAGACACGACCAGCAGTGGTTAGACCAGCTATAAACAAGACAGTTGCTTTATCAAGCATCAGTTCAACAGAATACGTGGAAATTCTGCCTACTAACTTGGATCTTTGGGTTTGTTTTTTTTTCTGTCTAGGAGTGAACTTGTTAGTGGGCACTGAAAGTGGTCTGATGCTGCTAGACCGAAGTGGTCAGGGGAAGGTTTATCCGCTTATCAATCGAAGACGTTTCCAGCAAATGGATGTACTTGAAGGACTGAATGTCTTGGTGACAATTTCTGGTAAAGTTAACTGCTCAGCATGATTTATTTTTTCTTTCTCCCCCCCCACCCCCCATCTGGCATGGCATGGCAGAAGGCTTTTCTTGGCAGCCTGTGTGTTGAGGGGGAAGTCCTGACTTGACTTGAAGTCACTGGGTTTTCCATCATTTCTCGTCTCTGAGTCTACAGTTTGTTGCTGCAAGTGAATCATTTTTCCACGCAACACCCCGTGCCTGCCTGCTCCCCATCCTTCCCGCTGTGGGGTGGCCTTTAGAAGTGCTGCACGGGGCTGGGGGAGGTGTCTGGCCTGGTTACTTTCAACCTGGCCTCTTTCTAACCAAACTGGGATTTGCTACTTGGGTTTGAAGACGTCTTGGGTGTTAAAAAGCCGTAGAATGGGAAACGCTCTTGCAGAGTAGCCATGAGCAGCGAGAGTGTGTTTGAGAGAGGGGAAGGAGTACAACGTGTGCCTGAGGTGGAAGTTACCAGCCTGAGAAGGTGGATTGGTGTAGCTTTTGGCCTTGTCTCTCACTGGGTGCAACTGCAGACGGCCAAGCACCGGGAGATGAAGGGTGGTGGTGATGGCTGTGGTTGTTTTCTGCCTGCTGATGAAAAATGTGTTTTGTGAAGCTTGAGGTTCCAGACTCTTTGGCTCCAGACAATTGTTGCATAAGGTTATCCCGCTGTGAAGCAACTTCATGTGGTGCACTGTTAATCTTTCTTCACAGGTGTTGTTCAGCCACTTTACCTTCCTTTTGTTTCGGCTGGTTTGTGAAATTGGCCGTGGCCGTGCTGTGCCCTATGTGGCAGGGAGAGGATGGTAAATGAGGTTTCTTCCAGTGTCATTGTTCAGAGCCATCCCAAAATTTCGTTGAGGCTCCAGAGCACCTTGGACTCCACTGGAGGAACTCTGGGTATCCTAACACTTGTGCAGAAGGACACACACCTAGGCAATTGAATCCAATGTAACGCATTAGTGGTGTCAGGCTACTACAGGTCCAAAGAACAGTGATGGAGTCATCAACATGGGACTTCATCTCTAGAGCAACCTTATTTTATTAATAATAAATAATATAACGATGTATTGCTGTCAATTTACTATTGGCAATAATAATAATATTTCATTATTGTTGTTTCCTGCTGTGTTCTCAGCTACTACAGCTGTGCTGTGAAACCTTTAAAAAGAAAAGAGGGTTTAAAACCCCACAGCCTCCCGTGTGTCCTTTTGGTGTCTGATGCACTATGTTAAAATGTAAGTGCTTTGAAAAGCACCATTTGATAAAGTTTATTCTATAGTAGACCTTGTAAACAAAAATGTTATATAATGTTAAACTTGTTGGTTTGAAGCATACCCTCCAGGGGCAAGGAAGGACTGTGATTCAGTCCTCTGTGTGATTGTTTAGGGTTTATTTACCTTTTTGTCAGTCAGGATCTGAGTACCCTGACACATCCCTGAGTACCCTGACACATCCCTGACACATCCGTTTTCTTTGTTTCCTTCAAAACTATTACTTCCTCCGTGGAGACACGCTACATTAACCCTTACCACATCAGCTGAGCTTTGGCTGCTTCAGGCCTTTGCCTCTGTCCCATCTCCTGCCTTCTATCGCAGAATCACAACACGGTAGGGGTTGGAAGGGACCTCAAAAGATCATTGAGTCCAACCCCCCTGCCAGAACAGGTTCACCCAGGGCAGGCCACACAGGAACAGGTGTGCTGGGGGATTCGAGGGGGTTGGTGCCTAAAATTGCTTCTACTACACACTCTTGAGTCTGAAAACCTGAAATCATCTCTTCTCCTGGTTTATATCTGAAATACAAAACTTGATTGACAACCAACCTTTGGATGCTGAGATCCTGAGCTGCAGCAGCTGGTACGAGAAAGCTTTGCAGGTCGGAGCAGAGTAGTTAATTGGTTCTTCAGCTCATCCTTTTGTGAGGCACAGCCGTAGTTTCGGCTGCTGGGGGAATACAGTGCTGAGAGTCTTGAAAACACTGTTTTCAAGGAGGAGAGAGCAGCGAGGTGCACGCAGAACACGTCCCACTTGTGGGACCTGAGGGTTTTTTCAGCCCAACTCGACTGATGGTGGCACTCGGGAAGGGAGGAAGAGATGACAGAGTAGAAGAACTGGTTGGAATCTGCCTGCTTAAGAAATGAAAACCACAGCGACAATAAAAACAAAAAGTCAGTGTAGGAAAAGGGACTTTGCATCCGAAATAATGTCTGTGGGAGAATCAGGGCCGTGAATTCTCACAGAAGTCCCTGGCTGATCAGTTGATACGATGGCTGGAGTGGAGTTTTCTTTCTCACTTCATGACCATAAAAAAAAAAAAAAGACCAAATTTTTGAGAGCTCTTTAAACTGACTGGTAGGAATTTGCAAGCAGAGGGATCTAACCCTCCCCCCTCCCAATATGAACATGAAGACCAGGATAACTTGTTGAAAAACACCCATAGCCATGTTTATTTAACTAAGCAGTCCTGCTCTTTTCATGTCAGGCTGCTGAAAGGCAGAGGAATTTCCTGTCTTGTGACTTTCCTTGTGGTCTAGACACTAAAACACAATGGGAGCACACTTGAGAGATTCCTCTGTTGTTGTTGTTTTGAGAAATGTTTCTGGTTGGAGAGAAGTGCCCTGGTGCACATCATGTGAACCGAAAAAAAAAAGAACCAATTAGCCACGTGCTGGGAAATTCCCCTGTGTACTGTTTGTTCTGAGTCTTCACGTTTGACTAAGCTACTGGGGAAGCTAAAGCCATGGAAATATCTGAGAGAGAATTCATCTCCCAGTGGACAGGGACTTTCTGATGGTTTACAAAACATTGGGTGCCTTGTGCTGACCTTGAGCTCTCTGAGCTTTTCCTCGCCCAGAGGACCTGCCTTCAGGTCTGAACCAAGTTCTCTGTTTTTCTGTGTTTCTAGAAGGGCCCTTGTGGCTTGTTCGGGGTGTTTTCATGGGAGGACCTTTCTTTAGTCAGACGTGGGACTTCGGGGAATATTGTTTCCTACTCTAGGCCCTTTTCCAAACCTTTAGAAAGCTACAGGAGTCATGGGGCTTTTTTCCTCCATGAAACACGGCTTAATAAATCTGAAGTCAGGCAATAAATCAGGGTGCTCGTTTACTGCCAGATCTGCAGCCACATTTGTAGTGGGGGATGCACAAAGGGCAGCGCAGTGTTGCTTCACGTTTCATTTCGTGCCCTCAGAGCAGAGGGCCTTCTAAAATTAAATGGCAGGTCCAGTACTTGAAAACAAGCCTCCAATTCCGCTACAAATTTAAGTGCAGCAAACAGATTTTTGACTTTGAAACTGCCTCCTCTTTTCCTCCTGCCCTTTCCTCCCATCCAAATAATCATAAAAAAATCTTTTGGACCGCGTGTCTTTGTCGTGGAACAGCTTGTGGTGCTGGGGTCCATGGAGCAGCCTGTTTGCAAGCTCTGCTTCCCCCACCTGCTGCCCCAGCTGCTTTTCCTGAGGAGCCCAGCTCTGTCAGGGGGTCCCCTGCCATCGGGGTGGGGACTCCGTGCCAGCCCCGTGACCCCAGTGTGGAGCTGGCCGGGCACAGCGGGATGGTCTCCATGCTCGGGCTTCATGTCCTGCTGCGACCAGTATCCCCGACACCCTGTGCCTGTCCCTGTCTCTGAAAGCAGCAGCCAGCTCGGAACTGATGGATCGGGTGGGAACAGAAAATAGCTGAGCTCCGTAGCCGTATCGGGCTGGCAGGCTGCCAGGTGGACCATCCTGACAGGTTGTGGCTTCTGCAACTCAGACCAGTATGGTGTTCTATGGCTGGCCCAGCACTGACTGCAGTGCAGCTCAGCTGGCCTCTCTCAGCTCCAGGGGCCACGAAACTCTGTCCACTGTCACCTGGCTGCGGAAGGACGAGCGTGGAGCTGCTCCACTGACGCCTGGAGCTCCCTGAGAGCATCTCCTGTTTCCTTTCCTTACACAAAGACGTGATGGCTCCTAGTCCAAGGAGGGACGATCTTTCTTCCTTGCTTCCAGCATCATCTGTGAGACTCTAATGGCTTCAGGCAGCAAAAGCAACTGGAGGAAGAAAGATGCAAGCTTTGAGCGTGTGCATTTAGGGCCACCTGGCTAGTTCAGCAAATGCTTTGTAGGCCATGAGTTGTTAAAGAATGACTGATAAAATTTATCGTGAGCCTCGCTCTGCATTCAAAGAGCCCTTCTGTTGAGAGTTCAGAGTCTGAGCTGTATTTTGATGACCGTGGCAGATGCATTGTCAGTTGAAGATAAGGCAGCCTGGGCAAGTAGGTTCTCTCACCTGCGGAGAAGGAAGAGCCCTTGCAGTTTCTGCGTGGGGCCTGATAAGCGTTACACCCCTTGCAGCGCAAAGGAAGGGCTGCTGACAAAGCAGTCGCCAGCTTTTAGCAAGCAGAGGAAGTTTGCATGGGCCGTGTGAAATTCTCTCGCTGCACTTTCAGGTACTCCACAGTTTTCCTCGCAACGGAACCGGTGCGAAGTGGTTCGGTAGCGAAGCTGGTCGGTGCTGTTGTTTGGTGTGCTTTTTTTTTTCCACTGGAGTAATAATGAACAGTCTTAATAAAACTCAGCCAGTCTGTGTCTGCGAGGATGATACAAGGGATGCAAGTGTCCTGGGCATTACTTGTAAAAGACATCTCATCACCAGATTCTTCAGGGGTTTTTTTTTCCCCTCCTTTCAAACCAGTTCTGCTCTCTCCTGATAGCTGTATAGATAATTTCAGGCCTCAAATTCCATCCTACTGCTCTCCTACAGTTTTGTGCAAAAAAGAGCCATTCTGACTCAGCTATATATATATATATATGTTTTTTTTTCTTTTTTTTTTTTTAATCTCAGCACATGACTCCCTGCTGCTTTTGTTGTAGGCGTACAACCCTTTTCTAATAAAAGTCATTTGCATCCTAAGAACCAAACCACCAAAGAGCTGGTCCCTTGAGTTTGTCATTGTATGTTCAGGTGGTATTACCGTGTGTGTCTGTCCTTGGCGATCAGGAAAGCCTGTGTTTGGGTGGAGTCTGGAGTAAATACTGCTGCTGGGGGTGTAAAAACTGAGGGAGATCTCTGTGGTTGCGGCAGTTTCTCCTTCGTTGTTATTTTGGTTTGCTCTGCGGGGCTTTCTTTGCTTGGGCAGGGTATTTTGCACTTTCATCTCTGGAGGTAAACCGTTGCTTTTCGTTTTGTGACCAGGTAAGAAGAACAAGTTGCGAGTTTACTACTTGTCCTGGTTAAGAAATAAAATCCTTCACAACGACCCTGAAGTAGAAAAGAAACAGGGCTGGACAACAGTGGGCGACTTGGAAGGCTGTGTGCACTATAAAGTTGGTGAGTAGAGAATGCAGGGGTCAGAATGCCAGGGTGAAAGCTGGTGGAGAGAGGGAACTGCAGGGCGTGTTGCTGCTGGGTTTAAGGGTTGGTTTCATTTCTAGCTGTCTTCCCCATCCCTTGGGCTGAGAATTTCTGGCAAAGCACCAGAATAGAGGGCAGGTTACTGGGTTAAACTGAATATGGGAAAGGTTTTGAGGTGGGATGCTGGGCTGCCAACTGGATTGGGTGCAAATTCCCATCTGTCTCCTTCCTGTAGTGGATGCAGCTTCCAGGAGTGTGCTGATATGGACAGCCAGAGCTGGTAATGTGTCACCACCTCTGTTAGGCCCTTTAGGTAACAGAAGAACCCTTGTCAACTAGCAGCAGATCTTTTACAATGATGAAATCACACGCTGGAATGGAGCAAAAAAAAGTCTCTCTCTTTAATGTAGATGTCAAAGACTTGAGGGGTGGGGGGAGAAAGCAAGTGGGAGGATGCAGCAAGCCCAGCTAGTGCACGATCTTTGGGGCAGCATCTGGGAACAGAAGCATATGTTTAACTTCAAGATGATTCATTGATTCCCCTTAGCTCACAAAATTTCCTAATGATATCTGAGATCCTCTGCAGTACAGTTCTGGGATGAAGTGTTTTTTCACTGGGAGGTGCCTTTTGTGTGGGTTTAAGTAATTTGAATGGATTTGGCTATGGAAACTTCCACCAAAACTAGTCAAAAGACATGTAGCATTGACAGCAGCGTGCAGTGAGCTTGCTGCCCTGCAGGTGGGGATATGAACCAAGAGCTCTTTCTCCTGCTTTGGTTTCATGATGCATCTTAATGGGTGCTGGATGTTGCCTTTGATTTGTTTTTCTCCTAAGAGCCAGCTGAGTTCCTTGCCAGCTGCACCAGTCAATGTGGAGCAGCAGCAATTGGACTGAGCTCAGTCTCCTCCTGTCATGCTGATGCTCTTAGAAAAAGATGCTCGTGGGGTGTAATCAATAACGATGGCAGTAAGTGACTGCTGAAGCAGGATCTTGACCCCCAAAACAATTAATAATGTACTTCTCTGGTATCATACCCCAGGGTGTCAGCAGCATAATGAAGTGGCCTGTTAACAATACACTAACAGCTTTCAGGAGGCTTTCCAGCAGGGAAGCGTATGAAACAAAGAGCATTCTCTTCCAGATGAAGAGGGGTTTGTTACCCTGGGCTGCAGCCTGGCACTGAACTTCCCTCTGAACCACAGATGTACAGTAGTCTTCTTCAGGTAGTGAGAGGCCTCTTTGACAGCTACGCTTCAGTTCCCAAGAAGGATGAGCTCTGCCAATAGTTGGCCTCATGGTCTGGAGGCTGCCACCGAGGCAGCTGGCACCGATCGCTTCCTTGGCCCTTTGATGCATCAGGGGCCTTGGATGTCAGGATGAAGTGGTATTTATGAATCTGGGTTGCTTCAGGCAACTTTTGGCTCCTCTAAATGATAAATTGCTCTTTTGAAACATAAGATTTGGGTGAATTCCCAGATAGCACCCAGAGCAAAGAATGAGGATTATCAAAGGTCCCTATTCACAGATAGGTGGGTTTTTTTTTTCAACACCCCCTTCTTCCCCAAGAAAAAATTCCAAGAAGTCTTGTAAGCTAGACAAGACTGAACAAAAGCTTTGGTTTTCAGTCAGTACAGCTGTAGAGGTTGAGACACCTTTTTGTCCGTTGAAAAAGTGTCAAGTCCTTGAACACTTACAGTTCAGTAGTCTTGCTTTCCTACAGAGTAAAAAGAGAGTAAGCAGTGGCTTTGTCTCTCTGTTGCCTACCAAGAGATAACAATTGCAGGCTTGTCCAGTACTGAGATACCTAAAAGACAATAAAATGGTATTTTTTTAAAGAAGCAGTGTTCTCACAAAGCTGAGATTTTCACTGCTGCCATGTTTCAAAATCAGTTTTGGTTGGGAGATAAAGTGGCAGAAGGTGAACGTGCACAGAACATCCACGTTACTCATTGTTTATGAAAAGTGGCACATTCCCCTAAAACTTGGGGCAAAGAGATTGCCAAAACCTCCAGAGGTTTGACAGTGTCATCCAGATAACGAGAGGGTTTTGTTTTTTTTTCTCCCTCTAAAAAAGAGTTCTGGAACCAGATCAACAAACATTTGGAAGCCCCCATGATCTCTTCTTCCCAAATGCAGATGGCAGCTGAAAATGCAGATGCAGCAACGCTTCTGGAATGGCCCTGTCTAGAGTTTCAGTCCCCTCCTGAGAACAGTAGTAGCGAACAGAGCTTTTTCTGATGGTTAATTTAGGCAACTGTTTGAATGTGGCAACACAGATACATTTGAGCACTCGTGGACCAGCTGTGTAATGGCACTTTATTTCTGATAGGTGCTGTGGACTTTTTCTAGTGAGTTATCTCAGTCTTTAGGGACAAAGGAAGGTGCTTCTCTGTCAAACTTGCCTTTTGCTTTTGAAATGGACTCGTTTCTTAACTTTTTATTTCAGTTCCTGTTTTTTTTCCTCCTTTCCTGTGGGAAATCTTGCCATCAGCTCAAAATACCACTGCCAGCACTGTGACTGGAGCTGCCCATACACTCTGCTGCAGTCACAGCCTTCTTTTATTGGAAATGTTCCTGTCTGAAAACCAATTTTCTTGTCTTGATGAGCAAGCACTGTTTTATGTGGGGGGAGAAAGAAAAAGAAGTGTAAATGTGTACTGGCTACGTAATTCAAGACATGGTGACAGGTTCAGTTACTGATAAGAGTAATGACTTCTGTGTCATAAATGTGTCAAGATACTTAGCTACATAGAGTTAGCAATGCTAAAATGCAGTGTTACTAAAAACCTCTAAATGTATGGAGAAATCCTGTCATTTTCTGCTTTCCTGAAGTAACTGGAATGACTTTGGAATTGCTGCTGATTTCTTTTTCTTTTTCTTTTGTTTCATTTCAGTAAAATACGAAAGAATCAAGTTCTTGGTAATTGCATTGAAGAGTTCTGTGGAAGTCTATGCATGGGCACCAAAGCCATACCATAAATTTATGGCCTTTAAGGTAAGAGTATATTTCAGCCTTACGTGGGATTTTCTCTTAGCCACTTCCAGTTACCCCTTTTGCAGAAACATTTTATCATGGCTCTATTACAAGTTCTTTGGTAAATCTGCCACTAACGTAATATTATATTTTAGTTTTGGAGTTCTTTTCTCTCTTAAGAAGCAGTACACTTAAAGCTCTAAATTGTAACCGAGCAGAAGCTAATAATCAAAATTACACAATATCTCAAGGGTTTGTTCATCTCTTCTGTAAATAAAACACGAGGCAGCGAGATGTGAACTGAGTCTAAATACCTTCATCTGAGCAGAACAAGTCATTAAGTGACACTCAGCATTGTTTGGGGGGTTTTTTTTTGAATGCTTCTAGAATGGAATTAGCTGGCTTGGTGTAATTACCAGCCTGATTTACAGACCATCAGTGACTGTTGGTTGTGCAGATTAAAGCAAACTCTACAGGAATGCCAGATTGCCCTGAACTTTGAGGATAACAATCCTTCCTGAATAACAAACAGACCAATGAAAGTAAACCTCACAGAACACAATGTACAGTGTGAGGTGATTGAAATGTAACAGGTTGCAGAGTATTCTGTCCTGATCTGTGAAAGATACATTGACTGCTCTGGTGGATGGGGGCCACAGGGATTTGGGAGGAGTAAACCCCTGGTATGTGCATGGTTTTATAAAGCCCACTGAGGGTAAAGTGGAGTAAAAGTGGAGTAAATGGAGCAGTGGAGTAAATCTCACGGGTGGTTGTCTCGCAGTCGTTCGGAGAACTGGTACATAAGCCATTGCTGGTGGATCTCACCGTGGAAGAGGGGCAGAGACTAAAAGTGATCTATGGCTCCTGCGCTGGCTTCCATGCTGTTGACGTGGATTCAGGATCCGTCTACGATATTTATCTACCAACACATGTAAGAGCTGCTGCTGGGGTGGGGCTTTGTCTTTCTTTCTGGTTCCCTGTCCCCCAGCCCTTCCTTTCCCCAGGTGACCACCATGCCAAGCTGTCCCTCTGGATCACTGGCAGATGCTGGCAGCAGTAAACTGGGGGGAGGGCTCCAAGCAGATGTGGCCACCTATGTTTAGGGGCTTGTGCCTCACTCTTTGACTTCTCCTCATGGTCAGCATGTCTACGTGGTTGGAAGCTGCCCACTCAGCTCTGATATGGACCAGTGTAACTGTGTCGGGGTAGCAGCTAAATGGTCAAATGCACTGCAAATGCCAGGCAGAGGCTACGGGGAAGGTGGCAGTACAAATAACATGATGGCCCACCAGTGAGATTCAACAGGGTTGGCAAAGGCCAGGTGGCCTTAGCTACCAAGGTTTCCTGTTCATTGTACACAGAAGTGGGCCTGCAGTGCATGGTGCACCTCCCTAAGCACTGTTTCCTACAGTGCAGAGACAGGAGGGCTGCATCTGGGCTGCTTGCCCCAGGCTCCCTTTCTGCCCATGGAAAGAAGTGACACTCCTGCAGAGAAGTTAAATCTTTCCTGGGTTCGGATGCCTGCCTTAAGATGAAAGGATTTGTGCCCCAAGGATTTGCAAGTGTTTGCTGTCACTGTGTAGGGTGTCTAGCTCAGGGGGAGCAGAGCTAACTCAAAGTGAGTGAATCTCTGAGCTGCTGGCAGCCAAAATCAAAAATCACCCAGCCCTTTGTCCCAGCGCAGGTTCTGTGGTATTAAAACACAAGGCCTCTTCTCTTCTCTTCTCTTCTCTTCTCTTCTCTTCTCTTCTCTTCTCTTCTCTTCTCTTCTCTTCTCTTCTCTT
>WUAM01000277.1:1381561-1395347 GCA_024336885.1 Actenoides hombroni
ACAAGCTGGAGCATAGGAGGTTTGAGGTAAACATAAGGAAAAACTTTTTCACAGGGAGGTTCACAGAGCACTGGAACAGGCTGCCCAGGGAGGTTGTGGAGTCTCCTCTGGAGACATTCAAAACCCACTTGGATGAGTTCCTGTGTGACCTGATCTAGGTGGTCCTGCTCTGGCAGGGGGTTGGACTAGATGATCTTTTGAGGTCCCTTCCAACAACTAATATTCTGTGATTCTGTGTATTTAAAGATTGCCATACTAAAATCAGTAAGGCAGTGTGGATTTTATGGCACACCTAGGGGAACTGTTATTCCCTCCTCCAGCAAGCACCATCTACCTACACACCTTTCAAAAACCCTTCCCTGTGTGCCACTTGTTCTGATGTGAAACGTTACACTATTATCATAAGCTATTTGCTAAGACCAACAGATCTGACCTTACAAAATTAGGTTTGTTGAAGTGTGTTTAATGAAAATTCTGAGATAGCAGGATCTTTTGAATTGATTATGTATGTATAGCATGAATTCTGACATTTTATACAGACAACAAATGTGTTTTCTATTTGTAAAGGTAAAATAGATGAGAAGGAGATTGTGCTCTTCAGACATGCTGCTCTGGTGCACCTGCTGGTGACAGTTCGAGATCTTCTATTAACATGTGACTTGGACACAGCACTAGGTTTGTTTTAAGTAGTGAATAATGATTCCCAGAAACCAAAAGCTTAGTGTGCATTCCACAGTCCATCCTTCATGTTTTTAGGCTGTACAGTGGCTGGGTGTTTGCATCAGCGTACTGCCAGCAGAGCTTCAGTATGATACCCAACCCCCTTTGCTCCCTTACTTCTGTTCCACCATTAGAAATTCATTCACTGCAGATTGTACTTTGGTAGTGTATATGCTCAATTCATGACTAACATACCACTCTTCATGTTAGTACACGGATTTGCCTAAGAAACATTCGTGTGAACTTCCACATACATCATGTGTTGCCTCGTATCTCAGAATGACAAATTTCCATTGGAATCTCTTCATGTGGAAACTGAGAACCATGCAAACTGGCAGATCATTTGTTGTCCACCTTCTATGAGTGTGGGATACTTTCCACCTAACAATATTTTTAGGCTCCTTGGAAATTAAGTACTTTAAACTGAGGGCATTTTAAGCAAAATCTGAACTATTACCTAATGTATCGTAAGGCAGGGAGTTTGAAGTTACAGTCCAATTTTTAGCACTGGACTCACACGGAAGATTTTTTCTGGTCTTATGCTATTCAGATTTGGAATATGAAAATCTGTTGTAAACCAATTTTATGCCTGCAATGATAATGCCATGCTTGTCAGTTTCTGACAGTTGTATATTGTGAACTTCTAGATAGATCTATCAGAATAGATTCATAAGGAGCTGAAGTCAGCTTTTAGCAATGCCATACAAAAGTCAGTCTGTCACTCCGTCTGTCTTTACAGGAGATAAGTCAGTTCAGACCATCTAATTTCAGTCACTCAGAATTATCCTCCATGGAGGATGTTTCCTTAAAATGGATGTAAAATGGAAACCATCTGCCATAAACCAAACTGTATATAAACAGAATCCTAAGTAGAATTATTCTCTACAATTACTGTAAGGAACACAGGAGAATGGAAGAGAAACGTGAGCATTTCTTGCTCCTCTGTTCTGCTGTAGCAAAAGCACTCCTAGGTGATATTTCAGAATTGCATAGCACTTGTTCTTCCAGATCCCAGCAACACCTCACACAGGAAACTGCACAAGTAAAAAAAGATGGGAAAAAAAGTACTTAAGACTGAGCCAGATACTAAGTACGCCCTGTAGTCCTCACTGTTGTGATGTTGTGCTGTGCTGTGTGATTCATCATATAGTTATCTTAGATGTAATTTTTCTTTATGCATTTTCAAATAACTCCAGCATTGTTAACCATTTATATACAAAAGGCATCATTCAGAGTTGAGAAATCAATGCGAAGAGTGATGAAAACACAGAACAAGTAAAGCTTTGGACACTGGGTGTATAAATAAAGTTGTTATTTAGTATAAACCATATAAACTAGTTAAGTATAACAGTATCTGCAGCTATAGAATGCCGTGTTTTCTAATTCTAGATGGAATCATATAGCAGATACTGCAGGGGGTATAGCAGTTTTGTAAAGGCCACTAATGTACCCAACTGGTAATATAGTATCCTTCCATACCAGTGAGACATTCAATGTTCATCTTTTCTGTGCAAGATACCTTCGCACGAATTGTAAACTTACATGCAGATTAGATGCAAACCTTGTCAATTATCTTTTGTCACTGCAAATACATCTCTTTTTACTTTATTAACAGATTATTTGTCCAAGGCAAAGGATATCTATAAAAACATCTTAGAATCCTGTTTGAATAACATCTGGCGACAGCTGAAGATTGTACAGTACAGCAGCCAGAAAAAACATGAAACAAATCCCAAAGTAACAGAGCTTCAGTGTCAAATATTAAACTGGATACAAAGTTATGGAGGGGAACACAATGTTAAGGTAAATGTAAACAATTTCTCTAAGCAAACAAAACTGCTCTGAGCTATGTGACGAATTATAAAACTGTCTTTCAACAAGAGGAAGTTCACGGAAGAAAGTCTTATAATTACCTTTACCGCTCACATACTTTGCATACTTCTGAGAGCTTTCTTCTTCTGTCTCTGTTGAGTTGCACTATGACCTCTGAGCATCTTGTGATTAAATTTTCCTGAGAAGAAAAATATAATACCTTATTGTACATCCTTTTAGAATGTAAAATGGGAATGAAACAACCAAAACAAAACATTGTTGCTTGTCTTGGTTTCTCTCCTTCAATAATCCAAATAGTCATTCTAAGCTGATTTCAGCCTGATTTTCTTCTTCTTAGGAGTAAAGCGTAACACATACTGCTTTGTGATTCTAGGATTATGTTAGGAGACATGTGACAACTATGTCATCTTAACGTCTACTCAGTAACAATATTGCTTTTCTTCTCAACTCCCCTAGATGTGGCTTTTACATTTTTCAACTATAAGTCTCCTGATTTTTAACTTGCTTGTTTGACTTAAACTTAAGATCATGCATACATACCCATATAAGAAAGTATATATATTGTCCTATTCATTATTATTAGAATGTTTACTGTTCCCTGATGTTCAATGGCAGGTTTCAATCAACAAGAATAGGCAGAAGCAGTGTTCTGGTTTTAATGAGGAGTAAAAGCTGTACTGAGTAAGCTATTTCCTGTTCTATCACATCACATCAGCATCAGCTAATATGATGTGAAATAGGATGATCTGGTTATCCTTTTATTAGCCAAAATTGTTATTGATGCAGCATCATAATGGGTCATTTCCTTTGTAAGCAAGAAGTTGCTAATGGAATAGAACAAACTGAACTTTATTCTTTATTTCATTGTCTTTTATACTCGGGATTAGGTAGAACATGACTAAAAATGTCATTTAGCTCACAACAACATGTAATGAGTATGCTGTTGAATTGCATGTGAAAAGCCAGTCTGCATTTTAAAATGCAGTTGTCCAAAACTGCTTTGAAGGGAACCAGGGGGTTATCAGGCGGCTGTTCTGTGCACCAACCATATGGAAATGGAAGTCTGCCTTAAGCTGGTCAGGCTAAATGATATCCAGAAGTTTTTTTCTGACAAGATCTAACACATTAGTAATATTTACATACATAATTAACTTGCATCTGTAAGTTTTAAGAGTTAGACAATGCCATGTGCCTCCTTAAAAACCTTGTGTGCACAATGGAAAGTGTTTGTATGCGGGAATTTATTCTCAACACGGACCAATATGATCAAAGTTGAGGTTCCTTTATTCACGTTTCTGCCAGGGTTATATACGGTTTCTATCCTTGTATCCACACTACAATTAACAGCTATCGGTTAATTACTCTAAACACACAGTTCACACGTCCTAACCTAATCACTGCCTGTCCTACACTGTTCCCATCACCGCCCCCCGTCCTGTTCTACTTTCTTTCTTCATCTTCTTGCTTCACTGCTTTGTGCTGTTCCCAAGCCTATCTCAAGGATGCTGTCCACAGCCCAATTAGTTCTCTCACAGTCTTGTCCGCAGCCCAGCTTCTTCCCAGACGGTCTTGAGGAAAACAGGTGTGCCTGTTTCCCTCCCTTTCCCTTGTGAACAGCTCTTTCAATCATCTCCCCCACCGTCCTCAAACAGACAAAGTACTACAGCTAACATTACTAACACTAAGATGGTGTCTTAAGCTGTGGCGTAGGTGAGTGTGGGTAGGCCGCGTGTCCGTTCTCTTCGAGACACGTTGCCACGGGATGCGAGTTCCAAGAGCCGTGTGCGCCCAGCAGCTGGAGAAATGTTGGCTGTAGCTTTCTTCCAGGGTGCACAAATTCCCTGCTGAGCTCCAGCACCCAGCTCTTGGCCTGGTTCCAACCCATCAGCACCCAGCTCTTGGCTTGTTTCCAACCCATTGAAGGTGGGAAGTCTGGTAGTAACTGTCTTCTTTCTACTTAAAACTCCTTTTTTTGTTGTTGTTGTTGTTTTTAAGAGGTTTTTGTAACAGTGCAGTGTAGGTGCTGCTCAGGGAGGTGTGGAAGCGCAGGGGCAGGCAGCAGGATTGGTGAGGGTTAAAGGAGAATGTCAGGTAATTGCAGTCACTTCATTTTCACTCCTTGATCGTGTGGCTCCACACGGAATATGCTCCTATAAAGGGTAAAAACTACTCCAGAGATACTGACCATCTTACTCTTCCTCCTTATCTCTCTGTTTTGTCCCACTCTTGTTCTAAACAATAAAAAATGAGGGAGAGAAGTAGGGAGGAAGGTGTTTTGTTGTTTAAGAAAATAAATCCCTTGACTCAATATAGTATGCCCCTTCCAGCTGAGGAAATGACAGAGGTTTTCTTTTTCCTTTGTTAAATTATAACAGGAAATTCACTTTAATGGTTCATTCTCAGGCTGTTGTGGTTCTATGGGGTAAATATGTGACATGGGAAAGTCAGATTCGTTTGTTGCAACTGCTGCACAACAGCTCAAATTTTACTTGCCCACTGCGTGAAATGCTTGTTGCGCAACCTTGTACTCGTCATTCAGTGTAATTTGTCCATTAAAAGGCACTGCCACCCTTCAATTTGAGTTTAATATTTGCATCTCCTAAGCAGTTTTGCCCACAGCGTGTTAGCCATGGGAAAAAAAAATGCTTTTCTGGCTGTGAAACAGTTGCAGTGAAGGGACTGTAAACTGCTGCTTGGCTCGGCTCTCATGGGGAGCTGACGGACAGTTTTTGGTAGAGTCCCCTTGGTATAGTCAGCAGGACTCTAGTCTTAGGAACAGGCGAAGCTGAAGGACAGAGGAGAGTAAATGATGTGTTTGGGAGCTTGTAGTGAGCCAGCTTTCAAGTGGAGATCTTTCACCTCAACCATTAAACTGCCTGGGCCCCTTGGGGTACCAACGTCCCTGTCGGTGTGTGATGAAGGCAATAGAGTGTAACCCACATGGTCACTACCCTGGGCCAGATAGAGATACTAACTTCTGGTAATTCCCACAGGAAGCTGTTAGCAAGGCTAGACTTGTGAGAAAGCAAAGCATAGAAGGAATTGATGTTTTCTTGTGCTGTTGCAATGATTTTACCAACTTTTCCACCGATGCTAAGCATACGTGTGGATGTAGATGACGTAGAGCATGCTTACTTGCAACAAGGAGGGTCCTGGCTTTTGGCAACCCTGTGTCTCCTACCGGTAGTGGTAGGAGAAAGCGGACCCAGATCCTCCTAGAAGAGCCTTGCCAAGAGGCTTGCCCACCCCACTGCAAGCTTAAGCATTTGTTTCATTTCAAACAGAACACAGACATAATCTAACTCTCCCAAGCACTTAGTTGTGTCCTAATCTCCACCTCATGCTTAAATGTAGTCCCAAACCTGAAGGCAGACCTTCTGGCAATGGATCCTGCCACGGTACAGCCTACGCAGAGCAGCTGGCAGAGCCAGACTTGTGACAACAGACAGAAGCTCTGTCCTAAGATCTGGCTCCCTGGGCTTCATTAAGCCTTAAACTTACCCCAGTCAAATCACAAGAACTTCTGAAAAAATTCATATGGAAATTTTCTCGATGTTTCAGTAATGAAATTAACTGAAAGATAAGAAGAGAGCACAAACTGGCATAGAATGTTAAAATGCAAAGTATGTAATTACAGACTCAACAGTTGTAATGACTCTAATGGATATCAGAGACAAGTATAAAAGGAGAATAAATTATTTCAGGGCATAAAGAATCAGTTATGGGTAATTAAGCTGCAATTATCATTACTGTGCTGCCGTGATAGGGTTTTTAAAACCTAATTTTTCTAAAATGGAATAATGCAAGTTAAGCGTAAATTCATCTATTATCTGCCATTCAGATAAAAACATTTTTCCTGTGCTTTTCAAAATGTGCCAGCGGGACCGATCTCAGTTTTACACTAGTGAAAACGCCAGGGATTTCTATGAAGGGATTTATTTCATATCACACAGCTGCTCGGTGCATCTTTTAAACTCCCGGTCAATGGGGTGCCCAAACCCACACCCACTGCCAGACATGTGAGCCACCAGTCAGGGTCAGCAGAGTTCTTCCTTCTCTCCATCTTAAGGCACTGAAGACTTTGCAGCTGGAGAGTAACTCCTTACTGGTACCAGTCTGCAAACTCAGAAGTGACAACACAACTTTCAGAGCGTGGTTAACTTTGCCTGTGTTGGATGGTAACTCGCACAAAGGAGAAAGGACATGAACTCTAGGTTTACTCCTAGCACTGTTTCCATGGATGACCCGAAGTAGTTAGGGGTATTATCGCCTCTACTCTGTCCTAGTGAGACTACATCTGGAGTACTGGGTCCAGTTCTGGCCTCCCCAATTCAAGAGGGACAGGGAAATACTGGAGAGAGTCCAATGGAGGCCACAAGGTTGATGAAGGGGCTGGAACATCTCTCTGATGAGGAAAGGCTGAGAGCCCTGGGGCTGTTTAGCCTGGAGAAGAGAAGCCTGAGAGGGGATCTTATTAATAAATCTCTGAAGGATGGGTGTCAAGTAGAAGGGGCCAGACTGTTTTCAGTGCTGCCCTGAAATAGGATGAGGGGCAACGAGCACAAACTGCAACACAGGAGGTTCTGTCTCAAGATGAGAAGTTCTTTCCTGTGAGGGTGACAGAGCCTGGACCAGGCTGCCCAGAGAGGTTGTGGAGTCTCCTTCTCTGGAGCCTTTCAAGACCCACCTGGCTCTGTTCCTGTGTGGGCTGCCCTGGGTGATCCTGCTCTGGCAGGGGGTTGGATTTGATGTTCTCCAGAAGTCCCTTCCAACCCCTACCATCCTGTAATTTACAGAGGGATTCCTCCGAGTCCCTGAAACCTGGTTGACCTTTGGTGTTCTGGCTGTTTTCCAGCTGCTGCTGCAGAAATATTGGGGTTCCCAGGGCAATGGGGGTGTCTCAGATACCTTGGGCATCTGGGAGGGCACTGCAGGCTTGGGTTTAGGTACCTAAATTCCATCAGGGGTTTTTAACACGTTTGTCATGATGATCTCCTCGGTTCAGGGGTTGTCATCCATTGCACGTGTTTGTGTGCTGCCTTGCGTAACTTAACCAGCTGATGCTGTAATATAAACCTTTAGAAAAGGGATTTAAAAGAAAAAAAAAAAAAGCTGAAAAATTGGAAAATACCAGGGTTTAACATTCCTCACTTAAACTTAACCCAGACACCTTTGACTACTGCTCAGCATTTAATTACATTTATAGACTTTTCTTCAAGTGCCATACTCACTCTACAACAGATGGTCCTCATGGGAGGGATAAGTGTTCAAAAACTCTCTTTTTATTCTCATTAATTAGTTTGGAGCCTTACATATGTCATACTTGGTGTCATCCAAAGTACTTGCTTTCTCCTAAATTATATCAACTTAGTACGGTTCACAAATACTAATGAATTTCTCTACATTCCTGTGAAGTGAGGAGGTTCCTGTGGGTTGTTTTATTTTTTGTCATTCTAACTTGAAGTAAGGAATGAAATGTTGGATTTGTTTTTAATTTATTTTTTTTTGATGGATGAGAATTTAAAAAGCACTTTGTTTCAGAAAAAAATCCCAAAATGAAACATTGCAGCATTTGGTCAAAACGAATTTCTTTCCTTCTCATAACCTTAATATTTTGCTTGCTGTGATAACCACCAGGATGTAATCATGTTAACTGTCATTTGAATTTTGAAGGTGTTTTCATGTTGCTGCCTACATCCATCGTGCCTCTATGCGGTGCTTTTTGAACGGACAGCCTCTCTCATGGTCCAGCTCACAAAGTTTGTCTCTGAAGGAACCATTTAGGCTTTTGAGGTGTTGGGTATAGCTATAAAAACCAATGTGCTGGGTGAGAGAAGGTGCCATGAGGTATAAACGCTTTCGAAACTTTATGACATCGATTAAATATTTCAGAGTGTATTGATTAAACAAAATAGTCCCGTCTTGGTCAAACCGACCTCAACAAAATTTACCTCTTGCCTTCCTTGGTCGGAGTGCATGTATTTCACACGACTAGCATTTTTTTTTTTTTCCCCGTGGAAGTATCATTTAAATGGCAAATTAATTTCCTGATTAAAAAGGGAAAGATTGAGGTGGAAAATGCATAACCCCCTGTGATTTTTGTATATGAAGCACTGAAGCAATGTTTTGTCCAGTTGGCCGAAGTTTTCACTCGCGAGCTGCCCCATTTCTTGCTCTCTTGCCCCAGGTGTGAAGCTCCTCGTTGCCTTCGGGCCACGGCACCCACAGGTCTCAGCTGCAGGTGCCAGTCACGTATACTTTGGGTAGGTACCCCCCAGTGATGGGGTTTGTTAGAACAACTGAGATTTGGAAAGGAGGGTGGAAGCACCAACTCAGAAGACGCTGCCAAGCGCTCAAGCCCTTCCCCAGCTGCACTAAACGCAACTGGAGCATCAGTACTTGGAGCTCAGCAGGTCGTGTCTCCAGCTCACTGAGGTAAAAGAGAGCTTGGGTAGATGGCTTGATTAGAGAGGGCACAAGCTGGTTGTTTCCTAAGGAAAAAATCTCTGCCCAGTAGAACAATGGGAGGTTTAGGCTGAAAAGGAGGAAAAAGAGTGATTGTGCAATGCTATAAAACCAGTGTCTACCATGGGGGCCTGACTTCTCATGCCTGTTTCTCAAGCTTGCCTTTGGAAGATGATTTATTCACTGCCTTCAAACATGTATCTTCTGCCTAAAAGTGCAAGGTGCATACCTTGACCTTTCTTTCATCAACACGGTGCAAAATTTCCACAAATTCTACCTGGGGGCTTTTAAGGAGTGAGTTGTGGCATCACTGATGACATGGGAGGTGGACACAACCCATCACGCTGCAAGCATGTGGGCAAAAGAAGGAGACTGCTCCTTGTTGTGCATGTGTCTACAAACCAAACAGAGAGTTACTCAGCAGTGCTGCTCACACGGTCACAGAGAATGTCCCACAGCCCTGTTTCTTAACTGAGAATGGTCTGATAGATTCATTCCCCTGGGATCAGTTTGCAGCTGAGATTCATTGCAGCAGAACATTTGTTCCTAAAAGACCAGCCAGAATGGAGGATCTGGAGCGTGACTAACAGTTAAAACATTCCCTCATGGGGTTTTCTCAATCAGAAATACTGCCTGGAAGTGATATCTGTGAATCTGGATCCTGCAGGAACTTGGATGGAGTGAAAACCAGTAGAGATCTGGAAGGCTCAGCTCCTCTCTAAAAGGCAACTGCACTCCAGGTACACCAGAACAATGCAAGTTAATTCGGGTGAAATGTGAGGAAATGGGCAATGGAGAGCTGCCTTCTACTGGTAGAAGATGGTGAGCTCCATCTTCTGCTCTCTGATTTTTGTGCACCCCATGACCACAGTACAGCCAGGAATCACATTCCAGCTACTTCCAGACCCATCTGTGAGTTCCTGTATACACCAAGGCAAGGGAGCAGATGGCCCCTGCAAACATCTCTGTTCCTGGGGTGACAGACAAACCTTCACCGGATCTTTTGGAGCCACTGCTGAAGCAGGGCTGGCCAGCCCCTGGCTACAGAGCACCACCAGCAAACCCACCAGGGCCTTTGCTGGACCTCTCCATAGATAATGGTAAAGTGCTCTTAGACCCGGGTGATTTGGTGGTCTCCTGATGTGGGATTGCCACAGTATGTCACCTTGACTGGTGTGAGGCACATACTTTTGTGCCCTGGGGATCCCAAGGGCTGGTGCTAGTGAGCTGGGCCATGCCCATTCCCCCTGGCAGTTCTGCCATGGAGAGTAGGAAGGAGAGCAAGAGGTCACAAAAAAGAACAAAGTGAAGCTGTCGATCTCTTTTTGACCCGCTTCTATAAATAGAACCAACTCTTTTGGTTTCAGTTTTGTTTCTAGCTGTGGAGAGCATCATCTTCTTGTTTATGTTTCTGAAAAGGCTAAAATGGTTCCTAGGTTTTCTTCCCATTCCTTTGTTTTAACAGCACTGGGTGGAGGAAGACATGATTTCCCAATGCCTGGGAGATGTTTGCATGGTGAGGCCAAATATACAAGAGCTCACGTTCCTCTCTCAGCACCCCTAGGAGAAGGAGCAGAGACACCAGGGACCGCACACTGGGGTTGGGTGCTGCCCCCAGCTTGTGCCCCATAGCCAGAGGATGCAGAGTCTGGGGAAGCTGATGAGGCTTTACCCATGGGTGCCGCTGAGCCGGGGGAAGCTCCCTGCAGCAGATCCTGCTGCTTGCTGAGACCTGTCATTTAGGATGGTCCTACACCTGGCTGCATCTGCTGCAGGAGAAGCAGCTTTCTTCCTTCTGGCAACCGTGCCTTCAGGGCCTGCAGGACTCATTAACTTCTCAGATGCTTGAGCGTCTTGTGTTTTTGCAGCAGCTGTAAATTCAGTCCTGGAAAAATGTTGTTGGTCCCATTCCCTCCTCTTTTGCCCCTTTTTTTCTGCCCTCTGTCCTACCTCCCGTTCTTCAGCAGCTATCATCCTTCTGTTTCCACCCAAAGTAACTGGTTGGAGCAACACCCTGGAGATATTGTCAGTGGATGCAGCTACTGCTGCTTGTAGCAAACGGGCAACTGCGTGGTACTGGGATTGCATTTCTGCACTACGGTGCATCTGCCCAGTGTAAACTGTCCCAAGATGGGCACACACTCTTGCTTTTAATCAAACAGCTTTGGGCTAATATGGAAATTGGTGCAAAAAAAAAAAGAGAAAAGGGAGGATTTGCACGAAGGGATGAAGCTGCAGAAGAGGTTTTGAACAGGCCAAATCCAAATCTTGCTTCCGAAGTGGCCATCTGTTTGCAAAGCGTGTATCAGCAAACGCTCTCATTTCATGTACGTGACTCAGTTTCCAGTTGGCTGTGGTAACTCCGAGGCTTGGCCAATGAAGTTTTGTAATCGCCGCCTCCACCGCTTGCTCTCAGATGTGCTGTCCGTGCCGCCGTTTCTCAAACACCAAATGCAGGGGCCTAGGATTGCCTTTTGGATTGGAAACGCGGCGCTATTAAGCAAGCCCGTTTTGCAAGCTCTATTCTCTCCAGGAAACGCACCGTCCACATGAAGAGGTGACTATCAGAAAAGTGCATCCAGTTTCCTTCCAGCCAGATCTGGGCTGAGCTCGCATCTCTCAGGACGATGCTGAGTGCTTGCTGGCACACAGCATAGGTTCTCGTGGGAGTTTTGTGCAATAAGAGATTGGGAGATGCTCCAAAAAAAATTAAATAATATAATATAATATATATATTTTGGAGGTTGTGATGGGTCAGAGATAAAAAGCTAAAGCGTGTCTTTGGGGAGTGAAGAGCATTGATGCTGTACATGTACATACTCGTAATCACAATGCAGACTCTGCTTCTGGCAGTATCCTGACCTCTGCGTTGTGCAAATATTTCACGTTCTTTCTTTTCCCCCTTTTTTTTTGATGAGCACAGTAACATAGGCAACTTCAAGCCAGAGCCTAGGGAGGTTCACATCTCAGGTCAAAAAGGTTCCTTTGCTATTTCACAGTAAGAGATTTCACACACCATGGGGACTTGAGAGCTGCTTGGGGCTGGCAGTTTTGTTATCGGCATGTGGGGTTTGCAACACGCAGCTGTGGAGAGGCTGTGCCCCCTCACCTCGGGAGGTTGTAACGATGATGGCATTTATTCCCAGATTCTTAAGATTTTAACGTTTAAGCCTATTCCAAAAAGGCCTCCAAGATAAACCAAGTTTCATTTACCTGCACTTAAAAAGCAGTTCAATTAATTTCAGCACGTGGGATTTCTGTTGTGGTTTTCCTAAAGTAGGGAGGCTTTTCCTGGAAGGACCTTTGAGGGTACTGCTGCACCGCTGCTTTGATGATTAGTTCAGGTAAACTCCTAGTAATGAATAGCAGGGAGCAATCCTTTCCCAGTAGAAATGCAGTGCCTTTTATATGTAGAGTCTTAGTCCCTTAGACAGCATGTAGTCATCTCCTTATTATACGTTTTTAAGATGTATTGTGGCAGAAAAATTCAAGAGAGAGAGCTGATAACCATGCAAACTCGCTTGTGGCCCCTTGTTATTTTCCCCATCGTACTTGTCTGAGATCGATGGAACAACACTGCCTGCAGAAGCTGGCGGGGAACAGCCTCTAAAAGAGACATTGGGTAAGACATCCTCTTCATTCCTCCTTCTCATCCTTCTTTCTGTCTCTTCAAAAAGACCTCAAAACACCAGAAAACCCCAAAGGTTTTGTCCAAGTTCTATCGCTTGAATACATTAGGAACCCATTTTGATATCGTCATCTGTTGAGAGATTAAAATTCTCGCCGCACCGCGCTTAAAATACTACGCTTAAAATACTCAGCCTACTTCGGCCGAGCATGACTGGAGTGTCAGATGCATCCCGGTTGGAAAGGCAGGGTGCCTAATTTTGCTGAGGAAAGCAGGCGCGCTGACTCGTCTGTGCTGTTCTCGGCGCACGGCGGCACCCAAACGCTGCCTCACCCTCCCTGCTCTCGGCGGAAGGCATCGGCGGGTGGGTTTCTTCGTGATTTGAAACAGATGGCTTGTAGTCCAGTTTGCTATCAGTTGTCACAGGGGGTCCCTGAGCTACGCTGACCTTGTGTTTTGTGCCCTGCGAAGTCTCCGCTGGCCAGGTGCAGCAACTACGTGCCTGTTATTTCTCAAGTACGATAAAAATGCAAGTGTATGATTTCACAAGTTAAGCTTGAAACAGTAGAAGTGTAAATGTCAGTAGCTTTTCACGTAGGTACATTGTGCTTTTTATAGTGATTTTCTTTTTATAGCTTTATATTGCCTTTTTTTTTTATTGCAAGAAAATGGATATCGGGCTTGCTTGGGGTATTCAAAAGCTATTGCAGGGAAATGAAAAAGCTGCCTAAACAAATCCTGTCTAGAGACTCTTCCTCATTGAGGGAATATGTCTGAATCATTTAGGCTGCACAGCAAGAGCTGGACTTGAGCAAACCCATCTGGCCATGCTTGACTGGTGTTCTCCCTTGACTGGTGCAGTGCTGAGACAGGGAGTCCTGACACAGGGTCAGATTCAGGTTTTGTCCGTCCCCAGGTTTGAGGTTGTTTACGCCAAATGTCTCAGTTTGGGTTATCTCTGTTTAGCCTTTTTTTTTGCATGAGGTTGTGTGAGTCTGTGGATACATGAATGGGTTGATTTTTTTCAGCCCGTCAAGTCTGTGCTGGTGTGTTAGGATGTGTGTGGTCAAGGGACTGGAGAATAGATCATATGAGGACCGTTTGAAGGAGCTGGGTCTGTTTAGTTTGAGGAAGAGGAGG
>WUAM01000277.1:1395447-1407323 GCA_024336885.1 Actenoides hombroni
TGAACTTGTAGAGTAGGGTTAATGGTTGGACACGATGATCCCAAGGGGCTTTTCCAACCTAAATGATTCTGTGATTCTGTGATTACTTTAAACTGATGGACTGAAACTTATTTATTTTGTCACTGTTGGGAATTTATTTTTAAAAAGTGATGTATTTGATCCATAGCTAAAGAAAGCATGGCATCCTTGAAGTGAACAGTGTGTGATAAGGGAGAGGAGAGGAGGGAACAAGCAGCTAAAACCAGAGCTAGTTAAGTTAGCAGTGTAAGTGCCGTTGTGCACAGACAGATGGGTACCAGATGCCTTTTTGGTAGATACCAAGATCATAGAATCATAGAATGATACTATATGAACTGAGGAAGAAGAAGGTACTTTAACTGAACTCTGCTAACCTTGTAAAATAAAAAAGATCTGTAAAAACCTGCAGGAAACCTAGATTTTTTTTATTTATTTATTTTTTTTCCTGAAATAAGTAAGGCTGTATTTGGTATGAAGTGTATGTTTTTCTTTAATATTCAATTGGGAAAATATTTCAAGCTGTTTCAGTCTCTAGTGCTACTGAAAAACCTCTGGATACATGATAAAATGAATATTTATTGTGCATTGCAGATGGGAAAGGGAATTGTTATTTTTGGAGCCAGGCAAAAATGATACATGGCTTCTTTTTGCTGAAATATTGATTAAATCTTTCACAAAAAGAAAGCTGGCAGTGGACCAAAAAAGTACAAGACCGCCCATTAGAAAACATTAATTTTGTACTGGATAGTTAATCTTGACAAAGTGGAGAGAACAATCCATTAAAAAAAAACCCCAACCAAACAAACAAAGAAATAGAAGAAGACTGACGAGCCAGGGCTGAAAGGAGAGTGAAATACTGATGTGACAAGTCACACAATGTGTCCACTCCTGCAGCTGCCTTCCCTGCTGTACCGGTGTCCATAAGATAGATTTGGATGGATGCACAGCCTCAGATCCAATATTCCTAACTTTACCAGTAGGAACACGTGGAACAAATTCCTTCTCATATTTGCTAGGGGAAAAAAACCCACATGCAGGTAATGTTCATTGTAATAGGTGTCCTGCAGAATGTCATAATTAGTAATTTGAGCCAGGATTCCTAAACTCCTATACTCCAGAGACTGCAGAAAAACTTGAAAATGTACATCAACAGGTGACATTGAACTTTAAGACAGGAGTGATTATAATGGCCACGTGGCTTGGCATTTTCCAGGATGTCTTTCCAGAAGCTAATTCTAATTGTTCTCCGGTACTTTCCTCCCACCTCGTTCCCCAGCATTGCTGACTTGCTCCAGTGGAAAACTGGACCAGCTCAACCAGGGTGAGCTTTTTGTTGTCAAGTGAGCAGCAAACTTGTCAAAATCAGCTTTGTAAAGAGGAAGCAAGTTGAAGCCTCTCGACGTGTGGCAATTCTTCCGGAACGGGACGGGCGACACGCAATCTGGGATGGCCCCCGAGGACACCAGATCAATGGACACTTGCACGGAGATGTTGCCTAAGTAAACACAGTCACAGGGTCTTATTTCGCAAGGGTGTCTTCCTAGTACTTGAGTAGTAATAGGATGGGGTTTGTACAGTGAACTCTGGGTACCTTATGGCTGCCTTGCTCACCTAGAAAAACGGAGCTCTACAACTTCACGAGCTGGAGTGCAAAGCACAAGGTTCAGCATGGAACAGATGCAAGGGCTGCATTGTTTTCAAACACGAGGTTGCCCTCGGGGACGTACCTACGTTTTCAGCTCCATATTTGTGCTGGAGCTCCGTATGGTTACGTGAGTAGTGCACGTACAGTACATTTTGTTCTGCAATCAGTGTCCATAGGTTTCATTTCACTATGTCCTGCGTGAACTCAGCTTGACGATAAGTGCTGAGTGTTCTGGTCAGCTGTCCCATCAAGCGTTGCTCCAGCACCATACCAGATGTTTTCAGGAAACCTGTCCATGTTTTGCACAGTGCCCTAGAAAGCACAGGCTGTCCTGGGCCCAACAGTGTCATTCCTGCAACTCCATTGCTCCTGCAAATGGGTACCCTTCTAAAATTCTGCCTTCTTGTGTGGAGGAAGCCTTGATGAGCTTCATGGTCTTTGGAGTCACGCACATAAATGGGGGACTGTCAAGTAGCTGAATCTGAAGGTAATGAGGAAGATGTAAGCAATCAGCTAGTCCTACCTCTGCAGATGGGTCAACCAAAAGCAGGTGCTTTTGGTTAAGGTCAGAGGGATGGGATGGTGGGAAAAGATCTCCATTGCATCAAAGGCCAGCTGCCTCAGGCTGTGGGAAGAGCTTGCTGCAACGGCCTGCCAACGTGAGAACTCCTGCATGTAAACTTTACTCTTTGCACATTTGCTGTCTGTTGTTTGCTGACCCGCTTGGTACATGATGATGATGCATGACAGGGGAATGTGCAATGCCACCATTAAGTGCCTTTGCCCAGCACTAAGACTAAGTGGCAAAGGGGAAGTTGTTTGTGACTAGACACGGCTGGACTTCTGGAGCTGCACGGTGCTGGGTTCAACCAGGAGGAAGAGGAAAAAAGGGCACAACAGAAAACGCCGTTACAGAACTTTTAAAGTTCACATTACATGTGCATCTGATTCTGGCTGTCCTACCTCAAGCAGGGTATAAAATTGCAGAATGTATGCACATGGGCAGCAAGAATGGCACAGAGGACCTGAAGCTGCATCCCCTGCAGCAATGTTAGATACTTGATAGCACAAAAAAGAGTTGGCAGTTGGAGGATACAGCCAGGAATAGAGACTGGAAGTATTCCAGATTCCTGGAAGCAAGGTGGTGTTGGCATCAGTGCTTTCTGGAGGCTCTGGAAGACCTTAATTGCTGGTTCCCAGAAAAGATAAGGGTGAAAAGTCACCCTACATGTACCATGTTCTTATGTCTCCTTAAACAGTGGCTGCAGGTTACTGTCAAGACCAGATATGGGTCTACGTTGACTTTCAGTCTGACCTACCGTGACTGCTGTGATTTTCTTATGGTTTCAGATTCCCCAGCTCTCATGGATATTTCTCTGTGATGCTGCAAGCCCCAGGCCCTGACAGTTGAATGGCCTGTGAAGGGTCATAGGGTCTTTAGAAGATCTGGAGGTGTTTTCCACTACTTTGTTTATTAAGAAGATTTTTTCCCATACGTATATGTGTTGCTTTTTCTCCCAATGTCTCAAGGGTCCAGAACACCTTTTGTAAAAGGCTTTTAAAGCCCTTTACTAGCAAAAGAGTTAGTTTCCTGAGGAAGCTGCAACATGTATGTAGGTGTATATATGCACACAATGAAGCATGCATTTGCAGGACAGAAAAGTAAAGAGAGAGTCTTGTGATCCAGGCTGAACATTGCTGAGAAACATCTTCATACCAGGAGAGCTGCTGGCTGTGATGTGGGCAGCCTTTGTGTATGAACCAGGTACATGGCTGGGTGGCCTCTCTGCAGTGGTGCAAAGCTGGAGAGTGATACAGTTGAATTCCTCATGGTAACAACAACCTCTCCTGCATTTGTACCGCTCTGTGCACTGTCTGTCTTCTGTGTCCTGGCCCTACTTCTGCTCATCACCTACCTTTTGCTGTGGCTATATCAGTAGGTAACTTACCTCTGTAGAAAATAAAGCTTCTTTTAGTAGCAAAGGGTAATAAAGTTCCCAATCTAAATATGTGATCTGGTTATAGCAGCCTGGGCGTGACTGTTAAGGGTGCTGAGAGGACAGAGAGCTGCAGAGTGATGAGGGTTATGGAGGAGAGCAGGTTCAGAGATGGACCAGAACAGGCATCAGGAGCACAGCAGAACTTGGCTTAGAGTGCAGATGAATTTTCATCCACTTAACTGCAGGTAAATTTGTCCCCTGTCTAGAAAGATCTGTTTCTGAAAAGGCCTTGATAATGTGCATAAAATACAGGGTTTGCAAACTCTGCATTTTGTTTATTGGACGTGAAACAGCTGAACCCAAAGCAATTTGAGTTTACCCATGACAGGACCTGAGTCAGGCATAAGCCCCGTTGAAAGCACAGCCTCTTTAGTTCACCATTCCTCCTGTGCACCAACTTTGGATGAAGTCCCCTCTTACGAAAGCATCAAAGTTGGCACATTAGCAGAATCCTTTCCTCGAGGTGCTGTTTCTTCATCGTCTCAGAAAGTGCAGCCTCTTGGAGCAGTTCTGCCAGGCACTTTTACTCATTAAAACATGAAAAGGTTTTGAAACGCTCATTTAAGTAGCGTGTTAAAACCAGTGGCTGCTTACATCGTTAAGAAAACCCTGCATATCTCCCTTTGGCAGACTGCAGCGCCAGGAAATTTCAGACCAAGCCTTCAGAAGTAAGAATTATTTGATGATTTGAGGATATACTAGGAAAATAATTCTATTATAGCAGTGATCCTGAAAAGTGAAGAAGTAAATTTATCCTAAGACGAAGAGAAAAGTGGGCTGAGCAAGCTCCAGAGAGTGGCATCCCAGTTCTGATGGCTTTGTGAATGCCCAGTAGCAGGGGCTCTGCAAGAGGCTGCCAGCTTCTAAGAACATGGTATCACCAGCAAACTCGTTAATGAATTTTGACCTAAAATGACACAGCACTGCTGCTACTGAATTTTTTAATGCTGTAGAACTACATAAAGTAAATATAATTTTAAATGTAGTCCTCAGGTTCTCACTATACCTGTAAACTTCACTAAAATGCTATGAGTTGTGTTACTAATACGTAAACTTTTTGGGGGGACTGGTGTTTTGCTGTAAAATAGTCTTGAGTTTCCTCAAACATTTGCTAGTTTACACTAAACAGTTGCAGTCAGACTACTTTGGTGTCCCCTGGTGAGCACAGCCAGATCATGTCGCTGGTCCGTGTTGCATGGGGCTGCAAAAAAACCCCAGACAGCAGAGCAGGAAAAGAAACCCTGCAGGGCTTTCATTTTGGGGACTTTTGCAATTGGAATACAACTGTTTCTGCTCAGCAGGTGGCAGCCTCCATATTTCTCCATGTATGGATGCATATATGTCTCTAATTTGTGTTTTCTTTCTCTTTGTCTCATTCTATGCATTGGAAGAGTTTCTAATGAGTGTAAAAATTACCACTGGTGTGCCAAGGAGTATGTGCCTTCTTACTTATCTCATATCTCCATGATTTCTCTTAGATGTTTTAAAAACCAGCAAAAGGTACTGTGACTTCTGCACAGGACACCTGATTATGACCCTCTCAGCTCAGACCAGCCCTGAACCATTGAGGAGCAGCAAGATAGACTATCGCTGAGTGTCGTGTTCTTGCTGTGGAGAGTTGGCCTCTTGCAACTTCAAGGGAGCCAGCGATGGTTAAAAGTTCCAAACTTGGTATTAAATGGTTAAATTCAGTTCCCCATTTTTTCTTTTGTTCCCGTAACTATGGTATCAAGCCAAGAGCCCTATCAATTATTCATACATCCTGTCGAAACCAGTCTTCCTGGGAAGCCTATTCACAAGCCCTTGTCATTAATCAAAATACTAACTTGTAAAGGTCCTGAAACCTTTCCCTGAAGACAAGGGGAACAGCTCAGCACTTATGAGAAGACCAGGTTTGATGAACTGTCCTCAAAGTAAGTGCAGGACTCTGCTGGGTCCCCACTGAAATAAATGCCCCTGAGGTAACAGATCCTGGAAGCTACAGTAAGAAGGACCAGTTTCAGTTTCGTTGGGAATTAATCTCTCAGTCCAGGGATGTTTCAAAAGAAAAACCCACCACTTTCTTGCAACCTTTCATTAAAGTTACCTGAATTTTCCTGTAAATGCTAAACCCTCATGTTGGGTTCTCCCTGCTCCCAATGAACTAAGCCCAAATGAACAGACTTCTTGCTTGTGATTAAGGAAAGTTTGCATAGCAAAGCAATACTGTCATTAAAATCCCTTCTTTTTTTCCTTTTCAATACAGAATCAATAGCAATGATTTAAACAAATAACATTAAATGTTGTCTTGACTTCCCATCATGTGTAAAATACTCCTGAAGTCTTTAAAGGTCAATTGCTGAAATGCTGAGTTCCCTTTTCAGCTGATACAGAACATCATGTGCTGAAGAAGGGCTTAGCTCAGTGCATTTGAACACTGAAATCCTCCTAAGTTTAGTTTTGCTGCCCCATGGGCATTTCTACTCCTGTTACCTCGTCAGCCAGTATAAATGTAACAGAACCCTCCAAGCTGAGCTGATGGTAACTGTATTTATTAAAACAAATGAGTTCATTAACCTGAGTGAATGGTACAAAATCTTACTTTCTTCAGTGCTTCACAGTGTACGTGCACCCAATAAACAGATAAATAGAAGATAAAACAAAAGACTAGGCCTACTTCATCTCTATTGCAAGCAGATGTGATCTTTCAGCACCACTTCAGGTTGCTCTTCCATTTCTTCTTTAGGAGGACAACATGATGTTGGGATTGGCTCTTTCCTTCCCAACTGACTTGATTTCTCCTAATTCCTGTTTTCAAACATTCTGATATTCCCCTCCCTCATGGAGAAGCAGTATCTGTTGCATCTCTTATCCATTTATTTGTAACCCCCTCTTCCATCATAGAATCATAAAATAGTTTTGGCTGGAAGAGACCTTCAAGATCATCAAGTCCAACCTTACTCCCAGCCCTAACAAAACCCAATAAACCATGGCCCTAAGCACAACATCTACCCGACTCTTAAACACCTCAGGGATGGTGACCCCACCACCTCCCTGGGCAGCCCATTCCAATGCCTGACAACCCATTCTGGAAAGAAATGCTTCCTGATACCCAGCCTGAACCTCCCCTGGGTAAACTTCAGGCCATTTCCTCTTGTTCTCTCACTTGTCCAGAACATAACATATATATAACGTATATATCATAACACTTATCCAGAACAAGTCTATCTTTTCTTATTTTTTTCTCAAGCAACTCTTGATGCCAGTCAGAATTGCTGACCATTGTGACACCAAAGCCAGTATCCTTCAGCATGGATAAGTGAAAAGTCCTACACCTGGGGAGGAATAACACCCTGCACCAGGACAGGTGATGGGTAGACCTGCTGGAAAGCAGCTCCATGAAGAAGGATCCTGGAGTCCTGAAGGGCAGTTAGTTCTCCATGGGACAGCAATGGGCCCTGTGGCCAGGAAGGCCAATGGTGTCCTGGGGGACATAAAGAAGAGTGTGGCCAGCAGGTCTAGGGAGTTCTCCTCCCCCTCTTCTCTGCACTAATGAGACCACAGCTGGAGTATTGTGTCCAGGTCTGGTATCCCCAGTTCAAGAGGGACAGGAAAGACAGAGGCTATGAGGATGATGAAGGGACTGGAACATCTCTCTTATGAGGAAAGGCTGAGAGACCTGGGGCTGTTTAGCCTGGAAGAAAAGGCTGAGAGGGGATCTTACTGATGTTTATAAATATCTGAAGGGTGGGTGTCAAGTAGATGGGGCTGGTCTCTTTTCAGTGCTGCCCAGTGATAGGACGAGGAGCGATAGGCACAGACTGAAACACAGGAGGTTCCATCTCAACATGAGGAAAAACTTTTTTCCTGTGAGGGTGACAGGGCCTGGCCCAGGCTGCACAGAGAGGTGGTGGAGTCTCCTTCTCTGAAGACTTTTAAAACTCACCTGGCTCTGTTCCTGTGTGGGCTGCCCTGGGTGATCCTGCTCTGGCAGGGGGGTTGGACTCAATGATCTCCAGAGGTCCACTCCAACCCCCACCATTCTGTGATATTTGTAGCTCTCCATTGGCCTCTCTCTTCAGTATTTTCATGTCCCTCTTGAACTGGGGAGCCCAGAACTGGACACAATACTCCAGCTGTTGTCTCACCAGGGCAGAGAAGAGGAGGAGGAGACACCTTAAACCACTCATGTTGTATGTGAGTGATGAATGAATGAGCAGAAGTCCAGTCGATTTAATATCACAAACCATGGCAGAGAAGAACACAATGATCACTTAGCTTGAGCTCCAGAGGTTCCCTTCCAACCATTCTATAACTCTGTGACCATAAACCTGACAACCACGAATCACTGTCTTGTCTTTCCAATTCTATTTTAAACTCTGGAATTACTGCCTCCAGCTCGCAGATGTTCCCATTGTCTTCACAAGCCCATCATCTGAGGGCTCTGCAGGAGATGCTGCCCAGTCTACTCAGCAGAAACAGGCTGGTGCTGGCTCACAGGGACCACAGAGCCCGAGTTAGGTGATGGCAGTGGCAAGGCAGGCTCATCTTCACTGCTGAGCTGGGCTAACACACGAGCTGCTGGCCAAGTCTCAGTATTTATGAGCTTCCTGCATCTCTCTGACGCACGTAGGAAGAGATACACTCCAAGTGGTGATGAGGAGGAACTTCTGGATCCAAAGATCTGTGCAATGCAATCAGGAATGCAGATGGACCCCAAAGTCAGCCAAATCCATCTGGACTGTTTTCTCTGCTACCTGAAACAATCTGCTGGTCCTCCCCAGCAAACTCCTGCAGACAGCTCTCTGTTAACTACTGCATGGTCAGTTAAAGCCATTCTTCTGATTTCAGCAGTTCCATTCTTCCATGCTGGGCATTCACACCACTGACTTCCCTGCCCACTGGAGAGAGACCAAACCAAAAACTGCTGAGACAGTGTTCCTGGGAAATGCTGTTATACAGCTGTACTGGTTTGGGCTGGGATAGTGCTTACACACAGTCAAGGGCTTTTCTGCTTCTCGGCCCACTCACCAGTGAGTAGGCTGGGGATGCACAAGGAGCTGGGAGGGGACACAGCAGGGACAGCTGACCCCACCTGACCAAAGGGATGTTCCAGCCCATATGACATCAGGCTCAGCATTAAAAGCTGGGGGAAGAAGAAAGGGAAGAGGACAACATTCCAAGTGATGGTGTTTGTCTTCCCAAGTCACCACCACATGTGATGGAACCAGGCTTCTGGAGCTGGCTGAAGACCTGCTGCCCATGGGATCTGGAGACTGAATTCTTTACTTTGTTCTGCTTGTGCACGTGGCTTCTGCTTTACCCATTAAACTGAATTTATCTCAACCCACGAGTTTTCTCACTTTTACTCTTCTGATTCTCTCCCTGATGCCACTGGGGAGAGGTGAGTGAGAGGCTGGGTGGAGCTGGGCTGCTCTCTGGGGTTAAGCCATGACAACAACCAAACTTACTCTGTGAAGTTAAGAGATACATAAACACCCTGTATTCTTTAGCAATGGCCTTGAAAGTGAACTATGCAAAACAATCCAATACAACTTTCCTTTGAGTAATTGATTTTTCTTTCAAAACATAACTAAAGCACATAACTAAATCCCCAGCAGTTACCTGACAGTCAGATGATGGAGCTAACAGGTTCAGATCCTATGACAGGGCAACCAAAATAGTCATTTGCCACCACTGTCCCATCCCTGACAACTAGCTTTGGCTCTAAGAAGAGAGCACGTCCCATTAAGCTTTCAATTATTTGGTAGAGAAAGGTGTTTGTTATCTACACTCCTAAGCATTGTAACTGGCAGTCAATACCCCCTAATATTAGTCTTAATCTAACACTCCACCCAGGCCAACTTTTGGAGAGAGGGCAGTGGAGATCAAATTTTACCTCTAGAAAAATACAGCAAGAAATGGCAGTAGACATCATTGCCACCAGCTGAACTACTGCAGAGCCCTAGATGGAGTTGATTGCTGGCAGTTAAATTCTCTGGCTGATCCTATATTCAAGTTTTCCCTCCTACGTTCTGAGATTAGAGATTTACTATGGAAAAATATTAGTCTAATAGAGCACAGAAAGTTTACAAGCACCAATCACTTTGGTTGGACATCAAGAAAGAGCAAAGAGCCATCGAAGGTTCATGCTCAGAACAAAAAGCCTGGATTTTGCTTTCTGCTGTTTGCTATACACAAGCAAAATGACAAATTCAATGACACTTTTTGTGCTTTGAGCAGGGGACTGTTTGCTTTTTGCTTTTTGTGGGTTTTTTTGGTGTTTTGTTGGGTAGGTTTGGTTTGGGGGGGGGGTTTGTTTGGGTTTTTTTTTTTTTTAAATCAGGGTCAATCAAGAGCAAAGAAATCACATACCAACTTGGACAGCTCACCAAGCATCATGGAAGGAAACCAAAAATAAATCTCATGTGGCAGTTTCTATAATTACCACTCCTTTTTATTGCACGTCAATCTTTAGAGTAAGAGCAGTAAACAAAAACAACTACATGTGTCTAGTTAACACTTTCCTAAGACTTTATTTTTTTAGTTTCATCTTCAAGTAAACTGTGGACCTACTGTGCTGCAGTCTGGCACGCTGCTTTGCCTTTTCTCCCCCATAAATGCCAAGAACTAAAACCATCCACCAGCTCAATCCACTATGTCAATTGTAGGGGGGGTTCTTTTGAATAGTGCTGGTTTCTCAGGTAAAGAGAATTCAAAGTATGCTCTTTAATAAATCCCATTTATTCCTCTCTCCTGTGAAGGATACAGCAGTAAGAGAGCAGCTTTAGCCAAATAGGGTTTATAGGATATTTTTTCTAGATCTTACCTGTCCAAGAGAAGTATTATAAATAACCAAATACCACCTTGATGTGCACAGGTCAGGAAGAAGGCTGCATGTGCACACTACTAATATTTCAAGGGACATAATAAGCTAAGTTGAAAAGGGGGGGGGGGGGGGGGAACCAAATTGGATTCATTTCCTGATCCAACTAACTCCCCAACAACGAGACCTGTGCTCAGCACAAAAGAAACAGTAGAAATGTACAACTGAGTGGGAAGAAGAAGCAGGAGGGAGGGGAAAATCACCCTGTTTAAGAGCATTGGGGGTTTACAATCCTCTCACCCGAAAGCCTGTGTTCAAATCTTGGAAAGAGATGATTTTTTTACTATATTTTTTTCTCTCTGAAGATAGCATATGCATTTAGGATGTTCCTACTGACACTTGCATGCCTTCATTTATGTCTTATATAAACCTAGAAGGATGAAACTGTAAACCAGGGAGACTTCAGAACAAAGATCTCCAGACAACTTGCACAGAGTTAGAAAAATGTGAAGGCAGTCAGCCAGCACCAGTTTCAAGACTCAAAACCATTACACTCCAGAGGCTCTTACGCTCAGGAAAGATTTTACAGAGAACCTGCTTCTGAAAGCACACCTCACAGACTGAGGACAGTTGTGGAATGATACCAGACAGTGACTTTGTCTACATGGAGAATCACAAACCACACCTCACAGTTCCAAGGCTGCCTCTAAAGATGAAGCCCTGGTTGCTAATTTGAGCCAGAAACCAAAAAATCCCACAAAAACCCCCAAGAGAGAAGCTTAATTTGAATGTCTCACTAGTTTGTTATAATGGATATTCTTCACTTCTTGGTAAGAGGTCATATTACCTGGCACTACATTCAGTCATCTAAACATAGGCATCTGATGCCACTTCAGATTAATGTCCTAGGGCAACCTGCCTGGTCTCAGACTGACATCCAGAAGGGCAAAGAGTTTCTCCTCTGCCCTGTGCCGTATCTGCCAGGTCCATGTAGGTGTCTGGGACAGCCCAGGGTATCTCAAGTAGCACTGGTTACCTATGTTTAAGCAACAAAGCTACAAAGATGATGGAACAGAGACTGTTTAAAGCTTTGTTCCAGTTACAAAGACTGGAACATCTCTCTGAGGAGGAAAGGCTGAGAGCCCTGGGGCTGTTCAGCCTGGAGAAGAGAAGCCTGAGAGGGGATCTGATCAATGTTTACAGATATCTGAAGAGTGGGGGTCAAGTAGAAGGGGCCAGGCTCTTTTCAGTGGTGCCCTGGGATAGGACAAGGATTAATGGGTATAAGCTAGAACATAGGAAGTTCCACCTCAAAAGGAGGAAAAACTTCACTGTGAGAGTGACAGAGCCTGGACCAGGCTGCCCAGAGAGGTGGTGGAGTCTCCTTCTCTGGAGACTTTCAAGACCC
>WUAM01000277.1:1407423-1420797 GCA_024336885.1 Actenoides hombroni
TCTGTTCCTGTGTGGGCTGCCCTGGGTGATCCTGCTCTGGCAGGGGGGTTGGACTCAATGATCTCCAGAGGTCCCTTCCAACCCCTAACATTCTGTAAGTCTATGATTCTAAGTACTAAGGAAGAACGCCAAGTACAACAGAGACTGGTATCTTTATTTCTCTACCATATGCACTTTCATATGTTTTACACTGTGTCCTCCACCACAGCCCTTCCAACTCCTGTGATAATGAATTGCATATGGAGGTAGTGGAGTAGGAAAGCAACACCTTGGGTAACTGTATCCACTAAGTGTATTTCATGCTCCTGTTTCTTAAAACGAGTGTGTGAAATATACTTGTGTGTTGGATGGATAATAAAACTAAGATAAACGGGAAGATTTACTGCCTGCAATACATAAATGACTTCATCGTCCTGGTGAGACAAAGATTTCATCCAGGAACATGTAATAAAAAATGAATAGCTAATATTGGTGGTGAGGCACTGGAACAGTTGCCCAGAGAAATTGTGGACACCTTATCCCTGCAAGTGTTTAAGACCAGGCTGGAAGAGGCTCTGAGCAACCTGGTCTAGTGGGTCTAGTGTCCCTGCCCATGGCAGAGGGTTGGAACTGGATGATCTTTAAGGTCCCATCCAAATCAAGCCATTCTATGATTCTATGGCATGATTCCCCTCCCAGTACACCTACATTAATGTGTGATCTGTACCAGCTCAATTTTTCCCTAATCATGGGACGTATAGCTGTCACTCTTCTTCATAGCTATGTAATCACTTTTTACCAATCAACTTCAAGTAACAAAAGGGCAATCGTGAAGAAAAAATTCTTTGTCATCCGTTTTTCTCTTTGGCTCTGGAATTCCCTGTTTGCTGGGTTGGCTGCTTAAACCAAGCACCATAACTCATTTAGAAATCTTGTGTTGTCCTTGTTATTCTGGCTCATGTAACTCTATATGACTTCATGTTCCTCAGCTGGATGCAATTCCTCCCCTGTCTACTGTTACTGTGGGCTTTTTGTAATCACTGACAGGATTTTTAAATCCCTCTACACTTTTCACATGCAAGACCACAGAGCACATTATGTTGCTTCATATATAAAAGGACTTACTAGATTGCAAGCAAATGCAGTGATTTGGGAAGTGGAAGGAAAAAAGAAAGCTACTCAGCAATCTCAGGTTTGTGGTTATCCAAGCATGTTTCTAGTGCCCCTACTGATGCCCTGCCTGTGGTCTGAGAAGATGCCATAGCTGTGGGAAATGTCTGCTTGCTGTTCTCCTTGGCATTGTTAGCTCTCAGTCAGCCCCACTGGCCAGCCCTGACACAGTGAATGACCATGTTGGTGCTGCAGCTTTGCCTAAAGCCCTGCACTGAGGTGTGGTAGATAATGTATAGAATCATAGAATGTTGGAAGGGACCTCCAAAGGTCATCTAATCCAACACCCCTGCAGTAAGCAGGGACATCTTTAACTAGATTAGGTTACTCAGAGCCCTAGCAAGCCTGACCTTGAATGTCTCCAGGGATGGGCAACCTCTTCCAGTATTCCACTACCCTCAGAGTAAACTTCTTCCTAATATATAAGCTAAATCTATCCTTCTCTAGTTTAAAACCATTGCCCCTCATCCTATCACTACATGCCCTTGGAAACAGGCCCTCCCCAGCTTTCCTGTAGACACCCCTTCAGATACTGGAAGGACGCTATAGGGTCTCCCCAGAGTCGTCTTCTCTCCAGGCTGAACAACCCCAACTCTCTCAGCCTCTCTTCACAGGAGAGGTGCTCCAGCCTTCTGATCATTTTAGTGGCCCTGCTCTGAACCTGCTCCATCAGGTCCATGTCCTTCTTGTGCTGGGGACTCCAGAGCTGGACACGGCACTCCAGGTGAGGTCTCACCAGAGCAGAGCAGAGTAGCAGAATCACCTCTCTTGACCTGCTGGCCACATTTCTTTTGAAGCACTCTGGGATGCTATTGGCCTTCTGGGCTGGAAGTGCAGCTAATCTGTGCGTGCCGTAGGCTTACTCCACTTGAGCGGTGGGGATTGGCTGGTGGCTGAGGAAATGTCCAAGCTGAGCTTCAAGTTGTGGTCCACCTGCCTTGTCAGTCATCATCTGCAGCTCTGCAAAGAAGTACGCATGAATCCACGCTTGCATTTCAGCAGTGATCCTGCTGGTTTTACCCACAGCATGTAGTTATTGGCATCTGAGGCTTTACACCAGCGAATCCGCTCTTTGACACACCACGAACAAAACTCAGCCTGCCTATTACATAATTTTATCCATGGGGGAAGGAAAGTCAGTAAAAAGGGTTGGTTTTTTTTCACTGTTATTGTAATTCTAGGGAGGCATTTGGATGTGGTGATGGTGAGACTGCCACCTTCTAGCAATTCAGATTACCCTCTCCAGTTCAGTGTATAGGGACAGAAGTAGCTCTTCACCTCTACAGCTTTCAAGAAGCTCAGCTTTGCAACAATCCTTCTTCGCTGCTTGTCCACGTTGCATCATCTGTCATGTAGACCGCGTGTGGATGCTTTTCTCCCTTAAATAAAAAGCCAGCAAATCCCCTTTTTTTTAGAAAGAATTTCTTTCTTTCACCAAGTTATGGCTGCGTATCCACGCACAGACAATTTAGTTTGCTGCTGGCAGTCTGTGTGCAGCACTAGTGGGCAAATAGAGACCTTCCAGTGTCCCAGGCACGTATTGCAAACATGGGTGTGATGCGTACAGTGATGAGGATGGCCAATCCAGGGAGAATCTGCTTGGCCAACCCAGATTCTATTTCTGATGAGGGCAAGTAAGGTACTTTCTGTTGCTTGAAGTATTTCTGGCCTCATTGCTGCTGGTTCTGGGACTTTCTAGCCATTATATCGTCCCTTGCAGCCTGCTGACTTCTACAGTGAGGGTCTCCTCCTCCCTGCCCCTTCCAGCTCTTGACAGGGGAATTATTCTTCACAGCCTGCCTGGTTTCTTTTGCAGTGAAAGGGCCTGTGGAAATGCCAGGACCCTGTAGTTGGGAGGCAATCTGTAACTGTCGCTGCTCTGGCTAAATGAGCACTCCTTCATGATAAAGTGTCTGTCTCTTGGCCCATCTCCTCCTGTTTCTCGCAGTCAGTCATACACAACAGCACTTCTTTCTCTGGATAAGCATGCAAATTCCCATATTCTTGACATCTGGTGTTCATTGGGCTAATTCCTCTGTTTAGTCTTTCTCTTTCTGTCCCATCTAATTGGTGATTTTCTGAGTTGGATAGTTTGTTTTCTACCCTCTCCATTCCTGTGCTCCCCAAGAGCTCATCTGGGAACTGTGCACGAGAACATTATACATTATTAAAAACAGGACTGCCCATATCAACAAGCCCCAGAACATGTGTTGGTGCAATAGTTGTGGTTTACTTTGCATCTGCTTGCCAGTCAGCTTTCAACATTCACTATTTCTTAATGCCTCGCCACCTTAATCTGATGTGAACCAGAGACATGTTCTCCAATTTTTAATTGCGTGAAGCTGGCTCAGCCAAGCTGAGTAACAGGATAAATAGCAAAGTCCATGTGAGTGCAGTTCCTGGATGCCAAAGATTATCAGCCACAGAGCCACATGAATGAGTGAGTTCCTTCAGAAGGGCCAGCAGAACCTGGGAGCTGCTAGAAAAAGCTGACACCTTAACTGTCCCTTATAGAGATGGTCTTATCCCCACTCCATGCTGCCTCAGCTTCCATCTCCCCTTCCGTGGACTAGGGATGATGGACAGACACACCTTGCTCGTGGAGGCCTTTTGAAAGCCTCTGTTGCAAGGAACTGCCAGAATGCTAAATATTACTTGAGATGTTGGTTATTTTATTGGGATGTCCTAGGAGAGCAAAATGCAGCAGGGCAGCTGCACGTGGCCCTGGTGCAGGAAACTGCGATCTAGTGAGATGAGCAACGGGTGAGACATGTGGGGAATAGCCTGGTCTTCAACTCAGGAATTTCACAGCTATGCTCCAGCATCTTGAGCTTTATAAATGAATCATCAGCACAGCAAAACCACAGAATGACACCAGTTTCCCTAAAAGAGTTTATATATATAGCTGCTAGGCTTGCACATTTCTGTTTATAAATACTCAGTAATAACTGACCACAAAGCAGCATGGCCTTCTCAGCAGACAGCTCCTAAAAAATACTTGTTCTATCTTTCATTTGATCCTGAGTTATTTCAAACCAGACCTTTGGACCTCCAGATATATTATTTTAACTTAAAATCCTGGTACTGATGTGATCAGAATGTTTGCTGGGTAAGAAGCCAGCCAAGGACAGACCTCTTCTGAAGGAAGATGATGAAAAGCGTGCATCCTTGTTAGGTGTATCTAAGGACATTTTGCTACCTGGGAACTGCACTGCTACTCTGTAGGTACTCGGGTTTAGTTTAGTTTAATTTTCTAAGGCAGGTCAGCATGTTACTGCACTACAAACTCACTTTGAACCCTTTAGACTGCCTCAGCTGTATTTTTCAAGGGGCTGTGCTTTCAAAGAGCCTGGAATTGTAGCAGCATAAGGAAAATTGATCACTGCTGGTGTTTACAGGGGAGAAACCCAAAGCATTGCCCCACGGAGGGAAAGTCAGGCACAGCCTCGTCCTTACAAGTGCTGATGGGCAATGACGGGTTGACCAGTTAGCACTGATGGAGTTGCAAGTGAGCCTAAGGATGTGCTGCACATGGCCTGGAAAAACTACTCATGGGTGAGGTGGGAGCAGAGGACACGAAGCGGGGGAAGGAAGGGGCTGAAGTGTGGTGGGGAAAGGCCATGAGGTAAGAGCTGAAGTGGCTGCAGTGAAAGTGGGTGTGTTTGGGGGTGTGCATTAAGGACATGGGGCACAAACATCCAGAAAAGCAAGTGATGCTCATTCTTCTGCTCATTGAGCAGCTTGCTGTTGGATGGCGTTACTCAGTGCATGCAATGAGTGTGTTTGCAGCAGTTGGTAGGTACAATCTTTCCGAAGACATCAAACCTCATTTCCTGCAGTTTTGCTCTTTGAGTCTGGTAAATGACTGGGTTATTTGCTGGGAACTTGCCTGGCCATTGTGACCAGGGTTACCAATAGAGACTCCCACCTCTATTGCATAAGTCACTCATATAGTAATAGCCTGACCTTAGCCTTAATATAACATGGGTCACCCGATCTGACAGCCCTTCTGTCTGGTTTCCATACAGTAAACTGGAAAAGGAAGGACTGAAATAATATTATAATTAAAAGGTTAGATTCTCAGAACAAAGTGTGGGGGCTCCAGGAAGCAAGACCAGTGGTTTTCTAGCCCCAGTGTGGGAGTTTAGCATCAATGGAGATGCATTCTTTCTTCTCACCAAGAAGGTGGAGCACCACAGCACAGTAACTAATTTTTAGTTGCATTATCAGCCTTTCAGATTCATGTATAACAGGACTGCTGAAGGAAAAACAAGTGGCTGTGTATGGGGCTGATAGCTGTAGGAGCCCTTGCAATGACTGTGTTAATCAGGGTATAGAAATCGTAAAGCCCGTTACAGATTGAAATACGGGGCTTTCTGATTTTTATTTTCTTTTTGGTTATTTACTGAAGTTGCCATAATGTGGTGGATATTACCTGCACAAAAGAATGTGGGCAGCCCAAGCATATGACACATCCACCAAGACTGCAGTATACTAATAGATGTCATCATCTGTCTTTCTTCTCTCCATAGTAGATGGTCTCAAAAATCAGTAACTTTTCATTGACTAGACAATATTTTGAGGTCTCCAGTATCACTGAGGCTGATATTAGTTAAAGAAAGAGTTCATGAATTATGTCAGGGCTGAATAAAAATTGGTTCTTAACATGCTTACTGTGATAAACAGCTATGTTGTTTTTATTACTCAGTCATTATTCGATTAGAGAGAGCACCACAAAGCCTGAGCCTTAGGCTATGACCCCAGTGCTCCAGTCTAGGGCTGCTCAGCTGAGGTTTATGAAGTCTGGGGGTGAGAGGATATTTTACCTGCTAGCAAGGACCTGTGTGTTTGACTCCAGGTCCAGCAGGTCAGCTCGACAGCACACGCTGCCTTCCTGGGCTAGCAATGAGGCTGTGCATGGCAACTGCTCCCTGAGGGATCAAGAAGGGATCTCCTTGCTGCAAAAAAAATGCAGGCTTGCCTGCAGGAGGCATCACATCTCAGGACAAGGCACAGGGAAAAACGGCTTGTGGTCCAGTTCCAGACTGATGTCCTCTGCTAGACCCCCTTCTTCTGAAGAGGTGGAGGCCAACATTGCCCCAGTTCACAACCCATTCCTCGCCCCCTTCTGCTCATGAGGCTGGATGCCATAATCTGTTTACATTTGTTAATTCTTTATACTCCATTGCAAAGAGAGCCTTAATGTAAGCAGTAACACCAAGATGGGTGCTATGGAAGGAAAGGGGAATCAACCCATTTGTGATTCACAAGTCATCTGGGAAATCACAGAAGATTTATGTTGTCCATAAAGACCTTGTTAAACCACAATGTGTGAAGACTGCAATTATTTATCTGCTGACTATGCTGCAGGACACCTTTGGTTACCCATGAGAATTTTTTATTTGAGGTAGAGAGTGAAATAGTCATGTGAAGACATGAGTGTATGCGAACTTCCATTCGTCAGAAAAAGGGAAATTTAGTCATATATTTAGCAGTCATTTCCCCTTTTTTTTTGGGAAATCCAAATACACATTTTCCCTCTCTCTGTGTCTCTTTCTCTCATCTTCACTCTACGGAAGGAAAGAAAGACGGGTCTAAACTGTCGTTTGATTCTGACACAAATCTGATTGGGCAATGAGGGACAAATTTCCGCTGTGTCTTGAGCTGAACCCTATATAAGATCCTCACCAGCAATTTTCAGTCATAGCTTTTCATGAGAAGTTAATGGCTGAAAGACCCCAGAAGCACAGGTAAGTGATTGTGATGGAGATTTGGGAATGAAAACCTCCCCTAAACCCTCAGGTTGTGTGAGACTTACGGAGCTTGTTAGATCCTAAACCAAAAGCACCAGAAAGCTCTGGACAAAATACCCAAGTATTTTCATTAAGCAAAGGATCTAACGAGAGAGAAACTCCCCCGTTACAGGGTATTGCATGTGAACCATGGGGCTTGTTAATACCGCAGGCAAAGCCACTAGCACCCAGTCCAGGTGTAGCCAGAGGAGCTGACAGCTCCATGCCAGTGCCCTGGATCTAGCAGAACAAGTGGTAAGGGAGACTATGTGTGGTTATGAAGCAGTATTATTGAGCAAGAGGTTGACTTTGTGGTGTTGCAGAGATGACAATAAGCTGGAAATAGCTTATTATGGTCAAGCTATTGGATGTCAGATAAATCTAGCTACTAGAATAAGAAGCTAGGATTAAAAGTACATTATAAATAGGAGCATGATGGGATATACAGAAGATGCCTGAAGGTAAGTACCTATGAATATGATTGTCTTATATTGGTAGAAATATGTTTTCTGCTTTTGGATACAATTTGAAGCAGTTATCCAGTCATTTGATATTCATCCTACGGGACAACCACAGCGTTAGGCTAATGTTCAACGCATGCAGTTTACATTTCTGTATATAAAATAGAAATGGCACGTATCATGTACTGTATTGCACATAAATACCTTACACAGAGCACGATCTGGAGCCTCCATAGAGAGCATTTGATGTCTTTTTGCCCGTGGTACAGAGAGGTAACACGTAATCCACTAAGGGAGCAGCAGCAGCTGAAACCTCGTGGCAGAGCAGGAAGCATTCAGTGTTGCACACAGAAGCTACCTTGCCCATGTCAGGCCAGTACAGGTGACAATGAATGACCAGCAACCCATAGTTTTGTTTTCCCTTAGTGTCACCATATCTGATTTTTATTGTTCAGAGTTTTCCTCACCTTTTTTCTTTTTTTTTTTTTTTATCAGAGATGGTAATAGTGTCCATGCTGAAAACTCACTTGCACAGCAGCAGCAAGATGGGCATGCGTGCCATGGGAGCCAAAGTGTTTTATCCCAAGGGAAACATTTGTTGGAGGCTTTGAAAGCTTGGCTCCGGTTACAATAGGATGTTTGCCTGCAGCCTGAGCTATGCTAACCAGCCTGCTTTGTTAGCCACAGTGGGGAGGATAAAGTGATGCAGAATTTAATGAGGTCCATACAACCTTGGGAGACACCTGAAGTGACTGCTTAAGACAGCTAAAGTCTATTCTGCTGCATCTTTGCTCCCGTGTTCACCCAAGCTGCTACCCTGCAGCTAACTCGAAGCAGCTGACCCGTGCCTCAGTCACATCTTATTGCAAAATAAGCAGAGCTGGATTTTTTCCACCCGTAGCTCTTGCACTGAAATGCTGTGGGGACAGCAGCATCTTGTGGTATGTTGTTTGCAACTCTGGAGCGAAAGGAAAGGGACTGAACGCCAAGCCAGATGCTCTCGTTCCCCAAGTCAGATCCCATAAAGTGGGGTGGAAGAAGGCTTTCTGCTCACTAATGGTGAACCAAGGCTCACCAGATTTCTGACTGAGGAAAAGGGCAGTTAAAGTCTTAAGTTATAATTGAGTATTTTCATTGTATCTTCTGTCTTCTAATAAAATTCCCTGTAGATTTCAAAACACTTTCCCTCGATCTTCTCCTTCCAAGTTCCTCCGGGAAAAGATGTGTGGGCTCTTCTTTGTCCTGGTGACCTGCACGGTGTGTGCTTCTGCTTTCAGACTCCAGCAAATCAAAAGCACAGGTAAGGGCATTCTTTTCTTTTCCTTCTGTCTCCTTCTCCCTTCTTTTTAATGTGCCTGTCTGACAGTAATGTAAAATTATCTCTGATTTATACAGAAAACTGCCCAGATCACACCGTGTATTTCAAACACTACTATGAACTTCATGGAGAACCTGTGGTTCTGAAATGCCCTTCCCCAAGATACAAGCATTTGGATTTTTCTGCCTTGACCCCTAATATCACATGGTATAAAAATGGTTCAAAAACCATGATATCAGGAAGAGATGAAGATCCAAGAATCTGGGCAAAAGGAGATGCACTCTGGTTTTTACCAGCAATGCTAGAAGACTCAGGAGTATATATCTGCAGCAGAAGGTGGGTATATAAAAGAAAATCCAATGTGCTGACAAGATAACTGTCTAAAATATATTAGCTTAATGCTAAACAGCAGGTCTGTTCAGAACATGTCTGGATAAGATAATTTCTTTGACAACCTTCTTAGAGAAAAAACCATGGAAAGTCAGAAGCCTTAAATGCATTGTGTATCTCCTCTGGCTACAATCTCAGGAGGAAATGATTTATGTGAGAGTTTGTTCTAGCTGATTGGTGAGCCAGTCAGGTCTGTGGTGAGTGGGGACATGCTGCAGGCAGGGGATTCTGCAGAAGGCAACCCTCCCGTTACAGCTCCGGAGAAGCAAATAGCTTTGTTTGCACCTCAGACTGCCCTCATAGAATATACCAAGGCTCAGGTGCAGATCTCTTATTCCCTCTTCCTTGTCCCTGGTGTTTATTTTTCTTCTGCTTCATATTTTAAACCAGGCTTTGATTGCCTTGGTTTTTGCTGAATGATCTGTCATGAGACTCTATGTTTATTTACTGGACTGGGACCAGACTTGTGATGCTGCAGTGGGTTGAGACTTGGTCATCTTTTTCTGGGTACCTGACAGTACGCTGTACACTTTCAAAAGAGGTACCAGGGTCTGGGTTCATGGGGGACTGTGAAAGGCAAAAACACCCATCACTATTACATCCTGAACTCCAGAAAGCATCCTGGTCCTTATCCCCTGCCAGCTCCTCCTTCCAGTCAGCCTGCCAGTACACCCCTGGCAATTGACATCTTGCTCTGGGGTCTGTAGTGGAAAACTTATCTATACTGTCTAATGGTCACAAGCTGAAACAGGAGGTTCCATCTCAACATCAGGAAAAGCTTCCTTACTGTGAGAGTGCCAGAGCCTGGAACAGGCTGCCCAGAGAGGTTGTGGAGTCTCCTTCTCTGGAGCCTTTCAAGACCCTCCTGGATCTGTTCCTGTGTGGGCTGCCCTGGGTGATCCTGCTCTGGCAGAGGGGTTGGATTTGATGATCTCCAGAGGTCCCTCCCAACCCCTACCATTCTATGATTCTATGATTCTATGCACCCTTGGAGCTGCCTCTGCAGAGTGCAGTTTCCTTGCTGGCAAGGCACACCTCATGACTGATGGATGTCAGCAGTAGAAGAGATGGACAGCCAGAACTCAAGTTAATTAATCACGCTGAGCATATTGAGTCGGCCTTTCCATGTGTCTTAGCAGTAGCTGCAGTGGTGGAGCAGAAGAGAAGACTTCGGTAATGAGGCCGGAATAACTAGAGGTTGCAAGTATTGTCCTAGAACACAGAGTAGTGGCCTGAGACCTTGAAGGGTGTGGTTTAACCCCCTTTTTGGATTATTCTGCCTCAGTTCCTCAACCTATGAGCCTGTGGCAGTGTTACTGGCAGCTATAGTAAAACGCTGTGAAATCTGAAAAAGCTAGGCAAGCACTGAGTACGTCACTTCATCACTAACGTTATGACAGGCTTGACCCTGACAGGGCAAGGGGCAATGGCTTTAAACTGAAAGAGGGTAAATTTGGATTAGATGTAAGGAAGAAGTTCTTCACTGTGAGGGTTGTGGGGCACTGGAACGGGTTGCACAGAGAGGTTGTGGATGCCCCATCCTTGGAAGTGTTCAAGGCCAGGTTGGAGGGGGCTTCAAGCAACCTGGTCTAGTGGGAGGTGTCTCTGCTCAGGGCAGGGGGTTAGAGCTGGATGTTCTTTAATATCCCTTCCAACCCAAACTATTCTATGATTCTGTGATTAATAAAGTACAAATTGTATTTCCTTTGCAAATCATCCCACAGGGAAGCCACCAGATTTTTTTCAACTATCTGTAAAATGAGGTTAGAAGCAAATTATCACGGATCTCTGCTTCTGCTGAACAAGTGCTTTGGATTTAGGCTCTGACCTGCAGGTGACAGCTGGTGACGGTGGCCTAGCAGTAGTGAGAGTCCATCTGCTCTCAGCTCCCAGCTGCATTCCAGGAGGTCGCAGCCTGGACCCCCTGGCTTTGCTGGCCCCCACAAGAGTTTGGCACTGCCCTGGGTGGAGGCATCTCTGAATCATGCTTGCAGAAGTTGTCAAGGACATAGTTTTATCACCTATCTCCCCCAGTTTGGTCGTCCTTGGGACTGGAAGCGACTGTCCCTTGAGGCCAGCAAGAAATGTTAGATATTGCAAAACTTTCAAAGCAGGAATGCCTTCTTTGCTATGCCAAATACTATGCGGTCACAGAAATGCCTACTGGCTATGCAAAAGTAACTGCAGATGTATATAAATACATACATTGAGCTTGTTGTTTCATCCTTAGGTCTCAATCATTAGGGCTTTCACAGTCAAGACCAAGGAAATGGTGGAGGGTTCATGCCTCCCTTCCTCTATTCAGTTGAACATGTTTCCCCTCAAAATGGAAATCATGCTACGGCCTAAGGGTGCACTGCAAACTTGTTGTACAAAAAGGAAGAAAAGACTGAAGCTCTGAGGCAGACGTGTCAGCAACATGTTTAGATTGTGCCCAAAAAACAGTACCTGTGATTTCCCTCCTGGTATGAACTCAGTCTTGGTCTCTTAGAAACTGAGAAAAGAAATGAAGCCAGGAAGAAAATGAGAGTGTCACTTGAGTCCCTCTCATCACTGTTGAGTGCTCACATCTCCTTGCTCTGTCTGTAGGAACTCTTCCTACTGTGCTGAGGTCTCCATCCATCTCACGGTTGTGGAGAAAACAGCTGCTCAGGAGATTGCCTATCTTCAGGTCCTCTTCACTTTCACCTCTGGAAAGATTGTTTGTCCCGACCTGTGGGATTTTACACCAAACAGGACAAGCCTGGAGCTCAAGTGGTACAAGGTAGAACATTCACCTCTTCTTTGTGCGAAGACTAATGCAAAGCCTTTGTGAAGGCGTGTACATCTCCACTTTGTTTCTTCTGAACATCATGTTGTTAAAGTCATGAGAACAGCATAATACACTGGGAACCTTGGGGCAGATGTATTTAAGAAAGGTTCTCTGGGGTGGACTTGGCACATGGTGAAGCGTTCCCTACGTTAGGTGCTCTTACAAGCAGTGGAGCTACTTTTTGACTCTAGATTACCTCCCCCTAATCCAGGGTTTGCTATTTCAGATTAGGCCCTTCTCTTTGGTGCTGTGTTTCTTTTTATGGCCCCTCTAGTGAATCCCACCAAGCAGAGGACATCCCAGTGAGCTGCTCGGATGGGCTAGCTTTCAGGAATCAATGAAATCCTTCATGGAGAAGGAACATCATTACTCCTAGCAGGGCTCCAACCCATGTATGAACAGATCCTTAGAGATAAAGAGCAGGAATTTATCACAGTTTATGAGATCATTCAGGGTAAGCAATAGGTTTGTGAAAACCTGCATATTTACAACTATTTGCCTTCAACAAATGCCTTAGAATATTCCTCCTTGGAGGTTACGTGTGGAAAGGAATAGTGTTGTGAGAACCTTTATGGTTACTAAAATGGTTTAGTCTTAGAAGAATAGTCATAAGAGGACTCAATAAAGAGCCTTTTATATCTTTTCCATCTTAAAATATGCCCTTTATTAAAAAGTTATAAACACATGTTATAGATATATTAAACCCGTGATTCCTCACACTTCCTATAGTGCCTCGGAGCATTTTAGAGACAGACACTTTTGGAGAACTTGGGAAAGTAAAACTGCTCAGGTTTCCCAGTGATAACGGCACTTCTAATAGCAGAGGGACAGGGACAAGTAGTTTCGTCTGGAAGGTACATGGAGCAGAACTACAGCTATCTGAGCCATAACACCAGCTGCTGTCCTTTCCCCAGGGTGCTCTGCCTTTGGACGACGACGACGACAAATTCGTAATTCTGAAAGGTTCGACCGCTCTGATCATGACTTCTGTGCTACCAACAGACGCTGGCTATTACACCTGCAAGATGACGTTTCCATTTGAAGGTGTAGTGTACGAAATCACCAGAACAATTCATCTGGAGACTGTTGGTAAATATTGACCCCTCGAAACGCGACAGCGCTTAGGAAAAATCTCTTCTTTGTTAACGAAACTCAGGGGAGGAACTCCGGCTCGGCCTCTCAGCAGTGCCAAGGGAAGCGGGACGCCATTGGGTGCTTGTCCTGACGCTGGGGAGGTTCCCACAGCACCCCTCAGGTCTGGGGGCACCCCTCGGCCTGGCCCGCGGGTGGGCGGGAGGCAGAACTCGGACGTTGCGAGTGCCTGCGGTTGTTAAACCCAAGCACTGGCGTCTTACGTCACTGCAAATGACTTCAGAGGGCTTAGGAAAGAAAACGTTTAACGGTGGCGCGGGATGGGGAGAAAGCCGCTGTTTCGCAAACGGCTGAAAACGC
>WUAM01000278.1:5514-23537 GCA_024336885.1 Actenoides hombroni
AGAAGCAACTCCTGAGGAGCCCAAGAAGTCTCCCAGTCCCTGGGAGTCTAGAAAGGTTCCTCCTCCTGGATGCAGGGAAAAGTTCTTCCCGACCCCAGTGCTGGCCATCGGCGATTCCCGCAGCGTGGGAACAGGACCTGCCCCCCACTCCCCCAGGCTGCCCATGCCTTCCAGGAGATGCCCAAGTCCTATTCCGCCTCAACCCGGGGCCATCTCTGGGGCTTCCCAGAGTGGGCAAACAGCCCTAGCCTGATTGACCTCAGGAGTAAGAATCCTCCCCCTGTGCCTGGCAGGACACTGCACTGGGACCCTGGCAACATCTCTGCATCCCCTTTCTCATGGCAGCTGCCCCTGGAAACCCAGGGGATGAGGACAGCGAGCTCTGCAGGGCTCCTCGAGAAGGTCTTGGTCTGGCTACTGCCAGCCAGCTGAAGAAGCCTGATGGCCTCGGGCACCTGCAGGGCTCGGTGGTACCAGGCTGGCAGGTACCTGCTGGAGCTGGGGACCTCTTCTCACGGCCGTGCCTCTAGTCACACAGATGACACCAGGAAACTGCTGAGAATCGGGGTAGGCTTTTTCAGCCATCTCCTCTTCAGGCCAGGGAAATGCAGCAAATCCTCCTGTGTGGCATTTCTTGCCCTTTGAAAAACTTCAGGTGTTTTTACACCTGTCCTTCAGGAAGATTTTTCAGGTGGTCATGGTTTTGAATCATGCTTCTGTTCAAAGTGCCGTTTTCCAGAACAGGTATCCAGTCATCAAACGACTCTTAAGCGTCTCCGTGCCAAGAATCTGAAGTGATTTACTCTGCTATCAAGCACCAGGTTGTGTATTTTCACCCAGGAGGTGGCACTGTCTGCAGGGTTTTGCCATTCCCTCACCTCCCTTGTCCCCTGTCAACAAGAGCCAGCTTGTTTGTGTGCAGGGCCAGCGAGCTTTCCAGGGGCAATTAATTTCCTCGTGTCACCAGTATCTCACACTCAAACTGCTTTTAACTTCTGGGCAAATTAGAGCTGCTTTGGAGGTAGCCTGGTGTCTGAATGTGAACATTCAGTGCTTAGAAAAGGGCAGATCAGCTCGGACAACTCATTAGTGACTTCCATGCCCATTTTATTCCAGAAAACTAATGAAAGCAAGATCCAAACTGGCACACATCATTATTTGGAACTTTAAAAGTCTCCAGATTTGGAGAACAGCAAACCTCTTTTTCTGCAGTTTACTGAATTAACTGACTTTTCTTCTTGTTTCAGCCTCTCCAAGGAAGAGTGAGCAATGCAGTGAAGTTTTTGGGTACCGCCACTTCGTGCCTACCTGTACCAGAATGAGAGGGAGGTTGGGGATGCACTACCAGAAAAAACGAGGAGGGGATTATGAGGTAAGAAGAACCTTTTGTTGTCAGTAAGCTATGTCCTTGGATAACTCGTCTCACATGAGACCAGTTCTCAGGAGGAGAGACAAGGTCCCATCCTGTGTAGTGCCCGGGGATGAAGCTGGTCTGGGAATTAACTCCTCTCTATCAGGGCAAAGTGTTTTGTGGATGGAGGGAAGGGAGAGGTCAACTCTGGAAAAAAAAAAAAAAAAAAAAAAGCTTGATTTGAGAGGGATTTTTTTTTTTGTGATCCATATCCATTGTCAGCCATGGAGACAGGAACTGGGGCTGTGCTCTCAGTTGCCCCTGAGATAGGAAGCAGGTCTATTGTATTCGTGGTCACTCCTGCTGCGCTGCCGGCCTCAGCCTGTTAACTCCTGTATGTTATGTTTTGTTTTGTTTTTTCCCCCCAACAACAATGGTAGGAAAAATAAAGTAACGTCTATCTCCTGGAAGCTGGTGGGTCGAGTTGCACCAGGTTTGCTTTTTTCTTTGTTTTGTTTAATTGTTGCACGGATCGTTGGAATTTCAGAGTATCTCATTCTACTTTAACTGACAGTACCACAAATGAAATAAGGTGCACAAAAGTGGCAGCTCCTCAAGGCAAGCTGTGCCACGTCGTGAGCCACCTCTGTGTCTGTGCTGTGTGTTTCCCTGCCAGCGATGCTCTGCAGTTGTCAGGCTAGGAAAGAAGCTCCCAGGCTTTGCATTAGCCCTGCAGCTGTGGTCCACCTTCCATGGGAGATCCCCGGTGAAGGAGGCATGCCAGAAAACACTTGCTGCCCTCCAACTGGGTTATTTGCATCTCTGCCTGATGAACTGGTCCGTGGGGTTCAGGGTATTGAGACCTTTACTCCTGGGAGCCATCTGTCAGAGCTCTGCCACTTTTTCCTTTGGGGTCAGATATGCCTTTAGTCCCCTCTAATGAAGAGTGTTGTTAAACCTCATTAGGACATCATGACAAGCCTCCACATGGGGTGCCCAGGAAGAAAGGTAAGGTCATGGTTGCTTAAGCTAGACCTTGTAGCACAAAAATCACCTGATTTTACCCTGCACAGCATTTCCATGTCATGGATCAAATCACCATCCAGATCACATTCCTCTTAAAGCCTGGGATTTGGCTGTCATTTGCTTTTCCAGGATCAAACAGTTTTGAATTACTTAGTTCCTATTTTTCTCCTCTCTCCCCCCAGGTTAAATAAATCCTTGTTTCCCCATCATGTCACATCCCTGCCCTTCCCCCAACCTGTCTAAGGCACACAGAAGTGTCTGCCCTTCCTCTGCCTGTGGGACAGATTCTCAAAAGGCAGATTTTCTTGAAGATTACTCTGTTCATACAGATTACTGGTTTTGGCCACCTCTCTCCCCAAAACAAACAGAAATCAGGATAATCCCACATGTCTCCAGGTCCAGTTGCTTGTAGAATTTCTAAGTGATTTGTCTACCTACTTAACAATTCAGCCTACCTTAAACTTGCTTTTCTTTTGACATGATAGGCGGGAAAGGAGCTATTTCCTGCAGGTGGAAATGGCATGATCATTCCCAAGGATACAGGTTATCTGGATATGGGGGAGGTAAGTTCATTGACACGACAAAAAATTCATGCTAGTTTGAAATAACAGCCTGAAAACCTTAAGGTTTCCACTCTGGGAATCATTCTGAGAGAATTTATGATGTGAAGTATGCTAGATTGCTGATTTCTCTCTGCCCTTGGGCTCTTTCTCATGTTACCTTGCCAATATTGAGGTATTTTTATGTCTACTGCTTACTATACTGGCTGAGTGGGCAAGGCAAGAGGAAATCTTGGACTGTGTGCATGCCCTGCAGCGGCTTGAGCTGACATGTATCATTTCAGTCCCCACATTGCTCTCTGGGCACTTTATCAGTGGCTTTAGCTCTAGCCATACTCATCCCTAGTTACACCTGAGCTGTCCAGACCACGGGAAAGCCAATATCCCTGTGCCCGTGTACCCAGAGCATCCAAATTTCCCCCTCTAGAAAGCACAGGAACTTGCCCCGAGTCCCTTGCTCAAGCTGCATGTAGAAAGCAAACAGGCACGAGCACTGGTGGTGTGGGAGGCAAGACTTGGGTGCAAGTTCAAATTTCTGCTTGGCTGATGGTTTGGACTTCCTTTCCTCTCCTGCTCCACCATGTGCTCAGCAGGGCCAGACTGAAAGAAGACAAGAGACTCACCCGAGTCACAATTCGCTGATGCTTTTTTCCTTCTGTCAGTGAAGAATAAGGCACATTTTTGTTGCTTATTTGAAGGAAAAAAAAAAAGTGGACATTTCAGGCTGCTGCTTATGATAGCAACTTCAAATAAAAATGATTTCTGCTTTGGAAGAGGTGTATCTTCTGCTCTAAAGGCTGGTAGTAGATTATTTTCTCCTGCTTCTTTTCTGCTGGAGGTTTCAATCTAATTAGGGCTGTCTAGCTGTTTTACTGTTTGCTGGTGTGAAAGAAATAGATGGTGGTTGGGAAACAGCACCACTTGTGTGGTACATCTCCCTTGGGAGATGAATCTGTGTTGATGAGATACCCTGCTCTAGCTCCCTGAGAACAGCTCCTTGTTGAGCTGCTCTGCTCCATATGACAAGCTGCTTCTTATGGCATAATTGTTTTGTTAGCTGAGGAATTATTCTAAAAAAAGCCCCTCTTTTATTCATGAGCAGGGGATAATATTTCAAAATAGTTGTATTCTACTGAAATAGCAATAGTGTGGTAATTGTTCATCTTAAATAATGCTGCTGTTTAGTTGTATGATGATAAATGATGTGAGTGCCTGAGTCTCTGACCAGGGCCCCTCTGTTCAATATGCTGTACTAACACCACATCAGAAGAGGATCTCAGCAATGATGACTTTCACCACTGAAGTCTGCACAGTCATTTTTGCCATATTAAAAAAAAAGATTAAATAAATCTGATTCAACAGCAGGTCTGATTCTGTGGTGTTTCCAGGCTATGGAAGAGCTGGTGGAAGCGGGAATGGCAAAGGCCATCGGAGTCTCCAATTTCAGCTGCAAAGAGATCCTGAGCAAACCAGGCTTCAGACACAAACCTGCAAATAATCAGGTAAATCCTTCTCAAAGTCATCAGTACTGACATCACACCTCTCTGGGGTGTTGCATCTGATGGAACATCTCTAGCAGTAAAATGCCTTCTGTGTTAAGGCTGTGCTTTTTCATGTCTGTGTGGGAATACACCCACACTTGGCAAAACCAGAAAGTAAGGAAAGGTACAGAACATTCTGTGCCCTTCCTTGCACAGGAAGCTGCAGTCACACGAGCCTGCAGCATTCCTGGGTTGAAAGTGCAACCTTCACCTTTCTCCTGACTGCAGCACTGAGCTTGTGCAGGCTGAGAACTGAGCTCTGCAGTGGAGAACATGGTGAGGCTTCCCTTTCTCTTTCCTACAGCCCCTAAGGAAAAAGAGGCTGTGTGAATAGACAGGAGCAGAGCCAGGCACTGCTGGGATGAATAGGTAGGACTGGATGACAGGAGAGTTGGGTGCTTCAGCTGGATGTGCACAACTGGACCTTGGAACTCATTGATACGGGGCCTGTGAGAAGTCATGAAAAATGATGCAGGCAGCTGGAAATAACAGACTCATTTGTGAAGACTGTGTCTTGTTAGAGGCAGGGTGGGGAAGAAGGGGAAATAATGTGCAACACTGTCTGACCCTCTTAAAAATCCCAGAGCTGAAAAAAAACCCCCAACCTTTTCAAACCTGACTTGAGGCTTCGTAGGTCCCCCATAGTGATGCTAAACCTTGAAGGACTTTCTGCTTCTAAGGAAACTTTAATTTTTCTTTTAGATCGAGACTCACGCCCGTCTTCCTCAGGAAGAGCTGATTAAGTTTTGCCAATCCAAAGGGCTCTTTGTCACTGCATATTGTCCCCTTGGAGCATCCAACTGGCCACGGTAAGAATGCTTTGTGAGATTTATTAGATGTAGATTGGAGCCAATACAGTAAACCAGTCTAAGGACGTGGATAACCCTCACAGAGTAAAACTGATGGACTTAGAAACATATTTACTAATGTGTATCTAAATGACACACAGACAGAAACCTCTCTCACACTTACTGTGATATTCAGTCCCTTAATTCATACCCATGTTGTTACTAGATTTTCATATACAGGAGAAAAAGGATCAGCTGGTTGGTGAAAGTAGTGAAGATAATTCTTAATTGAGCTTGGGTGAGCTTACTAAATATGTAAAAGAACTTCTGAACTAAAAACCAAACAAAAACCAAACCATCACACGTTTATGAAAATAGCAAATTTGCATTCCTGCTGAGACAAATGGATTAGGTTTTTAAAGGGATGACTTGAAGACATGTTTCTTTTACTCCAGTCTTCGTGGCTTTCTTTCACCTGGGACAGGGCCTTTTGCCAGAGCAGCTGTGCTTGTGAAGGACATGACAGCTGCCCATTTTCAGGATATGGACTAAGAAATTTTCTGGCCTGATCCCAGGCTGGACTGAAATGTGTTACAGTCATCTGTTGTACTAGAAACTGCAGGCTTCTTCTCATAAAAGAGTGAATGCAGGGACTGGAGCAACAAGAAGATGGTGAATTAATGTGTGCAAGATTATTTTTTATTTCTGTATAATTTAAATAGTGTTCTTACACTACAGTGCTTGAGGGAGAAGACCATAAGCCATTCAACTGCTTTTTACTTTCACAGGTCCAAGCCTGAGGGTATTTCCCTTTTTGCTGATCCCCAAATGACAGAAATTGCACTCAAGTACAACTAAACTTTGGGCTTTAATTGGCATGCTGGCCATTTCTACACACAGCATCCCCGACCAGCCCTGAAGTCTTGTCCAATTCACTCCTGTGCTGTCGGCTCAGCTTCAGAGACAGGTAATGATTAAATGAGCTCATGCACTAATTAGGAAGGGTTTACTACAGTGCTTTTCCTACGTGAGCCATCTCTGATTATCAGTGGAGCTGCTCTGTGTAACTGTGTAGGCATGAATGCTTTTTGGCTTTCAGAAGCCCGGTGGAATTTCTTGGCTGTAATTCCCTGTCTGTTCCTGCAGGTGCTCATCTGGCTCCAGATTCAAAGAAATTTTGAGTGTAATTCCCAACTCTGTCACTCCACACTGTATTGAGGAAAATTTTAAGGTAAGTGGGTACCTTACAAAATTGTTAATGGTGTTAAACTCTACACAGAAAAATCCACTCTGCCAGTGGAACAGAGTAACCCCTTCATACTCAGCACTGGCAAACCATTTTGCCTCTCAGATACCTTGTAGGTTACTTCTTCATGAATGCAAAAAGCTATTTTAAAAGTAAGGAGCCAAGTCTTCTTCCTCAGAACACAACAAATAAGAGAGATTAACTTTTCCACCTCGTGATAGCAATATGATGCAATGAGACCCCACCAGCACTGTAACTTTAGGACATTTATTCATTATTCACCACAAACACTAATCTATTGCACACTTCCTAGTGCTTCAACAAATACACTGATTTTCTACTTCTGGTTTTGGTATTCTTTCTGCAAATGAACTTAGCCTTTTTGCAAACAGAAGTAACCTGGCTCTTTGGGAGCTTTATTAAGGTGTTTGAACCAGCAAGAGGAGATGGAAACCCTCCTTGCTTTCAAGAAGCAGTATTGCATGTGTGTGTTGAGTACCTCTTCCTCCATGTTTTAACAAGATTGGATTATCATTGGGTATCCTCTTAATAGACAGCATTTGATAGCCCCACTTCAATTAAAAGAGGGAACCTTAGCCAGCACCTGGTCACCTCCACATCTGCTGGAATCCAGCACTGGGGTTTTTTTGAGCACTGCCTGTCCTACACAGGTTGGTGGCACTGGGAATTCTGCAGGTATCTTGTGTGTTAAGATACCTTGTAACAGATGCATACCAAACTGCCCTCTGAAAATCAAAAGCAGCTGGAAACTCCAAAATAAATAGGTGGCTTTTTTTCTTTTTTTGACTGTTTTCTTTGGCTACTTTGTATAAAGAGACAGTTAGTGTAAATAAACTCCAGTTTAAGAATGAGAGTTGTAAGTTTTTTTGAAGTGAAAAGCTGTGCCTATGTAATTATGCCAACATTATTAGGGCAGCATGTAGATAATAGAATGGTTAGATACAGACTTACCAAGACCTGCAATTTATTCTGCTGTCCCAGGTTACCCACTGATCTAATAGCAGACTGGGGGCTTAGGAGTTGACAAGAGAGTGGTTTGGTATCGCAGGGAAGTTTGGAAATTTCACCTCAGTAAAAGATCCCTTATCTTTTGCAAACAAGGTCACTGGCAGATGTGAAGGTTACAGAGCATTAACTTCTACTGCCCCTTGTAAACTGAGCAGACTCCCATGAGTGTTTTTACTGTAGTTCAGTTTTAGTTCTGCAGAGCTTTTGCCAGGGGAAAAAGAAAAACCTTTTCTTCTTAGCCTTAAGACTCAATCCTTAAAGTGTTTTAATCATACTCTGTGTTTCTAGATGCACAAATCCCATTTTTTGGGGAGACTAACAGAGGCATCATCTTCCATATATCCTTGTTTCAAGCAACTTGTAACACTTCATGTGTATTAAATCACAGTGTAAGTGGAATATTTTATTACAAGCTAGGAGAGGGTAGCTCACAGGCCTTCTGAAGAGTAATCTTCGAGCATGCATGCATTTGCTTCCCTTATTATCAACCACAGTTAAATCAGTCCTCGCTGTTTGTATCTTTGCTCTTCTAGTAAAATTCTCAAGTTGTAGCAGAATATATATTCCCTTACCATTTAGTAATAATAAAGAAGTTTAATGAACCTGCATCTTTGGGATTTGTGAAAAGCAGTCTTTGTCATAAACAGAAATCCTGATCACTTTTAGAGATTCTCCTAGTAGTTGTGTTTTTGGACAAAAGGCCAAAACATCTGCTGTTAGTTGTTAATGTAAGATGATCAATTTAACATTAGAAGATCTTTATAAGACAGTAATGCTGCTTGAAATTCTTAGCTCAGTAATTGCAGTATAACAGACTGAAAGCTCTTCAGAGGACACTTCCGAATTACGTTTCAGGAGCTGTCTTCTTAATGAGGTTTCCTCTTTATGAACTGCTAAAAAACTAATAAACTGGTAGGAGATGTGTATGTTTGGTTTATCATATCTACAAGAGTATATAAATACTGCCTTTATCAGTAGAAGGGCTGCAGTTAAGACTCTGAATCTCCCCCAGCAAATCCAAAGCCCGATAAAGGAGACAAAAAGGAATTATTTTGTTTGGCAAGCATCTTATTTAACAAGCAGAAAAGTCAGGCAGCTTCACAGAAGCCAACAGTAGATTTTTGCTCTCTGTTCCCTAGATGCTGTCTGCTTGTGTTTTGACTCCAAGGATGCCCCGATGTTGTTTTCTCTGGTAGAAAAAGTCAGTGCTGCTGCAGCCCCTGCACCTCCTGGAGTTTTAATGAGGTGTCTTGTTAATCAAGACTTCTTGCCCTTGAACTCTTAACACGTGACTCAGAACTCCTGTAATTGCTTTAGGCTTTTCCAGCCCCATAGGAGAACAATGTGGATCTGCACTGCCTGCAGAGAGGAAGGACAATTGTGTAATTAAGGTTCAGGGCTAGGATACACACTCCATGGATATCCTTTTCCAACTGGTTTTCTTTGTAGTTGAGGTTTTTAAGTCTATAAAGGAAATGATGACATCTTTGAGCTCCTTTAGACTTTTGCAAGATGTTTCAATAACAGGTGCCCTAGAAAAGGCAAAGCAATTCTGTCAAATTGGATTTCCTACAGCAGCTCCTCTAGGAAAGGTCTGAAAACTGTACCAGCAATTGATATCAAGCAGTTATAGTGTATTAGACAGACAGAATAGTATAATAATAATACAGAAAGGTGCCTGTAACAGGTACTCTCTTATTTTCTCCCCCTGAACATGCCAAATTGAATAGATCAGTTACAGGATATCATCCTAGCTGCAGTCACAAAATGAGCCATGTGAAAGGTGCATCCAGAGTGGTCAGGTTGTCAACCCACAGCAGTGGGAGCAATACCCACTTAAGGCTGTGGCATACAGCCCAGCTTGAAATACTCTCTACTTCATAGGAATTTTCTAACAACATTCCAATTTAATCACAGCTATCAGACTTGAAGTTATTTACAGGATGTTTATAGACTGTGGCAGGCAGGAAGTTGGACTAGATGATCACAGTAGCCATATAATAGTAAAAAATTCAAAACAAGTCAGAAGCCAGAGATTGTGCATTTGTTTTAGAGACAATAGATCTTTTTCAGCTGCAGAGGCTTTAGCAAAGGTAAAGAGGGAAAAAAAAAGTCTGGGGAATAAAGTACCTTCTATTTTACAACAGAGCTGCAGCCATATGACTTAAAAAGACCACAGTCCCAGCAGCCCACCCTGGCAGTAAGCCTGCTGCTATGAGCTGCTCAAGAAGCACACTTCCTAGCTTCACCCCTTTGCCTACCCCAACATGTGTCCCACAAGGGCACTACTCTTACTGCATCTAGTACCTCTAGAGAGGAAACTACAAAGCATGCTCTCCCTTCCTGCTGAAGATTCCAAATATCCTCACCCTCTTATTTATGAATTCAGACTTGACTTTACACAGAAGCTACTTGTTAATAAAATGAAAATGGCCGTGGCAGGCTAGGGACTTGAGCTTGTTTCACTGCTGTTGTAAATTCAGTTGACTAAAGTAAACCAAGTGTTTTGTTGGTCAGATCACTGCAGCAGGAGAGATGAAGGGACAAGCTGCAACTGTCTGAATAGTTTTATTTGGTCTGTCAGTGCAGGGACCTGAAGCAGAGGCATTGCCACACACTGACAAGTGCTGGAATCTAGTCTCCATCTTTAGATCCACCTGAACCTTGTGTTAGTAAGCCAATGAACATGTAACCCACTCCCTTTTCTCTGGTTGTAACCAATTCAACTGCACCCTGCTATCTAGGTAGCCCCAAGGTAGGTACTGCAACCATCTGTCTCCACATACTTCACAGTGGCCTGTAGGGCACTTGTTAGTTACTAATCCCCAGGCTGGATCCAAGTCTAACATAAGGAGCCCGTGTGCAAAAGGGCACAGGTCTAGCACTCCATAGACCTCAAAATACCAAGTTGTTGTAGGAAATTCAATTTAACAGAATTTGCCATTTCTAGGGCACGTGATACACAAGCCAGGAGAGAACAGGCTATGCTAAAAACAGTGCTTCAGGAAAAGAACATGAGTATTCTCCCAGTGTCCTGATTTCAGTTGGGGTAAGTTAAGTTTCTTCCTAGTAGCTGGTAGTGTGCTGCATAATATTGATCACACTGATGTTTCAGTTGTTGCTAAGTGGGGTTTTTTTGGTTTCCCATGCTCTGCCAGCAAGCAGATGCACAAGAAGCTGGGAGGGAGCTGGGCCAGGATAGCTGACCTAAGCTAGCCCAAGGGATATTCTATACCCTAGGACATCATTCTCAGCACAAACTGGGAGGAGTTGGCCAGGAGGGGTACTTCTGACCAGCTTGCTTGGCATTGGTCAGCAGGTGGTGAGCAACTGCATTGTGCATCACTTGTCCTTTCTTGGGTTTTATTTCTGTTATATTCCTTTTCATTATTATGCTCTGTTAGTTTTCAAACTGTTCTTATCTCAACCCACAAGTTTTACTTATCTGATTCTTCCTCCCATTCCCCTCAGGTTAAACAATGACAAGGATGCAGCACAGACTCACGTCACCATGACCAGCTCTATGGAGTGGAGTAAGTTTCTTGAAGGACTAGCAGTTTCTATTACTGTGTGCCCACTTCCTCAGCAACATAATCACCAGCTTTGTTGGAACTAGAGCAAGGGGTTTATATTATCCCAAATAATTTTCAGTTTCAATCAGCTATGTAACAGTGCTCTTAGACCAAACCCATAGATACATCTTTCCTAGTCAGCAGTGAGATTATCTGTGCCACAGGCCTGAGCCCAGTAAATGGAAAACACCTTAGCTTAGCATTTTGCCTTTGTATCACAATATGTTGTCTCATGACTTGAGCTTTTATTGTACAGTATTGTGCTGGTATAGTCAAGCCTTCAGTAAAAGTTCCAAAGGGGCTGGGTGAAAAAGACAGAATGTTATGTTCAGGTTTCAGAGGGAAAACAGTATAACATAATAGGTAAAATTCAAAATTCTTTGCTGGTTATTGCTGCTCAGGTTTTACATCTATTATAACTCCAAGCTCTCTCATACTGAGCTCAACATCATGCAAAACCAAACATAATGAGAAACAAAAGGAACAATAAGTTCACTCCATGAACTATTTGCATTCAATCCTGCACAAAAAGTTCTGGTCCTTGCCTTCCTCGATCTTAAAAAAAATTAAAAAATAGAAGACTGACTAGCATAATCAATGGCCTAGGAATAATTTATGCAAATGACAATTAAGTAGCCTAACTTTCCTTGACCGACACCAGTGCAGGGAGCTATGCCAGAAGTTTACCAAATCTGGAGCAGCTTGGAAAGCATAACTACAAATAGTCCAGTTGCTATTTCCTGGACTGTAAAAACCAGCAGCATCAAATTAATCTAGCAGCAGATAAGCCCACAGCAAATAAGAGCTAGCATCTCTTCAGCGTGTGGGTGTGAAAATTCATTCCCTTGGAATGTAACAGATTCACAAGGTAACTCAAAAAGTTAACTGATGGCTCTAAACACAAGAGATCTTAAACTGCCATCAGAGTATTTAATGACCATACCACTGCAATGCTCAGCTTGTCTTCAACAACTTGTTTTGGTCCCAGTTAGAAGCAGGATGCTGCAGCAGGTGGATACTTGGTCTGATTCAGTTCTCCTGTACTTACAAGCAGCTATCACCTGGCTTGTAATTGGGCTTAGTTCCACTCAGAAAAGCACTGCTGTAAATACAGCTTGGTTATTTTTCCTGCTTAAGAATTCAAAAGAAAGATGTAGTTTTGCAGATGTTTGCACTAGTGCTCCTGTACCATGCACTTTAACAAATTAACACACAAGAATGGCATGGCCTGTGGGAGTTTTAAGAGTTGCCTCAGTTTAAATGAGCAAGGTCCTGCCAGATTAAGGCAGGGCTCTGTACTTTAAGTGACCAAGGGCAAGGCAGAAGGAGGGATGACAAACAGTTACTGACAGTTTATAGATGACAAGCTAGGAGATTATTATGCTATTAAAAAGAAAATAATTTGTCTCAAGTCAACCTTTCTGTGCCCCAATTAAGCAAAAGATTCCAGATTTCTAATAATATCTTCCACATAGTACCAACTAAAAAGCCCCATGATTTTCTTTTCCTGTTTTGGATAAGCTTCCTGTGCCCCAGATTTCACAACTCTGCATAAATATGCAGAAATAAGTATGCACTTGTGTCAGTCTCATGAGCTCAGCAAGGCAAATCCTGCCTCCCCTTTCCCAGAGGGGAACAAAGAGTAAGTTAGAGAGCATTGTATAAAAAGTGATTCCAGCCAGGCAGGCTTGTGCATTCGTGTTCCAGTATCAGAAGTCAAGCCATTTTCTACCCAAAAAACATCAACTGCAACTTGAAACATGCTGCCATAAGATTATTTGTGGTGTCCTCCCACCAACTAGAAAGATACCAATTCCACCTGCTTGTGTTTTCCTCTGCTACCCAAAAATGTTTCTCCAAAAAGGTCTCCTGCCTTCTCCAGTGAGACAATTGCCAGTTTTCTCTACCTGTTTTCCTTGATAAGTCAGTTCACCATCATGATTTCTTACTATGGAAATGGGTATGTTCTGTTAGAGCCCTTTTCTTTTAAGATGAAAAAAGCCTGCTAATCTCATACCATTTGGAGCAGTGAGAGTGCAGCTGGAAGCAAAACAAGTGCAAGTACCAACTCTACTGGTCCTGAGAACATGGTTTCTGTCTCCTGCTCTTAATCTTTCCTATAGGCTGGACTCCTCTTCCTGGGTTGTGCTACAGTATCACACGAGTTTAACTGCTGCAGCAGAGTCCTGAGGAAGTCTAGAAAGAGAGGCCAACAAGGTGGAGCTGAACTACAAGTTCTTAAATCAAAACACAAAACAAAAAACAACCACTTTTCACTGGAAGAGCTACAAGATTGTATTTGTCTTTAGAAATTTCTTTGATCAGAAACCCAGAGATATGTCAAATCACAAGACAAAAACAAATGCTGTGAACAGTTACAGCAGGAAGAGCTCAGTTAGCAGGAATGCTAGGCTCCGGATATCTAGTTCTTTGATGTTTCCACTTTACCTTTTAGGAGATGAAAGGAAATCTCTAACCTTGTAGAGACAGTGTGGCAAAGGACAAGGGTACAACAGCCATTTATCTTATTGTAATAATGCCCAGATCAACCTAGATTAAGCAAAGACTTGGCTGCAGTCTAGAAGGCATATTTAATTGTATCTGGCCTTGAAGAAGCAATTCAAAATCATTTTGAGTGACAGGTTTTTCTATCACTCCCTTCCCACTCCTCATCCTTTGTGACAACAGCCTGCTGTCCGTTCCAGCTTATGCATCCTTGTCCCTTCACCCAGGTGTGTTTCTGTTTTCCCTGTATTCCCACTCTCCTGTTTCACCAGGATCCAAGCCCTCTGCCGGTTAACTGCTGCACTGTGTCCCAGGACAACCCTTCCCACATTCTTTCCCTGTAAGTCATCCAATAAAATACAGAGAGTGCCTGTTACAATACCACTCCACCCCGACTGCTAGAGCTAGTCTTCCTTCTGCTGCAGAGCAGTCTGTCTGAAGTCTTCTCCAGTAAAATTCCTACTCTGAGAATGGAAAATTTCAGGCACAAACTTTCATAAAGTTACAGTGAAATGAAAACAGAGGAGACTAACAGAACCTGATGTGCTGTTTTGGAAACCTTGACCCTCAATGTAGCTTCTTGCCAGGACACACTTGGAAATAACATTTTTGTGACAAGTCAGCATTGCCCCAAACAGTTTTCTGTCACAGCTCTGACTGGTCTAAGAACATGAGCTGTTCTGCTTTTTCTAGATGCCTCTGGGCTTTTATTTATCACATTACAGATAAACAAAAACACTTGCAGAGCTGAAGCTTTTTGTACTTGCTTTTAACCCTAGAATTTCAAGTGATTATAATCAATTTGCTAGGAGAATCAGCATTAGAGAAGAAGATTGCTTAGAGTCAAACACCAATTCTTTCCTCCTTCCTCACTGTGTTGTAAGTTAACTCAAGTCTTCTCTGTTCAACCTATCATAAATTATTCCAACCAAAAATATATTGCATGTACAGTCTGGCCTCAGCCAACAGTGGAAAGATTTAAAAGGAACATTTGGAAAAAACCAAAATCTGTTCAATATAACAATTAGTATTTATCAGAAAGAAAAATTTTGAAGTAGTGACTGAAGTAAGACTCCTTAGTGCATTTTTATCAGTACCAGGAAACCACCTATTTCACAAATAGTTAGAGAACAATAGCATTCACAGTACCTTTTAGCCTGGCTGAGTTTCTTTAAGTTATGCTATGCCATGCAGTTACAGAATCAGAATACTACACTTACCATTTAGGGGTGGTTATACATTAACAGTTCTGGTGTCTCCCTTCTTTCATCTGCTCAGAAAGAGCTTCCTTTCTGCCAGGCCTACACAGCCTCCTTTAGAGGACAGTTCACATTGTAGAGCTACTCAGATCTTGGGGTGGGGGGACAGGACTAATTAATAAGCATTTATTGCAAGAAAATCTAGCCACAGTTTTTACAAGTGCCCAAACACAGTTTGTGAAAAACTTCAGCAGCTCTCAGAAGGCAGCAATTTTAAAGCCATTAAGTACTGCAAGAAAAAACAAAAACCAAGACAAAGAACCAAAAACCCACCAACCAAAAAACAAAGGGACAAACACCCCACCTGCCAAAATGTGGGTATAAGCCTATTTTTCTGTCCTCCCAGAAAAGAGTAGTAAGTTTGTAATCTGCTAGCTCATAAGGCAGGATTTTCTTTGAAGCCCATTTTTACTGTATTTGCAAGTGGTAGCTTGTACAAGTACAAAATTCTTTCCTGCATCATGTGCTGCCTGCCTGCTGGAAAGGGCAAGTTTTCTACTGCTAACTAAAACAATCCCAGATGATGCTGTGCAGGCTTTGTACCTTCAATAGAATTGAGTTTTCTACTAGCCAAAGTATGCCATCACTTTGGCAAAATAAAGACATTAGTATGTTAGCTGTCAGACATATCAAAACAGCTCTATTTAAAGAGAGGCTCAAGCAGAACCATCCATGGCCACAGGTTCACCACACTCAGGTGTTGTACACGAGAACAGCAGATAGCCAGCAGGTCATACATACAAAGGTAACATCAAAAGCAGATGATTTCTTGGGGGACAGTAACTTCCCTTGCTTTTGTGTAACCCCTAAAGACAGCTGATACAATGCAGCTACTCTAGCATTACTACCACTAAAGCATTGCTGAAATAACCATCTCATTACACATAGTAATGAAACTGTATTTTATTATAAGCAAAACCAGCTTTTATATTGCCAAGAAACCAGGACCTATATGCTTTTTCAAAGAACTACCCACGTAGAAACTGCTGTACTTAAAAATCAACTTGTACTTCCAATTAGAGGGGAAAAAAAAAAAGCATGGAGTGTTACAAAAAGAAACAAAACCAACCCCAAAAGTAATCCGAAATAAGCAGACGTCATTAATTACATGAAATCTGCTAACATCCTGGTCCTTCCAGACAACAACAGTCACTAGCTCCAATTCACAGTATTCCAAAATAAAAGTGACTGCTTGTTCAAACTTTCTGAATGTTTTCTGCTTACCAATTCCAGACATGCAGTTTGGCAAAGCCAATCTATTAGTCCACAAAGTGCGCTCTTCAGAACCATTGCAGCATTTCCTCTTCCAAAAAAAAGAAAACAGTCACTGAGTACATATACTGCATCTTTGTGGGGAGAGGAAAAAAAAAAGGGGAAAAAAAAAAGTGGGGAAGGCATGTCTGACACAGTGAAAAAGCTACACAGACAACTCATAGGCAAAAGCAAAAGCATATCCAAGAAGTCTGGAGAAAGGCAGGAAATCATCTTCAGTATTCTGCATTGAAAGGGTAGTCCTTGTGAGTTTTGCACCTGAAGGAAATCAAAGAGGAAAGATTATCTCATGTCTGGAAGATAACTATATGCAGCTGTAACCACTGCAAAACATGTCAAAGAAGGAGCTGAACTGTATAAAAGCAAGAACAGTTTGTTTCTGTTTCTTAGTGACACATGAATATTTGTAAAGCAAAAGACTGAGTGCCTTCTGGTTTTCAGGCTCTGAGCATTGCAGGTGATGCCACCTAGGTGCTTTGTAGAGAACTAATTCAAGGTTTCACTGTTTACTGCCAGGAAGACCTTTTTTGCAGCCTTCCAACAAACACTGCACTTGGATGCCTAATGCCAGATGTGAAAATCCTCACGTCATTATTTGACTGTTCTCCCACTTTCCCAACCACGCCTGAGGAATATACAGCCATTATTTATAATATACCCAAGGTTCAATGGCAGAAAGACAAAATACCACAAAGTTAATCAAGAATTTGAGTCTGCATCATGCTCACCTTCTCCAATAGGGACAAAAAAAATTATGAGTAAAAAGCCTCCTGTTGTCATTCCAGCTACAAAAACCTTTCTCAGAGAGTAAACTGAAAATGAACGTGAAGTTTGCTTTATGCTCATTGTAATTTGGTTCATAACATGAACATTTAAAATCTTACTCTGAAAAGTTACTTTGAGGACCACCCCTTTGGAAATTGAGTTTGCATAACAGGCTTGGTTGAAATTCAGATTATCTATAATTTCATATTCTACACTATGACATACTGATAACAGCTGGAAAGAATACTACTGCCACTTACGTGCTCATTTCACAGGCTCTCCAGTTTCTATTAAAGCTGAGAATAGTTGTCATCTCTTCTTTAGTCAATTCAAAGTCAAACACCTAGCAAGAGAAACAGCTGGAAATCAACTCTTACATTCTCCGAGTTGTTCAAAAACCCCACAGAATAAAACAACAAGTCCACAGTGCTTGTTAAAAGAAATGACGCTTACGAAGGTGTGAAACAGACAGCTCTAGATTTTTGAGCCTCCACTAGCTGAAGTGCGGAAGGAGCCTGAGCAGGGAAAGGGAAGAATTTAAAAAAGCCACTATCTAGTTGCAGTTACATGCAGCCATTGTTTAAAGAAGTCTGAAGAGCACTTTGTGCTGCAGGATGCCACCATCCTCCCTTTGTAAAAGATGCATCTTTCTGTCCTCTTCCAAAGGAGGATCTACAAGACAGTCATATTCCACCTGATGCAACTCTCATCAAAAGCCTAAAAGTGGTTTCAGTCAAGGACTGCTGAGTCAAGAGCAGCAACATGCCTCACATACTAGGACTATTTTATTAAGTGCTGCCACTACAGAAGTTGTTTGTGGTGTGCTTGGGCCCCAAGCAAGATGTCAGGCAACTCATCCACATGACATAAAACAGGAAGCATCACACGTGATTGCCAAGATGATCAGCACAGTGTTTTCACAAGCTCTGTTCACTCCTGATTGCAGCTGTTAACCTTAAGTTTACCTGCCCTTAATAGGTAAGCATACAAAGAGTAAAAGCCCAGTCCTCTTGCCTGAGGAGGCATTTGAAAAGGTGAGAAAGGATCACCACTTGCTCTGCAGGGGGAAGCCACACCATCCCTGAACAGGCCATGCACCCAGCTCACTC
>WUAM01000278.1:34055-56420 GCA_024336885.1 Actenoides hombroni
GCTTCTCCTGGGTGAGGTATGGATGACATTCAACCTGCCAGCATAAGAATACAGAGATTGGCAGTGATTTAAGTGCTGTAACTCACACCAGGGATTATCTCCTAATGCACTTAAAGTTTAGTTTTTGTCCTCGTGCCAATCTCTGCAAGGTATTACTCAGCCTTAGTTTTGTACAGCACCTACTTTTACAGTAAGGCTGTTTGTGTCTCTGGATCTTTACTCTGGGGAAAGAGCATTTTGTAAGCTTCATCTTTGAGTTCTTTGGCCCTGACAAGGCATGTTCTGAGGTGGTGCTTTGAGATTTCTAAGCAGCGGTTCAGCAAATATTGAAAATCCCACTGCCTTGTGTATTCACTTGTAATGTGGAGTGGGACTAGGAGGACATGCTGCATCTGCTCTGTTCTCTTCTCTGTCCTTGTCATAAAAGCCCTTTTCTTGTCAGTTTGTGTGAAGGGGTTCTATAGATATCTGTTGGTTTGGACAGAGATGATGTTTTATTTTTTCTTTCAGCCTGCTCTTTTTCATAGCTACATGCAGAGAGAGTGTTAAAATCTCCTTAGGACTGCTAAGCTCTGGAGTCTAGTACTCTTAGTGAGCCTGCAAGAACTACTGAATTCAGACCTGTAAGGGATGTCTGGATCTGTACAAGGCCACTTGGAGAAATAAGAGTCTACAGCAGGTTATGTAACTACTGCATACAACAGGGCAGTGGCTGCTATGTGCAGACAAAGACCAGGTGATTTTTTGTATACACACACTTTATATAAATAAACAAATCTTCAGAGTTGATACCAGAAAGCCCCTGGTGTGCCAATACTTGCTCTGCCTCTGCATATACAGTTAAAACTGACCTCCCGTGTCCTAGGTGACTGAGGAAATTGTGCTTATGTGAGAAGAAATGCATGTGTTGTGTGAAGTTATCTACTGTGATTAACAGAACAAGGGGTTTAAAAAAGTTATGGTTGTAATTTGTGTACCCCAACTTCATCCCCTGTCAGGATACAGGAGACCTGCAACATCCTCATCTGTACCCAGAAATAGTCATAGGGGGTTAGCATGCTTTAATTTACTTTGTTCTCCCTTCTCCCATCTCCTCACTGAGCTGTAATCAGGTCTTTGTAATCTCTGGAAACTATTCACCTGCCATCACTTTGCAGTTTACCTGATTATTTGCAGGTTTGTAGTTTAGTCCTGGTTTTTTCAAGATTCTTTCAATCTGCTCACAGTTAAAGTTGGAGATACCAATGGCTTCTACCAGACCAGCATCCACCAGCTCTTCCATGGCCTAACAGAAAGCGGAGCAAAAGTCAGCATCCAGTGTACAAATCTGGGCCTGAAGATGTTCTTCCAGGTAGGTCTTGTTTCTTTTAACAGGAAGGGAAAGGCAACTGTTGGGAGTTGCAAAGTTTGTTTGTTGGGGAACGTGCACACTGGTGTATTTGTGCCACGTCTTCTGTCTCGTCCAAGCCCAGAGGCACATTTCTTGAGACAGCAGAAATTCCCTGGCCGGGAGAGGTGCTGAGCTCGGGTGGGTTAGTGCTGCTATGTCTAGTTGCAGAGCTCCTGTGGTGGGGGGTGGCCCCTGTGAATCTGGGAGCTTTCACCACCCTTCCAAGGGTGGGATGAATGTAGCCTGTGTTCGTGATAACAGGAGGAAAAGCGAGCTGTTTTGTAGGAGTAATTTAGAGAACAGTGATTTATTTATTTTAAAGAAGAATGCTATTTTTTAGCATTAGATGAAGTTTCTTTTAATGTGGTTTTATTTTTTTGAAAGTTGCAGAAGGGTAGTGAGTTTTTAATGAGCATCATCATGATCACATTGACCCTTATTTTCAGGAAGGTATTTCAGAATAAAATATACAAGTCTAGAAATAAATGGTAGGCAGTCTATAGTTATACATCACAAACTGGTTTTGAAATGTTGCAGGTGAGAGCATGTTCTTTTGTTGAGCTGGTCACAGCACAGTGGGGGGAAAAAAAGTTATACCTGCAGGATCCAGTAGATGGTCCTAGATGTTAAGGCCACCCAAAAAACCTATGCTTGGAGAAATTATTCAGATGTAAGCATTAGTTGGGAGTATAATGGTGCATTTTTCTCTTTTTCCACAGCAGATGCCCAGGTGCTTTGTGCTTTTGGCTCCACCTACCTAAGGGCAGACAAGGTAATTGTTTGTCTCTCTAATCTTACTTTTTCTTTTGTCTAAAACCCTCAGCACTGCACTTAGGGACTTTAGAAGTGCCATGCTGTTGAAACACCTAGTCATCCTAGCACAGCCCAGCAAGGCTCACCTGCATCCTTGACCATGAGGGACAGGCTTTGTCAGAGGAAAGCTTTCCTTTGACAGAGTTAACAGAGACCTGTCCCAGTTACCATGCCAGTGAGTCAGCATAGCAGAGCCTGGAGAGAACATAACACATGCTCCAGCATCAAGCTCTGGGCAGCAGCTCAGTACTGACACTTAGCAGTTCCATGTGCACCCTCTGCTTCTGTGCAGTATCAGCCACCTGCTTAATGCACTCTCCCCTTCTCCCTCAGTCTCTGCTACTCTGGGTTTTTAACATCTAGCAGTCTGCACAAGCTACCAACTCAGTCAGTCCACTGATATCCCTGGACAGCTTTCCAGCAGTTTTAGGTGTTGGTCTCCTGCTGCTTGTTGATCCACAGTCCATACTTAAGGCTTGTCATACTCAGCTGTTCTGGTCAGTGTTGCTCTGTCAACCAAAGCTTATACTAAGTTGTGATAGAAAGTTTAACAAGATCTTGATATGCTTATGACATCATTTATAATTGAACATGGATGATGGTTTCTAATGACACTGTTGATACAAGTGACTTGGCTTGCCAATTTTTCACATTAGACTAAAACTTCTAAACCAGCAGTCATCTAAACTCTTTAAATGCTGTATAGGAATATAACTGCACACTAATCTGTCCAGTTTCAGCCTGTAAAAGACTGCAACTGAAATAAGGCCCTGTCTGATGTGGTACACATCTGTAGGCTAGGGATGGACATTTCTCTTTTATTCTTCTTTCCCAGAAAGCTTTGAGCTGTGGTCTAGAAGCAAAGTTAATTGTTGTCTTTTATCTTCATGCAGTGATTATGTAGTTAATTCTTTCAGGGTGGATCATTCTTCTGTGTTCATGCCCTTACCCTGCAGCCTTACATGGTGTTCATATAAGACAGAAGATAAAAAAAAATCAGTTGCTAGTTCATTCTTCCCTGTTTTCTACTCTATTTCAGCCATGTAGAGACACTCATCTAACAAGTAGGTAATTACTACACAGACACTCATCTAATGAGTAGATAATTACTACAGCCTGTATTTTATTCTTCAGAACAATTTTACTATTTCCCTCCACCAAAGAGGAAAAACCCCAAACAAGGTAACTGAATAGCTCCACTATGCCTTTGCTGACAGGAGATGCAGTGTGCAAGCTACACAGTGGAGAGTGGTAGCAGCTTGTTAGGCCCCAGAGGCGTGCAGGAGAGCAGGGTAAAAACTGTCTTCAGTATTCTGCATTGAAAGGGTACTCCTTGTGGTTTTTGCACCTGGAAAAAAGAGGAAAGATTATTCTCAAGGCTGAAATAAATATTATATGGAACTACCCTAGGTATACAGAGGAGCTTTCAAGGGAGGATCTTAACTGCAAAACTTACTAGGATGAAAATGGTATACATGACCAAAAAATTCAACTCTTTTCCTATTATTCAGGCACTGAACAGTGGTAGGATCAAGATACTGTCTAGATAAGGAGTTCAAGTTCACACTGTTTACAGGGAAAACAGCATTTTCTGGGGCCTTTCAGCCACTTCTTCTCATGCTATAAGCTTCCAAGGTGAACATCTGCAAGCACATTGTTCTTCATACTGCACTTCACATGGTCATTCCTTCCCCCAACCACATGTAGGTTGGTAACAGTTTATAATAACTCACAGAAAAATTACTGCAAGTTTAATACTGCCAAATGCTCATTTCTCAAATATGGAGATGGACAAAATTATCAACTAGAACCCCTCCTTTTGGAACTCCAGACACAAAGTTTCCCAGAGAAAGGACTTACAATGAATACATGACTTCAACTCATCCTTTAGTCAATAAACTGACAATGTAACACCTCTGAAGATGTTAAATAACAGATGCTTCATCTCCAAAATGATTTTAGCTTTCAATATATACCCAATTTAAATATCTGTACCATTACCTGGGAGATCAGAAGAGAGATTACTGAAATCTAAGAGTTTTAAGGAAACAAGGTATCACTTACGAGGTTATTTCACAGATCCTCCAGTTTCTGTTTAAGCTGAGAAGGGTTTCCATCTCCTCTTTACTCAATTCAAAGTCAAACACCTAGCAAGAGAAACTGCTGGAAATTACCTCTTTGAACAAATCAAATCAGAAGCATGGTTCACAGGTTTAAAAGAACAAGTTCACATCAGAAAGGGTGCTGGTTGGAAATGATGGCTTCATGAGACACGGAAAGAAAAGTATCTTTGGGTTTTTGAGACTTCTGGCAAAGAGCAGAAACAGACTGCCAGCTGCAGTTACATGTGCCAGCTGTTCCAAGATGCAGAATGCTTCTTGTGGAAGAGGCATTTCTCTCCTGTTCCAAAGAAACATCTAGAAGACTTCCATATTTCAGTAAATCCAGCTATGGTACTTCTGAAATCTTGTTGTTCAATATCAGGGGAAAAAACCTTGACTTAGAGGAGCAGTGTGGTTTGTTGACACCAGGACTCTTCCCTTTACGTTGTTTACTCTAATTTGAGGAAAATTCTTGTGCTTGGGATCCAAGCAAGCCCTGCTCACCACTTCATCCACAAGTCACAGGAGACACTACATAAGGTTACATAGGGTAAGGTTATTGGCATACTCTTTCCAAGAGGTCTCAATCTTTTCTCCAGCTGTAGTTTTCCCTGTAGCCCTAGCTTTCATACAGAGAAAAAGCCCAGTCCTCTTGCCTGAGGAGGACCTGGGAAAGGTGAGAAAAGATGAGTGCTGGCTGTGCAGGGGTAAGGCACTCTGACCCTGAACAGGCCATACACCCAGGTCACTCTTCAGGACTCACCTTGAAGTTCTCCACAATGCGCTGTGGTGTGACAGACTTGGGAATTGCAATCACATTTCTCTGGAGCTGGAAGCGAAGGAGAACCTGCAGGAACAAACCACTGAGTCAGAGAGGATTGGCTCCTGCTCTGGAGGAAGCAGAGCCTGTTCCAACAGATGTTTTCCCTAAACTATACCTGCTTATGCAGAGCTGAATTTCAAATCACTCCTGTCCCTGTGGCCTAGGTACCACTTCCTGAAGGGTGAAGCAAGAAATACTGGAGGACTACATGGAAGGCTTCCTTTCCCATCCAGTTTTGGGACAGGAAATTCCTTTTATTCTTACCTGGGCTTTTAGCACTTTATACAAGGCTTTCATTCTCTACAAAAGGACTTGAGAGGAGAAGTGACATCTCAAGATCCATCAAGAATCTTCTTCTGGCTGAAGGCCAAAGACATGTAGTAGCATATATTGCAGGCCACAGATTAGACAGCCTACATTGGTTGTTAACACCACAAAACAGCACTACAGCTCACAGGGAACACTGACAGAGGTGGTGTCCTCTCTTCAGACAGTTGCCTTAATGGCTGTATTACAGGAAGGGGTACTCACTGTCTGGCACCTACATACCTGTGCTGGGGTTTTGTTGTGCTTGGCTGCAATCTCTTTGATCTTGGGGTCATCCAGAAGGGAAGGCACCTCTGGCTTAGTCCTACACAGAAGAGAGAAAAAAAAGTAAGAAACAGGAAAGAATCACTCCAGAAAGATTCAACCTAGTATGAGTACATAAAAAAATAATTATATATACACACCTGCACCATTACTCATTCAATTAATCTGAATGATTCAAACTTAAACCACATGAACCCACTTGGAAATTACCTGTCAGGGCGTCCAAGGGGGCAGTATGCTGTCACAGTGATGCCTTTAGATTGGCAATAGTTGATAAGCTTCTCCTGGGTAAGGTATGGATGACACTCAATCTGCCAACACAGGAGCAGAGACTGACAGTTGTAGAACTACTGTAGTGTTCCCATGCTCCAGAGATTTTTTCTGAATCTTAATTTCCTTATTACAGGCTGCCTTCTTTCTGTGTGATCTGTGACAACACAGGACTACAGTTTTACAGCACACGCACTTTTATATTGAGCTCTAATGTACTTCTTGGATTTTTTTCTGAGAGGTTTTATAAAAATCATGGGTTAGTCAGAAAGACAGCTTGTGTCTGGATTCTTTAGCCCTCCAGAGAGAATTCTTCCTAGGAAAATCTCAGAATTTGTAACAAGTGGTTCAACGAAGTGAAACAAGAAGGAAATATTCTGGTCCTTTTTGTTCTGAGAAATATCCACAGAGCAGGATTTAGAATTCTTGCTGTGTCTACTTTGTTCTCCCATCTCCTCATTGAGCTGTAATCAGGTCTTTGTAATCCCTGAAAACTATTCACCTGCCGTGACTTTGCATCTTACCTGGTTATTCACAGGCTTGTGCTTCAGTCCTGGTTTGTTCAAGATTCTTTCAGTCTGCTCACGGTTAAAGTTGGAGATACCAATGGCTTTTACCAGACCAGCATCTACCAGCTCTTCCATGGCCTAACAGAAAGTGGAACAAAATCAGCATCCTGTGTACAAGATATGACCTGAATACATTCTTCCTGATGTTGCTTGTTTCCCTTCAAGGGAAGCACAAAATAACTGTTTGGACCTGACAGGTTTTTGATTCTCAAGAGGAAAGTGGGTACTGGTGGCACCTGCACCATGTCTTCTATCACACCAAAGCCCGTAATTGTTGTTGAGACTGAAATTCACTGAGTTCCATAAAGAAAAGACAACCAGCTCTACTACTGGTCACAGCGCTGGAGGGCTACGCCCTAGGAGGATGGCAGGATTAAAATCCAAGTGTATATCTCTGCAAAATCTGAGTGGTTTTTTTCAACTGCATGAGAACTGTAGTGAAAAAAAAATTGTATAGTTATGGTCAAATAACTTTCTAACCTCAGTCTGGTCTGCAGCCCCACTGGAAGAGACTGTGCAGCTCAGGGACTTGAGATAATCTGCAGTAAATAATAGCTTGACTAAGCATTCACCTTTTTAAAAGCTACCACATACTTTTGTGAGTTCTTTCCAACTAATTCTGTGTACCAGTGTGAGCCCTTCTGTGACTGTGGAGAACAGAAGACATGACTGTTGAGTATGCCTGAACCTACCTCCCATGTGTGCAGAATATCCGTGTTGCTGGGTATAGACATGCCTTTGTCATCTGTGGGAAACAGCTCCTCTCCTGCCTGCCAGAGACAAAGAAAATGCTTGAAATCTGTTGAGAAGTTCACTCAATACCATGAGTGCTCACAGCCATGATAACTTAAACCTTTAGTGTGGGCAAGAATGCTAATTCTTGTCTACATTTGGTCATTTCTTCCTGAGAAACAGGAGGCATTTAAGGCATTTTTGTCAGTGACTTTTCCTATAAAACCAGGTTTTTCTGCTGGACCCCTCAAAGTGATGACTTACCAAAACATCTACAGGGAAATAAACCACTCAGAAACACAGCCTCCAGTCTCATACATGCTCACTTCATGTATTGTTCTTTTGTGTCCACCTAGGAAAAGCTGTTTTGTTCTTTCCCCAAGGGCATAAGGAACAGGTAGCTTTGACCTACACAATACCAGATCTGCTAAAAAGAGGTATTACATGCAGTGACAGTTCTTCTATGGCAAAGCTCATTGTAAAGCCACTAATAGCAGGAAAATTAGAAGAACCTTAGTGCACAAGTTATGAAAACGCACCAAGACTGAGCTGCGTTCAACAGCTGTTAGAACTGCTGTTTGCTGTCACTATGAGACAGTTTCATTTTCATGGCTTTGTTAACATAAGGCTAAAATAGAGTATGAAATAAGGATGAGCATCTCCAAAGCAACAGGTAGGATGGAGACTGATGGGGCTGTAGCAGGACAGAAAGGCTAAGACTAGAAATAGCCAAACTGACACATCAATTCCTTCACTAATCCACAACAGAGTTTAGACACCCCTAGGAAGTTTCATCTTTTCAATTCCTGTTTCAGTAGAACAACACTAAGGCTCCTGCAGGCAAGGTCAGCTCAATCTGGACTGTATTAAGGACTTGGTGATTACAGAGAGAAACAGAAAACAGAAGCATTTTCTTTTGCTCTGTGATGTTTTAACAGGCAGCAAAGCACAGCCCTCCTTCCCAGAAGAGGTAGTTTTGAGATGAGCATGCACTGAATCATAAGAAAAAGTGAGAGTAGCCCATATCTTATGCTTGTGTCTGGGACACCTGCCCCTAGTTTTCAGACCATCATTCCCAGGATCAAAAGGGTGTGCAAGCAACAGTCTCAGGGGCAGAAATCAAGAGCCTGTCTCACGTGGCCAGAGTAAAGCTGAACACCAGAGCAGTGCTGGTACACACAGCAGACACGTGACTCTCTCTCAGCCAGACCAATTGTTGAGCTGTAAAGCCATCACCACAATAAAGGAAGCCAAGGGCATTGCCACTACTGTACCTTCAAACCAAAAGGCCAGTGGATGAGGTAGAGATCCAGATAATCAAGTTTCAGGTCAGCAAGAGTTTTCTGGCAGGCTCCCTTCACCAGAGGCTTTTCATGAAATGTGCACCACAGCTAGGGAGAAAAAACAAGGCATAGGGTGACCACCCAAGAGCTTTAACCCAGGAGCTCTCATGCACAGAACAGAAAGGCTTCTTTGGAAGGGGATGGGGCATTAGGCCAGCCTAGTGCTCCTCAAATGGGGCTGGCCCGTGACACTGAATTCAGTATGTACAGTGGCAGCACAGATACTTGAACAGGATCATAACAAAGTCCTCTGGTTCCATTAGTTAATACATAACAGACACCTGCATCGTGGGTTTCTACTTGCTTGGTGCTATCTACTCTACATTTTCCTGCTTCCCTCTGCACCAATTAGTCTGCAGATAAAAGATGCAGGGTCAGGTTCCACCTCATTCATCCCCCAGCACTTCCAGGTCTCCTCAGCAGAATGCCAGACCACAGCAGGGCTGTGGTGCTCAAGCTTTCTGTATATTTTGGGAGGGGGAAATCAAAGTCTTGACTTCCTTGAGCATTACTGGATTGACTGGCGAAGAAGGGTGCCACCAGACAGCTAGGATAAAGGGGATTCTTCTCCCAGCTCAAAGTTCAGGGAACTTAAATCTTCCTGTCCAATGGCTACAAAAAAAATACTGCTGTCAGTTGACAGAAATCAAACTATCCCTGTGCTGACAGAGTGAGACAAAGTCGTATCAGGAGTGATCTCATTTACATTACAAGCTTCTCCAATGCTACAGCATGAAACTACTTGAGTTTCCCACGGTAAAAATATCACAGGTAAAGCCAGTCTATCCATGACCCCAGACTATCTGATCTTTACCTTACTGACAATGAAGAGGTCCTCTCTTTTCACAACACCTTCCTTGATTTTCTGCTGGATCCCCTCCCCAACTTCCTTCTCATTCTGGTAGACATAGGCACAGTCAAAGTGGCGGTACCCGGCATCGATGGCAGCCATCACTGCTGTTTCCACCTTACCTGGGGGGGACTGCACAGAGAAAAGCTATGACATGTCTTGCTCTGGGAGTCTCAGATGCCGCACCCTAGGTAGCTAGAGGGTAGATAAACACACAAAGGGGCTTTCAGAGCAGCTGTTCTGTAAGCCTTTTTCGGGGCTGTGCACATCTCAAGCACCGGGGCCGGCCTCCAGCCGTTCCTCTGCCACCCCACTGCCACGCCGGGCTTTGGGAGCCTTCGCAGAGCCGAGTCCACAACACCCGGGCCAAGGCCTCCTGCCCTGCCCACGCTGCTGCGCAGGGCAAACCCTCAGCAGCTTAAGGAAGGATTTAAACCGGCCCAGGGGCCTCAGCAACCGCGTCGCTGGGCAGAGCCCTGCAGCGGTGCAGCACCCCGGGCTGCTGCGGGGGGGGACAGCGAGCAGGGGGGGGACCCTCGGAGCCAACAGCCGCCCCGAGCGGGGCGGCCCGGCCGGGCTGTGGGTGCAGCGGCAGCGCTACGCACCCTCGGGGAACCAGAGCCCACGGCACAAGCGGCACCCCCGGGCCCCGCCGCAGAAGGGCTCGTTGCGGCCCGATTACCTTCCACGTGCCCAGCCCCAGGAGGGGCACCTTGGCCGCAGCGCCCAGCCGCGCGTAGGTCGCCATGGCCCCGCTAGGAACGCGGCCCCCGCCGAGCGCTTTAAGAGCTGCCCGGGCCCGCCCCGGGGCGGTGCCTCCCGCCCTCCCCGGCGATTGGCAGCGCTCGGCCTTCCCCTGCTTCTCAGCCAATCACCGCTCGAGCTCTGCCCTCGCGGCAGCGCCGCCCTATCAGCAGCCAAGCGAGTCAGCCAATGGCGGTGCGGGCCGCTTGCTGGGGGGCGGCCCTGGGGGGGGACAGGACCCTCCCGCCTGCAGGGGGTGTCCGGGTGAGCTCCGCCTCCCGCCCCGCCCCGGTTTGCTCTGTCCCCGGAGCGCCGTTGGCAGCCGGGGTCCCTCGGCAGAGCTGGCCCCGAACGGCCGTGTACTCGCCCAGCGGGCCTCCCACCGACCCTCCGGGTCTGCAGAGGGCTGCAGAAGAGCAGTGAGTTTTCGGTGAATGTCACAGCGATCACGTTGTCCTTCTGTCTTCAGGGAGGTGCAGACTGGATTTCAGAATAAAACGCACAAGGGTAAAATTAAATGGTAGATGACCTCTCATTTCATGTTAGAAAGTGACGTTTTGGAGAGGCAATAGATGCCGTACTGATGAGGTGGTGACAGCGCAGTGAGAAAACGCAACTGAGTCATCAGCAGGATGCTGTAAGGACTCTGTACCGGTGTGTTAGGGCTGCTTGGGAGGCTTTGCTGCCTGCTTGCACTTGAACTGATTCAGGTACAAGCGTAAGTTCAGAGTATGTATAATGGTGCTTTTTCTTCTCTGGGTGCCTCACCCACAACAGATGCACAGGCTCTTTCTGCTCCATTTAACTGAAGGCAGACAAGGTAATTAGTTTTTCTCTTTAATCTTCCTCCTGTTTTGTGTCAGTGCCATAAGCTGGCCTCAGCAGGATGTGGTATTTCAGTTGAATCACGTAACAGTTATACAACTAAGAGCTTATCTTTCATCCTTTTCTTTTTGATTCCTTCTCCATAGACTTGTTCTGAATCTGCTCAGCTTCTTGGGCTCTGGCTCGTTGTTCAGAGAAATCAGTGAAAAATGTAAAATGACACATTTTGCCTTGGCTGTGATATATTTTCTCAAGACAGCCTAGAGACCAGCTGAAGTGCCAGTTTGCTCCTGCTCACCTTTGTATTCCCAAGGCACTCAAGCTTGTGGTGCAATGTTGGCAATTTATTAGTGTTCACAGTGTAACGTTCAGAAACAACTCATGGCGAGTGGATTTCAAGTCTTGGTGTAGGAACAACCACAATCAGTTAGATATTGTACTGGAGCAGCACCAAGCTGCACTGGTGCCAGCAGAGAGTCGTGCTCTGCAAGTCTGCGGCAGCTCGCAAAGCCTGGCTGTTTGGCCAGTAAGATGGGATCTCCTGTAAGAAAGGGCAGAAACCCTTCAGTGTTTGTTCTCATTCTTCTGAGCCTGTCTTCTGGGGGAGATGTTTCAAAGTCTCCTGTTCCTGTGGCTAGAAGCTGGGTAGGGTGTGTGATGACAGATGATGAGACTTGGTGGAAAGCGTGGCTGAGAAAGGTCCTTCCTCTCATTTTCTTATGAGATTTTTGTGTTGCATCCTCTGCAGACTCACGTTCTCCCAAGAAGGTGAGTGCTTGGTTTTCCTCAGTGGTTTCGTGAAAGAGAGGTGTCTTGGTCTTTTTACAGAGGATTTTGGGCTGAAGGTTTGCATTGTGCTTTCCTGGTTTTGCCCTGTCCCCATGCCACGGGTTGTTCCTGCGTATCTCGCTTGTGACGCGCTGGGCTGTTGCAACACCCTGCTGCAGTTCACCCCATTGGTTACCAGATGGAGAGCCTGGCTCGTTCAGTGGCACTTTGGCCCACGGTTTGTCATGGGCAAGGCCAGGGTTTGTCCCAGAATGAGTCACTAAACAGAGGAGTCCCGGGATAGAGCAGGAGACAGAAGTCCCTCGCTCTCAGCACATGGAGCTGCTCCCTTGTTGCTGGCTTTGTGGCTGTGGGACATGAACTGAGGAAGGGCTCATCCTTAAATTAAATGCACTGAAAAGAATTTCCTTTTCTCTGCTGTCTTTTGCACTGCAATGTATGAGACTGCTTTTCGTGCCTCAGCTCACCACTCTCTCCTGACTGAAGCAACGTGTCCCAGCAAGGGTGATGGTGGCCTGAGCTGGTCCTAGGAGCCTTGCAACGCTGCGTGCTGCTGGAGTGAGATGGCTGGAGAACCTTGATGTGAGTTTTCAGAGGAAGAAGTAGTTCCTTTTCACCTCTGCCCACAGAGGTGATGGTATCTACGCTTCCCAGGCTGGACAGTGAGGCACAGGGGAGAACAGGGAAGTTCACACAGGGCATGAGTGGCAAAGGTGAGAAGTAAAATGAAGTCCCCATTTTTTTCCCAATCTTAACAGCACCATCCCTTTGGTAAAAGAGTTGCCTGTTTCTTCTTTTCACTTTTACTTCTGCTTTTTTATTAGTAGAGGCAACAGGCCCATCTCTGTGGCTTGTTTTTTAGTGGCCAGCCCATTCACAAAGGAGAGTTTCATAACACAGAGAGAGACAGGAGAGTGTAGAAGAGAAAAAGTGTCCCGCAACTACGCGGTCATCGTGGATGTCATATTTAATTAGTGTCATAAACTAATACATCCTTTTGCAGAAAAATAAGACAGGATCCAGGTACTGGATGGGAGGGTGTTTTTTAATGTTTGCACACAGGGGGGCAGAGTTAAACTTGTGTGTGATGGCTGCTTTTGAATTTCTTCAGTAATCTCTCAGTAGATTGAATTGCATATTGAATTCCTTAGATTTTGTAATAACGAGAAGGTGGAAATCTCTCCGACTCTGTCTCTTTTCCTAAAAAGGATAAGAAGGAAAAAAAAAAAAAAAAAGAAGGGGGCTTACATTTTTAATAAATAAATAGGCATGAAAATGTACTGGTATGGTCTCAAAAGATACAATCTGAGCGTTGAAGAGGAAATTAGCAATTATCACTAACATACCGACTTGCTGAATTGTCTGATCCTTAAATTAAAGGCACTGAAAAGAATTTCCTTTTCTCTGCTGTCTTTTGCACTGAGATGTATGAGACTGCTTTTCATGCCTCAACTCACCGCTCTCTCTCAAAGATGTTCCAAAACTTACACTTTTAAGCATTGTTATGCATGGGGGGGTAAATCAAATCTGTTATCTGGGCACTTTTACAACACCTTGTGTATCCCAGGGGAAACAGAGAGCCTGTCTAAAATGTAGAGTGCTTGGATTAACTAGGACTGGCAGCACTCTAGTGTGCTCAGCACCTCCAGCTTGGTTTTGACTGCAGGAATCAGTGGGGATTGCAGGCTGTCTCCAGCTCATAGGAAGCAGTATGTGTATAGAGTTGGGTTGTTAACTACACCTTTGCAGCCAGAGGCTCCTTCCATTGGGAGATCTGCCACTGATTCAGCAGCACCAGAACAAGCTTTTTGCTAAAATGTATGCCCGCAGTGTCAGCTCCCTGTTCAGCCAGTCTAATACCAAACTCTGTCTGATCTATTTTGTATAAGGGCTCTGATGTCCTCAGAATGGCTGGAGGTCACCATTTCAACACTGTGTACTTTTTCCAGTGCTTCATCACCAGAGACAACCTCTGTTCTCTGCCTGCAGCTCACGATGCAGCCGTGGTGGTGGCTTGGGCACGATGGGGGAGATAAAATTCCTCAGGATCTGCATCCCAGCCTTGAACTGAGCATGCTGGCACCTGGGGGAAGGAACCAAGAACAGCAAGAAGAGGAAGAACTGACCTTTTCCTAAAACACTTTCCCTACTCTGTAGTATAAACCAGTGGTCTAAAGCTAATTGAAGAGGTGCTGGGATATCATGCTAGGCCAAGCAAGCAGAGTTGCTAAAAATGGTGTATGGCCCTTTCTATACTTTTACACAGTCGCTCTCTAGAGAGAGATGGGATTCCCAGAAGGAGGAGTCACATTCTGACATTTCCAATGGCACTGGACACGCAAGAAGCTTGAAGCTTGTGGTTTTAGAGGAGACCCCAGACAGTCTGTTTCTGAAGCTGTAGTAACTAGTAGGGTTACAACTAGAGGAACTACAGGGAAGTCTGTGGAACATCAGCTTGAAGCTGCCCTGAAGAAGAACCTTTTAACTTAGCAGAACTGCAGGAAGCTACAGTTTTGAGAGCTACATCAAATGGGGTGATTTGGTGATAAAGAGAAGTGTAACTTGCCAACAAGTATGTACCTGGGGGTAAATAAGACAGGAAGAGATAGTTACTAAAACTGTCAGGCAGTGGGGGAGCAGACCCCTGGAGGCAGTGGAGGAGGTGTTGACAGCAGACAAGGGCAAAACAAGGCATGTTCACAGTATTCCCAAAGTCTAATGTGGTTACATTTTCTTTCGGGTCTTGCCTACATGATAATCTTGTGCTATTTTATTATGATAATGCAAATGCCTTTTTTGGACACGTATCAGTTGAAGTACGTTGCATATTGATTTAGCTCAAATCCGTTCCTTACCCACTTCAGTTAAAACAGTGGGAAGCACTCTTCACCAAAACAACATCTATCCTCCCACAGACTTAGCATTAATTTAACAGCATCAGTTTTTGAACTGGTTTAATTAAACTGCAACTTCCTGGCACAGGCCAGGACTAGTTGCTGTGAAAGCAGAAGCATGCCAGTGTTTTGTGTCTTTTCTTGAGCTTGTAAAAAGAAACCTCCTGATCATAGACTGGAGAGATGAATTAATGAGGGAGTGGCAAATACTTTGCTTGACTTTCTCTAGGTCAGACTCTGTGAAAAGAGCAGGTACCAAAGCATCAACCGAGACCTTCTCAGTTATTTCTGTGGAAGAATGGTCCTTGTAATGGGGGGATAAGCAACTTAAGTTAAATAGGAAGGACACCATGGCCAGTCTCCAAACCCATCTACAAATGGAAAATTTGCCCATCCCAGACCTACATTCCTGCCTAGTTCTGTTGGTAGGCATGGTTATCACAGGAATGAGATTTTCCTCTCGTGTATATGCAGGCTGTAGGTTTTCCAAAGCTCATCACTTTTGAGAACAGTCTGCTGTTTTTCCTGCCAAGTGGAGGTTCTTGTCTTCATGGAAAAAGAGTTTCATGCTCCACTTCAAGTTTCAGCAATCAGCCGTGTCTCATTTTGACAAGCAAAAGGGTGCTTCAAAATGCCTTAAGAGTAGAGGAAAGGATATGTTTTGCATTTGGGAAACACAAAAGTCTTGACAATGTTTTCCTCATGTCGACAAACACGATAAAATGAAGCACCCGGTAAAACCAATGAGTTCATCTTGATTAGGAACAACACGAAAAATACCACTGTGGAATCTGGGCAATTAGAGCTGAATAGAAATTGCTTTATAACCTGAACTCATACACAACAGGGAAGCCAGATTGTTTTAGCTGAGTTACTCAGGTTTTGTGAATGCGAGAGCAGAACCTCATGTGGTCTTTCTCCTGCCACATGACAGGACCCGTGGGCAATACGAACATTTAGTGGGGATGTGGAGAAGGTCCAGCGATTCCCACAGAAGTTTGGCTTATTGTCCTTCACTAATCCATGGATCTGCAGTTATTTCACTTGTATGCTCCAGGTTTGCTGTAGGGTTGGTCAGATGGGTTTCTGCGCTCTCAGCATCTGTCATTTCCAGAAGTAGTTGGGGGCACGCGGGGAGAAGGCCCATCATGAGCTGCAAATTGTTCTGGCAGGATGCTTCTAGCTGTTAGTTTGCTGAGGCACTCTCGCTTGTCCTGTAACCAGAACGTGTCTGCAACCTGAGGGGCTGGGAGAAGATGGTGGCCAGGTGTGGGCTGCTGCAGAAGCCAGGAAAATTTGGCCTGTGTGTGCTCCCACCTGCCCCTGTAAACTCCATGTAAGCCAGAAAACTAGATAAAGGGTCTTCATGACGAGTGTTTGTGAGCATCTGCATCTTTTAGAACAGCAAGAGACCTTCATAGCTTTCTAGAGCTATTGTATCTACCCTTTCCTCCCCAAAAGACATATATTTTCTTACCAGACATATGCTACTTCTGCAGATGCCATCTCAAGAAAGGCAGGACATTACTGACCAGGTTTTATTCTCACAGACCCATTGAATTGATCTTGGCTCAGTTACTTCTTTGGTATATTGCAGATGCAGACTTTGACAGGAAAGAATCACGACAGCAGTACTGAATGTCTAAACGAGCACTTGACTTGCTAGATGTTGGATAGTGCCTTATGTGTCTGGGAAGCAGAAAAAGCATAATTTTGTGTAATATAAAAAGGACATGCTGGATTACAGTCAGAATTACTTTTCCCGGGCTCTTCTGTGGACAGGTAGATCTAATGCTAGGTCTAATAGACTAATACTGAATCAAAAAACCAGAAGAAGTCAGGTACAAAATTATTTAAATTAATGGATTTCCATGTAAGTAAAACAGGTATGACATGAAAATTAGAACTGAAAAAATCTGGAAAGTTGGATATCCTGACTCCCCATCCATGCATGATTTATTAGTCCTGTCTGCCTTTCTACTCATGCTCCTTTTTCCTTAAAGAAATGAGAGGAGGGGGAAGCATTAATTAACTTGTGATACGTAGCTGTTTATTTAGCAGCTTCACTCCTGAAGTTTCCTGGGAAATCATCCTGTAAAGAGAGGCCTGGTTTTGTTGTTTTTTGGGGTTTTCTTTTACGTCAGGGGCAACCTCACTGAATTCTGAGAAGTTACAGTAAAGTAGAAGAACAATGTGACTCAGTCCTTCTGTTTGTATTATCTGATTATGACACATAGGATAGATTTTATTTTTCTATAGGAAACTCGTTTTTGTGCTCCATTAAAAACCAAACTAAACATCGGTCAGGCTTGTTTTGTAAACTGGTTTGCTGCAAGTGAGTCACCATGGAAAGAAAGGTAAGAAGCACAGGACAAATCTCTGTGATTTGTAGAGTGTTTGTGAGAAAGCAAACAATAAATACAGACAGGGACAGCTCTGCACACACACATCAGCAAGTTCTTAGGTAACCCAAGGTTCACTCTAACATGGAAGTAAAAAACTTTAGAACGGCTTTTTTGAGGTGAACCATTAATTTTTGCCTAGAAAGATATTAGCACAAGCAAACTTCAGTATGTCTCATGTGTGTTTGTTGTTCTCCTCATCCTCTGCAATAGCACTCGAGTTCCCATTTTACCCTTTTGGTTATATTTGCTCAGATTCTTATGTGCTGTTACTGTGCTCTAGTATCAGCCTGATCCAGTCTGTTTTCCAACTAAATTATCGTGCCTTGACTAGACACCACCCTGCTGCTTTATTTTTTTCAGAGTCCCTTTTAAATTATCTCTTCCCAGACAGATTCTTACTGACGTCTGATGTCTGCAGCACTTTGTTTATCATGGGGGGGAAAAAAAGGCAGATTCATCACAGGATTTTCTTGGCTTTTGATACTGCTACAAGAAGTTTATTTGTACAATACTGACTAGAAAACAGTGAAATGCCTCAAATCAAACCCTGCAATGTAAACCACTCCAAACCCACAAAATGTAGAAGTGAACCTTGTAGATCTTCAAATCATGTTTCTTGCTCTAGCAATGGGAAAGCTTTTGGCTGTGGAAATAGAACTTTGTTTTCCTAGCCACTGGCACCCTGTACAACTTCTTTTAGAGCTATTTGTGTGGGCTAGAGCTGTATCTGTGGGGCTCCTGCAGAACATGGTGTTCCACACACTGTCCTGTACCACCTAGGCACCCGTTGTGGTAAGGTGTTTGTCTGCAGGTGTTTGTGTAATGGTTTGGAGGGCAGGGAGAATCTAAGGTTTTTTTCCATGTGTGTGTTTTCAGCTTGGGATATGAAGAAATAATTTTTCGAGTTAAGATTTCAGATGAACAAACAGAAGTTGTATGTTTTACTTCAGAATAACCTTACCAGTGCCTAGCCATAGGGATTACATAAAAACTCAGTTCCCAGTTCGGTTTTGGAATATAATGCCTCACACAGCAGCTTCCCTCCTTCTGTTTTGCATATAATGAAGGCTTTCATGTATTTTCTTCCTCTTTCTCAGTCATTTATGCTGTACTTAATGATTAAAAAAAAGTCTGCATTTACTTACAGACTAAAGTTATGATTCTGGTGACAAATGGAGGGTTAATTTAAGTGCTTACACACTCACTTCTCTTTTTTTAACAGATTTTGCCCCCAAGCAATGGAGTTAAAGTAAAAAAAAACAAACCCCACAACTTCATTGCCCTCCCCATGGAGTTATGCTTCTGCTTTTGACACTAAGAGAATCCACTCAGAGGTGGGAAGTTACATATTGCCTCCATACCCAACCAGGATCAAAGCCCACCTGTATTTACATGTGAAAGCAGCACCAGTAAAACAAATGGTGAAAAAGGCCCATTGGTGAAGAGATGAAACTGTACTTGGGTGACTAACTGGTGTGCAAGGTAACACCTCACTGCTCTGTCAGGTGCACCCCCAAGTTATAGGTAATAATAGGCTTCATTGAAGGCATGGTGGTGTGATACATTGGCAGATAGGGGTAGGTGTGTGATGAAAATTCCCCACGCGTGGGTATGCTTGAGCCAGGAAAATGTGGAGGACCACTTGTCTGGATAATGCACAACGTGGTGAGTGGCTCTAACAAAAAGAAGTAGGGCTGGTGTGTCCTTGCCTGCTGCGTGCTCTCTGAGTTCTGATGAAGGTGGCTTTATTCTCCTTGTGTTATAGACCAAGGTCTGGTGGATAGTGATGTATGAAGAACTTCAGGCCAACAGGACCGTGCAGCACTTCATGTGAGCTGCGGCTGTGGACTCAGGAGCAAGGGAAACAACTTCCAGTCCATGAACACATGTAAGTTTGCTTGGGATTCAGCTAAACAAGTGGGTTTAGAGACTAGGCTTGGGTGAAAATGTCATATTGATGTCTTGTGGACTTGCAGTCTTCTCGGGATGGAAAAAATTAAGCTGATTGAAAAAGCAGTGAATAAAGTGGTCTTTTAAACTGGAAAAAATGAGTAAGCAGAGATGTAAAAAGAACAGGTAAGGAGCCTGAAGGCATGGATGGGCAAGCTGGCTGTGGTGTTACAAGGAAAGGTGTCCCTCCCCAGCAACACTGTCTGCTAACGGGAAGATTAATGTACAGTGTGGGCTGCCCAGGCCCCTGTCCACATTGCAGCTGATTTCTTGCAAGAGATAAAGCTTGTGTTTAGTTTACATGAGAGGAGATAACCAGCGTGATGGGCAGGGAGATGGATGTAGCCAGAGCGACTTTAGGATGTAAGAGTTCCCCCCTTTTGGGGGGGGGGGAAATAAGGATGTGTTTATCTCTCTGCATAGTGTGTTGTACTCCCAGCCCTTTCTTAATACAACTTTGGCCTCGAATGAACGTGAACCATCAGAAAAGCTGCAGAGGAACGTGAGGCAGCAATAGCATGGATAGCTGACAGAGAAAAGACAGGATCTAGGACTTTTTTTGTAGAGGGGAAAACTGTCAGGTGTTGAAAATGGCCTGAATGGGCCTGCACCCAAGAAGAAGGTGAAGATTCCTTGGGCACGTATCTGGGTGGCAGAGAGAACGGGCGTGCTGCTGGCAGCAACTGAAGGTGAAAAGGAGTGGGGGAGAGCCCAGGAGGGAAGGCACAAGTTCATGCAGTAAAGAACACCCAGGAGGAAGTTTTAGAGAGCGGATTTCAGAGTTATTAAAGAGCTTGAGGATTTGATTACAGAAGTTTCTTTTGAAGACGAAATTATTAATGAAGCAGATCATATATCAAATAGTTCTAAACAAAGAGCTCAGAGGCTGCTGGAAATCACAATGGGCCTGTCTGTGATGCTCTGTGGCAAATACTTGATCTGGCTTTGAACAAAGTAACTGTTCTGTGAAAAAGTACCAAGGGCATAATCAGTGGAGAACACTCCTGTTTACCACAGTTTTCATCAATCATTAATTGTCCTTTCTTCTTTCCGGTTCTGTTTTCTTCTGTTTCTGCCTTGCTCAGCTCCAAGCCTTTCTTCAGTGCGCTGCCATTGCGACTGGTGCCCCGGCAGATGTTTATGTGTTGAGGAAAGGAGTTTCCTGAACTGCTTCTGCCATAAACATTCCAGCTAAATGCTACAGCCTGGAAGGGCTCCAGAGCAGAGACCCTGAAAAACACAGCCCAGCTGGTCAGAGAGATAATAGCTGCCAAATGAGCGTTGTCTGCAAGAAGTCACGCACCAGGATATGGCTTCGACTCTTCCACCCTGATGTAGTTTGAAATGTGGATGAAAGTCATTAGGCTGGTTTTTTGCCATGCTAATGAAATGCTCTAGGTCAACGACTAATGGAGATGAGAAGTCTGTATTTAATAGCCATGGAGGTCCTGCCTTGTGGCACGGGTTGCTGTTTACTCACTTCTTGTGACTGCATGTTGGCACATAGCGTTTCTTTCTGTTAATTGTATTCTTAAGGATTGAAATACAGCCAATCCATAGTGCTGATACTCAAAACCAGATTATTTTCCTTTCTGTCTCTAGGACCTTTGGTTCTTTTCCTTGCAAAGCCTGTGATGCCCCCATATTCAGACCTGTACCACTAGTGCATTCGTACAAGAGGAGACAGATTTGATCTGGCTGGAGGCAGGGTGACTGCAGGTATGTGATCACCCAGTGTAATGGGGGAGCCTTTCTCTTTACCAGTTTGAGCTGATGGGTAGCAGATCAAACTCTTCTGGTACAGTGAACTCAAGAGTACTGCTTTGATAATATAGGCTGGACTGGCTTTATACTGTAGCCTCTGGTTTAGACAAAGCTGATAGAGATGGAAGGTGATTGTTAATATTAAAGTTAGTGGGTGAGATGAAGAGGATCGTACGTGGAACTGTAAGGGCAATTCACATCCAGAGCAAATATTTTGCAGAAGCAGCATGTTTTGTTGTGGTTGCATATTGAGGTCAGGCATAGCTCTTTTTTATCAGGAAAAGTGTTGAAAATGTTCTCCCTAAGATGCAGAATGCCTTCCAGAGCTTCCCAAATAAATGAGCAACAAAGTCAGTGAGGCAGCCACCAGAAAGACACAGGATGCTGCTTACCAACAGCCTGGCCACTCTTAGCACATTTAGTGCTGTGCTGAGAACCTAGTGAAGCAGTGTTTCATCTGGCTGGTCCTTCTTTCCCGCTGACAGGTTAGGATCTAATCCCTCTACATGCAAAATAAAACACCCTTTCTCCTTACAACGCTTTAGAGACATTATTTTGCCATCTCTGCCCAAAAATTTCATACATATTCCTGTGTTCCTTTTTTTAAAAGGTACATTGTTAAGCATTTAGACGTGAAAATGTGAATCTGATTACATATAAAAGATGTGCTCTGCGTCTTTTTTTCTTCTTTTCTTTTAAAAATAAAAGCAGACCTATGGCAACACAAGCAGTAAAGGGCACAACCTTCCCACACCACTTCTTTCCGTTTTTAGCCAGAGCTGCTCCATCCACTTGGTTTCGATTACTCTGAATCGGAATGACGGCCTGTGAGTACGAGGGTGGCTAGCGCGGTTGTTAGGAAGACTCACGTCTGGGTGGTTTTTTTCTGCTGATTTCGTTATGAGTAATGAAATTTTGGACCCTTGCTTCTCACCAGAAACAAAGGAGAAATGAGCCCTGCCTGGGAAAAAACCCATCAGGCCGACACCGTGGCCTGTCTCCTCACCTCCCGGGAATGAGTTCGGCGGGGGGGGCTGGATGGCAGTCCGGGGGATGGGTGCTACGCGCCTTCCTTCTTACGGAGGGGGGCAGGAAGGATCCAGCGGCTGCGGGCAGCCCACCTCCTTCCGTCGCCTCTTGCCGGACACGGCAAACGAGCGAGACTCGGCGCTTTCCCTGCCGGCTGCCGCCGCCGTGCCCGGCCCGGGCGGTGGGCGGGTGAGAAGGTGCGGATGCTCTGGGTGTGGGCGGGGGCCTGAGGCGGCTCTGGAGGAGCTGAGCCCATCCGGTGCTGATGCAGAGCCCGCCGGACGGGGGCCGGTTTCGGGAGGAGCCAGAGGCTTGGCTGCCTGCGGTCGCGTTCTGCACACGCTGCCGTGACCCCGTTTCTCCGGCGAGGGCAGGGCCCAGGCCAGCGCCGCCCGCCTGTGCGCGTCCCGCACCTCTGCTGCCGCCCCTCCCTGCTCTTGGGGGGAGGCTGTGGCGGGGAGGGAGGTGACAGCAGTATCCGC
>WUAM01000278.1:56520-155427 GCA_024336885.1 Actenoides hombroni
CGCCCCCCTCTACCGGTCGGGAGGTGTGTCTGTGTTTGTCTGGGAAGGGTGTAGTTGCGTCAGGCCTCATTGGGGCAGTGTGGTGGACGCGCTCAGTGGCTGTGTTACGTGATTTGTGTTGCGTGAGGTGCGTTTTGGCCGCACCGCGCTGCGGGCTCCTAGCCGGCTGGGCTCGGCTGGGCTCGGCTCGGTTCCGAGCGCGCCCGGAGGCGCCACGCCTCACCCGCGCGTCCCCGCCCACAAGCCCGGTCTCATTGGCTGAGGGCTGTGCTTATCCTCCGGGCCGGCCAATCGGGCTCCCCCAGCTTCGCGGGCGCGGGGAGGCCGGGGCCTCATTAAGCCGCGGTGCCCGCCCCTCTCTCGGCGCGGCGGCGGGTGGGCTGGCGGCGTTCGCTGCGGCCTGGGCGGAGGCGGCCTCGGGGACGTGTCGGGCGGGCCGCAGCCTGCTCCGGGGGTCCCTGTAAGGCAGCGCCGCTTTAGTCCGAAAGCCGAGGGACGAGCGCGGAGGGAGGGCGGTTAAGGGTCGTTGCGGGGGGGAGTGGATGGGCCCTGCGCTTGGGGGAGTGGATGGCGGGAGCTCCTTCTCTGGGAGGAGAGCGGCGAAGGCCGGGGTGGTTTGGGGCAGTGCCTCGGAGGGGCTGCGCTGGTGCCCCGGGCGGGCCCTGCCGAGAGGGGCTGTGGGGGCCCGTGGGGGTGCTGGGGACGGGCTGCCCTGGCGGGGGTCGAGGCCCCGTTGGGGGGTTCCCCTGAAGGGACGGGCGGTGGTGTTGAGGCCCGGGACTGGTAGAGGCTTCGGGAGGGGACGGTGGTTGCGAGGCATCCCGTGTTTGCGTGTTTGTTTGTGTGCGCGGGAGGAGCTGCTGCCCTGCTCCTGGGCAGCCTCCTGTGTTTGTTTCTGCGGCTCACCCGGCCGCGCTGGGACGGAGCGGGTGAGTTTGGTGCTGGCGGGAGCCAACAGCCCTGGAAGCCACCGCCTCTGGCAGTTGGACCTTATACCTGGGCTCGGCTAAAAGCTCTGCCGATGTCAGGTGTTATCCTGGGCACCTTGCTCTGCTCTGCTGAGCCAGGGTTTGGTATTTACAGGTCTGCATCCTCCGTGGTGTCCCAGAGGTTGTAGTAGACTTCTGTGCACTAGAGCTGTGGTAATTAGAGTCTAAACAAATCTTGGGGAGCAAATTATATCCTTAGGTGTCTGGGAGACAAGAAATTTTCCCTTGTTGGAAATGCAGGAACTGTGCATTTGCATCTTTTTTGGGGAGAAGGAAATCGGTAGCTTTCCCAGCCCGTGCAAGGGGTGTGTGCTCTGTTCTTGCAGCTCTGAGAGCAAATGATGGTTGGCATAACCGTTTGCACTTGTGGTTTGGTTCTGTGCGAGCGCTTGGTATTTGTTCTCTTCCTGCAGGTAACTAGCCAAGAGTGTGTGGTGGCCTCTGGATAAAGCAGCTCTCCAGTCTGCGCTGGGATTTGTGTAGGTTGTTCCTTTGCCACAGGAAAGGTGAGTAGGATTATTTCCATGTGTTGCTCTAAGGCTTTCTAGCTTAAATGCTTCCATAAGTGGACTGATATTTAAACAGCCCTGTGACTGCCAATCCTCTATAAATTTGTTTGAGAATGGTGCTTCTGCTTAATCTTTTATGTAACTGAACTGGAGTTTATGGTCCCCAGATGATCTTAGCTCTTTGTACAAGTCTTTTTTTTGTTTTGTTTTTTTTGTTACATTCATTGAGTTTCCAAAAGTACCCAGCTAAGAATTTGTGCAAACAGGTGCATCTCCTGTATCACTGGGCTTTTAGCTTTGTCTTAATTTGGCTTTGTAAATTATGCCATCTGTTCCTGTAGATAATGCAATCAATCTGAATAATGACCTATCTGTAGAGAGAGAGCTTTTTATGGGACTATGTTTTGTTTGTGCTGTGAACACACTGCAGTTCTTAATCGTATCAATGGGATGCTGGAGAAAGCATTTCCATCTTAAGTCAAAGTGATCTGATACTCCTTTTTGTCACAAACCTGGTTCAGTATTGTATCTGATGGGATATGACAACTGAATCCTAATAGTTGATTTCTGTGCTTAATGTACAACTGATTATTAATAGTCAAAAAAGTGGAACATGCAAAAGGGTTTGTCTGAGATGCTCTTTTTCACACGCAAAATTCAGTGCTCCTTTGCATGAAATCACAGAAGACTTTTTGTATGTACCAGCTGTCTACTGTGTGTCAGACAATACCTCCTAATATCCTGTAAAAACTGTCAATCCTCAAAGGCTCTTTAATCCCAAGCTGCAGCAGTAGTCAGAAGTTAGAGCTGGGGAGGTGTTGTGTTGTGTCCTTGTTTGCTGTAGGCTGTGTTTTCTGTGGGACTGGAGGAGAACTCAGCTGCTGTTACTGTCAAGATGAAGTTCCTGAGGCTGTTAATGAATTCAGTTTTTCTATATACTTTTTGAAAGTCTGGCAGAAGTGAACACTGGTATTGTGCTGAGGGCTTCCCAAAAACATGGGCTTCATTCCTTCTACTGACCTAATTCAGGGTTGCAGTGCGCCTTAATTTGAGACACTTAGTGTGACTGAAGCAGCTTCAGCTGATTTGAGATGATGAGAGCTCCCATAAGCATGTCTCCTATGGAAATCTAGTCCAAAATTGGATGTGCAGCACTCAGTCTTCAGTCTCCCACTGTCCATGGTTTTGAGAGTACTAATGTTCACTTGAGTATACAGCAGTTCTCCCAGTGCAGAGTTTTTTTCCTCTTCCCCTGCTCTGTCTATTGCTGTGTAGTCTAGTTCAGAGTGCTCAGGTGGGACTTTCAGAGTTGCAGTGCTATGTTAGACCTTTCCGGCATCACACAATCTGCTCGATCTTGTGAGTACATTGCAAAAGCTTGGGTGAGTGGTCAAAATCCATCTCCCATTGAAGACAATCCAGAGGTGTTGCTTAGTCAAAAGGAGCAGAAAAAGGTGCTGTGAGACCTTATGGATGTGTAGCTGTCTTACCGAGGACAGCAAGTGTGCCATTTGTGCCCACTGCAGAAGTAAGAGCATTAGTCCTGATGCCTGAGAATCTGGCATTGTAATTCATAGACAAAAGAGGGAAAAAAATATACTTGAAAGTCAGGAAGGGCGTTGAATCTTTTGTGAGATCACTTCTGGGTTCAGTGAAATGAGGACTCTGTAGCTGTGCGTTGTATCCCGGAGTAGCAGCGTTGTCACACTTGAATGTGGAGAAGGTGGCCTGGGGAAAAATCGGGCAGAGAATGGCTTAATTAGCAGGACATGATAGGGGATATGAGGAAATAAGTTACTCAGAGTATGATTATGGTGACATCTGCCTTGAAGGAAGCCAATAAGGTTCTGTATATTGCTGGTTCCAGTTCTGTGGTGGTCCTTTCCAGTTGCCCTGGTTGAGGATCACAGCTGCTTTCTGTCCCTGCTTTCCCTTGGAGCCAGGGTGGGTCTGGGCAGCTCTAAAGAGTTCAGGCTCCATGTCTCAAATCTTCAAGTTCACAAGGGAGATATTCTTGGGTTGGGAGCCTCTGATGTTGAGTGAGGCTCTGTTTAAGCACTTGAGGGGAATCTGTAGGCAGGAACAGCTTGTACAAATCTGCTACTAATCAGTTGGTTCAGTGGGCTAGTAGCTGCAGGCTGGGTGGAGGATGGTGCTTTTCCTCCCCCGTGAAGGTGGGAAGGAATTCAAAGCCAGGAAGCCTCAAAGGTAAAAATGTACTCAGCACTTGCTTGTTTCTTTGGCTGTTTTGATTCCAACAGTTGTCTGCTCTTTGCTGCTGTACTGCTACTTGCAAAGTATCATCTGTGGGCTGTTTGTGTCTTCTCTTTCTGTACAGATGCGTCATTATTAGATGCCAGACCAGTTGTCCTCTGTGCTAAGTGGCAACCAAAATGGCCAAGTACAGGCTTGTTCTCTTAAGACACGGGGAAGGAGCCTGGAACAAGGAGAATCGCTTCTGCAGCTGGGTGGACCAGAAGCTGAGCAGCGATGGGATCAAGGAAGCTCAGAACTGTGGCAAACACCTTAAAGCTCTGGGCTTTGAGTTTGACCTCGTCTTCACCTCGGTACTCAGCCGCTCCATCCAGACTGCATGGCTTATCCTGCAAGAGATGGGCCAAGAGTGGGTCCCCATCCAGAGCTCCTGGCGACTGAACGAGCGGCACTACGGCGCGCTGATCGGTCTCAACAGAGCAGAAATGGCTCTGAATCACGGCGAGGAGCAAGTCAAGCTCTGGAGGAGAAGCTATGATGTTACCCCACCTCCCATAACTGAATCTCACCCTTACTACGAAGAGATATACAACGATCGTCGGTATAAATGCAGCGACGTCTCTCAGGATAACCTCCCCAAGGCTGAAAGTCTCAAAGATGTGCTGGATAGACTCCTTCCCTATTGGAATGAAAAGATAGTGCCGGAACTGAAAAGTGGCAAAATGATCCTTATCTCTGCTCATGGCAACAGCAGCAGGGCGTTGCTGAAGCACGTGGAAGGTAAGGGTCTTCCTTTGAGCCTTCCCCTCCTTGCTCCACGGCTCAGAGCTTTACATCTTGGTCTGGAGCGTGTAGTGCTTATCTGGGCAACGTAATGCTTGGGGTGTGTGGTCTCCAAGAGGAAAGGAAAAAGCCTGTTGCAACAGGAATCAAACTGGGGGATGTGGTAAGGGGAGGGGATTAATTAGCTAATGTAGTTAAGAGCCAAATGCTTTCACCTTGTTTTTTCACTGCTTGTTTTAAACTACTGTATTCAAACTAACTTTGCACTTGCTTTAGATAGAGCTTGAAGATTTTTTTTGTCTGTTTGTGGATTTATTCATCTGCGTTTTCAGAAGGGTTGAAGTCATAGTCTGTTCATTCAACAAGCCTTGCTCTAACACAGCAAAATTAAGTGCTTGTCTTAGGTTGTGGAAGACATTGACTGTTACTGTGGTGAGCTACTCTTGAGGCTTCATTCCTGATAATTGTTTACTTTAAAAAGCTGCTGTGATGGAGTTCAGCAGAGTAGGTACTTGATAGAGCTTCTGCAAATGCTGTAATATTTCCCAGTATAGAAAATGCCTACCAATAAACAGTTAAGTTGGTAGTTTAGCATAAGGTTGCTTTTTTTACTTGGGACTTGAAAAGGATGTGGTTTATCTTTAAGTCCTTGCTAGAGTCTTTCACCCTCTGCCTCTTTAATAACATGACTCCTAGTTTAGGTGATCCTAAACTGGAAGAGGTACTATATTAATTTGTTTATAAGTAATGTAGGAATTAGGGATTACACATGTATTGACTGCAACCTACCAGAGCTGTAGCTGCAAGTATGCACAGACTGGGTTGTGTCCACTCAGTTTTTCAGTTATAAACCCCTGTGGTGGGCACCTCTACAGCTCTGACTCTGAGCACTTTCTGCATTCAGGAATGCTGGAACAGTCAGGACAGCTGATGCTTTAGCAGGAGTCAGAAGCCCAGGCAATAAGCATGTACAGGTGGGTTCTGGAACTACAGAGGTTGTGAATTCTGGAGTGTCATCCTGCTTGGGTGAAGGAGGAAGGCTGGTTCAGCCAGTCCCACTGATGTGGTCAGGGTGGTTGTCCATGAAATAATAAGGAATTATGAGGGGGGGAAAAAGGGGTGTGGGGATCTGCAACCATGCTGTGTCTCCTGCTCCCCTCAAGAAGTGAACCAATTCCATGAAACCATGCTGGCCCAGCCCTTGGGGGGGTGAAATGCTGCAAGGTGATGACAGCTTCAGCAGAAACCCTGGGCTGCCTGTGCAGGCATGCACCAAGGCTGGGGGGGCCCCGACAGCACCGGTGGCTTGTAAAGGTTACTGTAAAGTTAGCATAGCTGGATTCCTTGTATTGAGATCAGAGAGACCTGTGTAAAAGCAGCTGCAAAGCTTTGTTTTGGGACAGTCTGTTAGGGAGAACTTTTCAAATGCTGCCTATATTTAACTGAAATGGAATAGAGCTATGTCTCTTATCTGTCCTGTGCTATACCTTGTCCCTCCTAGCACGTGCTTCATACAGAAATGTGAGCAATCCTTGGCAGAGGATCTAATTCTGTTGACTGTTCCATCAGCTACCCCAGCTCCTTCACAGGAGCAATTGCCAGATACGTGCTGATTCTTCTGCTCTTTTTGTGGTGAGGATTTGGATTGCTGCAGAGCTGCTCTGAAAGGTGGCATGAACAGAGTTTTAAGACCCCTGTTACTGCAACTTATTTTCCAGAGCTCCTGTTTAGCTGGGTTTAAGAGGTTCCTTGTCTGCATTGCTGACTGTCTCTCCCTTTATCTCCTGAAAGGTTGTGAGTTTTGAGCTGCTCTGGAGCCTTGCTGGGGTTGGATCTGGTTCAACAGTGCTTAAAGTTTGTCAGTCTACTGTATTTATAGCAGCCACTGTGAGTTAGGCTTTGGTTTTTGAGACTCTTATTGACAAGCCTAATGTATCTTGCTCTTGAGTGGAAATTTCTAGTCCTCTATCTTAGCTGGAGCCATGTTTTTTGGTATTTAGGAAACTGGGCTCCAAAAGCCTCAAGCAGAGATCTTACATGACTTCTTGGATGTTGTAGTGATTGCTTAATCTTGGAAGATGTAGTTTGGAAACTTTAAATGGCAGTTAATGCAAACAAATTCAGTTTGAGCTGAAACAATTCCAATTGTCTGTGTGAAAATCAGTGTCTTTTCTGAAAGACTTCACAGTATCCTTGAAGTTAATATTTCAAGGAGGTTTTTTTTTATAAAGACAACTGCAGTTCTCTATCTGACCTTCTTCATTCATATGAGTAACTAGTAAAGATCTTGACATGTGGATCTGCTTGCACACAGAAATCAGAGCAACAGTGTTAGGCTAATAAGGCTTTGATTGTGGGGTTTGGATTTTGTTCTGTTCTCAGTATTCAGAATGGACTTCCTTAAAATATATGGAATCTGTAGGATCTGTCATAGTTTGCCTGTAAGGACTTAAAGTGAGACCCCAATAGTCTTTCTGGAAGCAGTATTTAACACAGACTGGACCATACCCTTGTATGCACTCAGTGCTCAGAAACAGCAGCTTTTCTGAGAGCTTGCTCTTCTGTTCTGGTGAGCTGAGGGACATTTCTTTTAGAGGGTGCTGCTGAAGATCACAATGCTGTGAGCTGTTGATATTCAGGGGGGCAGCTGGGCTGTGTTCCTCCTCCTGGGTAATCTCTAGGAATCTGATAAATGCCACCAAGGACAAGCATGGCTGTTCTGTGCAATCCTGTTGAAGATACGATGTCAGCATCAGTTTTTGAAGTCTTTGTAACTGAGCTTGTCCTGTCCTTTCAGAGCACTGCTTGATTCTTTGTCATCTTCAGGTGATGTATGTGGTGATGGTCTAAGAATCACTGGCACAACTAGAAATTGGTAGAGCAAGAGGAAAGTTTTAATCATATCATTGTTGGAAAGACATGTAGGTATGGTTTGCTTTCCTACACTGTCTCATGTTGGGATGGCCTCATTAATGACCACAAAGTCACACTGTGATCAGGAGCCATTTATGTAATTACTTGGTATTGGGTCTGGCTGAGATGGAGTTAATTTTCCCTATAGTGCTGTGCTTTGTATTGGTAGCCAGAAAGGTGTTGATAACACATCAGTGCTTTGGCTGCTGCTGAGCAGGGCTTGCACAGCATCTCCAACACGTTCCCCCTACCAGTATGCGCAGAGATGGGGTGAGATCTTGAGAGGGTACATAGCCAGGACAGCTAACCCAGATTGACCAAAGGGATTTTTCCATACCCTATGATGTCTGCTCACTAATACAAGCTAAGAGAAAGGAGGGAAAGGGGAACAGCGTTCATTATGATGATGATCTTCTGGAACAACTGCTCCAGGTACTGAAGCCCTAGTTCTTGGGAAGTGGCTGGACATTACCTGCTTATGGGAAGTAGAGAATAAATTGGGTTTTCTGTTGCTTCTGCATGCAGCCTTTGCTTGTGCTTTATTAAACTGCCTTTATCTTGACCCATGAGTTTTTCCAGTTGTCTTTTCTTCCCCCATGGTCCTGCTGAGGAGGGCAGTGATGGAGCAGCTTGGTGGGCAGCTGGTGTCCAGCCAAGGTCAACCCACCAGAGTTCTTTGTGCTCTGTGTTGCTTTGCCACACCAACCCAGTACAGACATAAAAGATTTTGGGGGGCATAAGGGTGAAACAGATGTAGATAATCTGCTGCAGCCATGGTTGTAGCCCACCCATCTTCCTCCTTTCCTGAAAAACTGCCCAGTGAGCTAAGTTTCTGTAAAGATTAATAGCACTGTGCCCACTTCCCTCCTCTACCCTACTGAAGCTTGGTTCTCTGCCAGCCTGCAGGGAGGGCAGAATCTGCACTGGAATAGTTAATTTCTTAAGCTAAAGCTTCAGGATTTTCATGAAGCTCGTGGGGAGGATGCTGTGACTTGATTTGGATCTCAATTACAAAGCAGCAGTTCTAGAACAAGCCCATTGTGGCTGTAGTTATGTATATGATCTTGTTTTATTGGATGAATCACCTGACCTCCAGTGTAGTTGACATGCAGGGAAGGGAGGTGTGTAGCTATTTTCAGTATCTGTTGTTGTGTTTTGCATTGCTCTGACCATAAGAATAGAAGGAGGGAACTTAGTAAGAACAGGTGAGGAGGAGGAGGAGGAAGCTGAGCCATTCCCTGGAGGACCTGGCTGTAGGTGCTCAGAATCAAGCTCAATGGGGTTTGCCATTGTAGGACTTTCCGGGGTGCAAGTATTTCAAAGCACTTCATGGGCTACCAGGTGAATTCTTCAGACTGCACGGGAGAGATTTCTGGTTTCTGATCACCCAGTTCAGTTAAATGGAGCATAGGCAGGTGAGCTGGGAAAGAATTTGGAGTATCACTTTGAAAAATGCTTTTTGTACAAGTGCTGCACCAAATTCTTCCATTGTCCATGTCCGTAACAGCAGCTGTACAGCAGGAAGCAGTTGGGGAACAGCATTTGACAGGTACTCACGAGAGAGGACGTAGGAGATGTCTTCCTCAGGAATCTAGTTGCCCAGTCAGCATTTTTATCTGGGATCCTGCAGAAAACCTGCTGAGAACTTGAGTAATGTCTGTGGATTCTCGTGGCTGTAAGTAGACAGGACCTTAGTTTTCAACCTTCCTGGGGGAAAGTCTGCTTCCAGAAACGTGGTACCCTTTGGCAGTGCTGAGACCCAGACTTTAGTGGTGTGGTACACTGCAGGGAAGTGTTGCTTCTTCAGTGGGCTTATTTCCCACTGCACCTTGTCGTGGGCAGGCGAGTCCTTGCCCTGATTTTACCCTTCTCCCCTGTGAGAGGGGATGGGGTTGTGCCACAGCCCAGCTCAGATGAAGTGCGGGAAAGGTCACTGGGCTATAGTTACAGCAGATGAAGTAATTGGATAGCAGTTAGCTTGAGCTTGTGATGGCTGGAGTCTGGGTGGGATCTCTTCCCTGTCCTCCCAGCCTGCTGCTGGGGAGTGGGCTGTGTGCATTTTGCCTGCAACTGAAGAGCTTGTGTGAGAGACAAGCCTGATCAGCATCATGACTCCTGAAGAACAAAAATCCTGTACAAACACAGAAACAGTGCTGAAATCAAGCAACAGGAGGCTGTTGTTTCTTAAGGATTTTCCTCTGACTTCAGCTTGCCATTCCAGCCTTCTGGCTGTGAGGCAACACTTCTGTGTGAGGCAGAATCCTGAGGAGAAAGCCAACGTGCTTGCTGGAGCTTGTTTATCCCAGACTGTGCTGTTCTACTTTGTAAAGCAACTCTTGTTGACGTTGGTGTGGCCGCTTTGTGTTCTGTAAAAACAGCAAGATGTGTTTTTTGAATCCATGTAGCTACAGCTAGTTTTGTTTAATCCATCCTAAGAGGAAACCTTTAAATATCCTGGCTGCTGACCACACGATGTGGTTTGTCTAAATTCTCCTGCATTACTTCATCTGAATGGTTTAGTCTGGGAGACTGATTTCAAGAGGTGGGCAGAACACTTCCTAGGGCCAGGTTCTCTGTGGATACATGGTGACATATGTATGTTGTTAAAATCTACTATGATTAAGAATCCTTGAAGTAAGAGCTCAGGCAGCTTAGCTGCTTGTTTTGCAAACCAAAGTCCTTGAGAATGATGCTTGTAAATGGCCTCGTTCTTCCCATTGATTTCTGCGTGGGCTTAATTTTAGATGCTCCTGTAGTGCTCTTCTGTAGGTCTGTGGTTCTGCTGCCTACAACAGGTGAATTATTTTTCTTGTACATGAGAATTGCTTAAACTGGTAGAGTATGACCTTTTTTAATGGACTGATGGCTCAATAGGTTACAAGGTGTAAGCTTCTTGCAAGGGCTTGTCCCTTTCTCTTGCTCCATGCCCTTCTGAAACTGAGGGCTGATCTACAGCTGACCTAAGTAATTAGCCTACTCAAAAAAAGGAATGGGTCACTAAAAATGTTGTGTGCTTGTGTAGTCTTAGGGCAGGGGCATGAAATGTTTCTTACCTCATTATTAGGTCTTTTCTGACCTGTTGTCATCCTGCCATCGCTGGGTAGCTTGACTTTGTGGGCTTTCCTGTTAACATGCTGGCTCTGCTTTTCTACTTAATGTGAAAATCACTGGTAGATTTGCACCCACGTGTTCTGAACCATCTGTTTTTTGTCAGCTGCTCAAGAGGATGTTTTCTTCATACGCCTTGGTCTAGTTTATATGGTGTCATCATTTTAGAAGCTTGACTGTGTGCGTTTGGTAAGCATGAATTACTCAAAGCTGTTGTGCTTTACGACAGCAGGTGACTGCTGCTGTGACCTCAGTGCCTCTAAAAAGGAGGGAGGGGAATATTGATGTTCCCACTAACACTAGGTTTCTTTTGACTGAAGTTTTTGAGGAGTAAAGTCTTTGCAGTCAGTGCTGCTTAACACAAAAGGTCTGAGTAGTTGTGTGAACTTTACTAGGGGGTTTGGCCTTAAATTCACAGGGATGCTTTGGAGACTTGTTTGATGTAAAAATAACCAGCAATTTCATTGATACTAAAGCCCCAGAATATTAATTAAGCCCAGCTGGTTAAAATAAGTTTTCTCCTCGGGTACACATTATTTTAGTGAAGTGGAAAAGCACAGGGAAATGCTCCAAAGTGTGGAAGTTGACATTCTCCCTTCTTTTCTGCCCCTCTCCCTCATTTGGAAGTGGAAATGAATATCCTGCATCTGGTAATTCTGAGAACAGTGTTGTAGGCAAGATGCTATAAACCTGCTTTTGAGAAATCAGATGTGGGCAACTGGTGATCCATACACTAGAAGAATTAAATAGTGATTTTTAAGATGGATTATGTGAGAAGCTTTGCATAGAAAACTTAAGAGGTAAAATTAACCTTGGTATCCTGTTTTTTTTCTTTTAGAGGCAGTTTGTACTGGTTGTGTAGCAGGGATTGTTTCATGCTGGAGTAGCACATGTGGACTCTTGTGATGCATGAGTTGGGAAGATGTGGAGGAGATCCTATTGTCCTCCATGTCCTGTTTTAAAGGGAAGGTGTAGTCTCCAGGGCAGTCTCTTCCTGTTTTTCACATGTGTGGACTGAAAAAATGATGGAACTGTCTTCACCTTGATGGGAATTCCCTCCTTTAGCTGTTCCTAAAGTGCTAATCACACTGTAGCCTAGCTGGGAATTGACCCTTGAGTAGCTGGTGTTGATGGAAGCTGGAACATGTCCTTGACTGTTTTAAGACTAGATAATCTCAGGACTAAGGCTGAGCTAGATTGACAATTAGGAAGCTGTGCCCTAGGTGTAACTCTTGTTTTGTTTTTTTTTCTTCGACAGGCATTTCTGATGAGGACATCATCAATGTTACCCTCCCCACTGGTGTGCCCATACTTCTTGAACTTGATGAGAATCTGCACCCTTTGGGCCCTCACCAGTTTCTGGGTGATCAAGAAGCTATTCAAGCTGCCATCAAGAAAGTGGAAGATCAAGGGAAAGTAAAATCTGCTGAGAAGTAGAATCCTACTAACAGCTGTTTCCCCAGTGTGGTATTAAGTGGTGATGTATGTATGACTGCTAGGTTGCACTGTGTGAAAGTCTCAGTTTCAAGCACTAAGTAATTAGTAGGGACAGTTGTTGAGTCTCAGGTTGGTAGATTAATCCTCTGCCTTTCAAAAACTGGAATTTAGATTTCAACATGAGATAATGGATACTGGAAAAAAGAAATTAAGGGATCGTTCACGTGATGGAAACTTGCAGGGCAGTCTGCACCAAATCTAGGATGGAGGGTGGCCCAGTGCAGAAATAAAGGGATATGTTGTTGGTGTCTACCAATAATCAGCCCTACCCTGTTGAAGGGAAAAGCACCAGCTTACTGGACTAATTAGTTCAAGTTGTTAGAGGTGCTAAAACCTTCCTGCTGATAAAATGACACCAGGTAACAGAGTTACCCAGTATCATTCTGCTGTGTCAATGACCATGACAGTTTGTTCTGGATGGAGTTCCTTTAGTCTTCCAGAATGCTTTCAGCTGTACAGCTCTTTGCCTTTGTTATTTGGAGTCTTCCAAGGCCAGTTCATGGTCCAGAGAATTTTGTAGAGATGCTCAGACTGTTACAGTTAGCATAGTTGTCTTTTGTTATGCTATATTCCAGTTTTTAAGGAATCTAGAAGGAATCCCTTTTCCTCCATCTTTGCAAAGCCTATTTTGGTGGCTTGCAATAATAGCTTGTGGACTAAAGTATGAGTTAAACCCTAAGCACAAAGGTTTCCTGCTCAATGTTTAATTTATCGCTTGGCTCTTAGCGAGTGACCTGAATAGCTTTAAACACTTCAGTAACATGTACGAGTGTTTGATCACCACTTGAGTCAAGTTAGAATAACTCCTGTCTACCTCAGTAAAACTGCATGTAGGAAAATCACCCTCAACTTGCCTGAGTTGCAAAGATTGCACGGTAATATTACTGTGTTTTTCTCTGGAGGGCTGGAAGAGATGCTTAAGGCACCTGAGTGTTACTGGGTGCAGCGTGTTCAGCCATCATGCTGGTAGGGAAGGGTTTTCTGCCATGCCTGGAAGTGTTCTCCTATAAAACTCTCCTCACAGTCATAGCTTGATTCCCACTGAGTGTGGCCTTGCTGTTGTCTGGCACTAAACCTGAGCTGTGGTTGGGTGTGGTGTAACATGTTTGGCAGTTTGATGTTCTCTATGTACATAAGCATCAGGATAATTCCCCTTCTGAAGACTTGCTCTAATCTTGCAGATATGAAACTGTTACTTAAATGTAGATCTGACCCGTTGTCTCAACACCTGAGCATCTGGATTCTGACCACAGTTACCAACATGTCTGGCACTTTGTGTATTGTTTAAGCTGGATGTGTTCTCAGCTTGGCCCAGCTACAAATCTCAGGAGCAGCTGATGAGAATTCCCTTGGTATGATGAGAGTATAAATTTAATATCCTAGAGTAGCTGCATCTTTGCAGTGAGCAGCTTTGTAGCTTATTTCAGAAGTGAGAGGGATGTGTTTTTGCCCTTTGAGGAGAGCAGTGTGACAGTGTGGTGTGCCTCTGACAGTGTCCCTGCTACAGGGAGGCACACTTTCCAGGTCTGATGTTGGTAGTGTAGCACAAACTCCTTAAAAGACCTCTTGCTAGATGTTAGTTTCTCCTGCATGAATGATGCTTGGGCTTCTCTGGTTTTGTTTTTGCAGCCCCTGCAGTAGGAACAAAGTTACGTGTTTATCTTTCAAAGGGAAAGCTGGTAGATTTCCTCTTGTTTTATCCAAGCAAACACATTTCAGTGGTGGGGTTTTTTTCCCTCTGAAATGCTATTGGCATCTCCTTGCTACTCTGTTTTAAATACTGACTTACTCCTTTCTGGGTTTTTAGTTTTCTGTGCATAGAGTAACTCCCTATCTTAGTTGATACTTCACAAGTCAGTGTTATGGAGTTAGACTCTTGATCAGCAAATGTTTACCTCCCAATGCCCTGAGAAGGGAGGGCCACTGGCACTCAAGTGATGAGGTTCTTCCTCCAACACACAACGTGTGAAGTCCAATATCAGGTAAAAGTTACTGTAGACTTGTGAACAGGGGCAGCAGAGCCACCTGTAGTCAGCAGGAACTGCATACATCCAGATGTGTGGGCTTACAGGCCTTGGCTGTCAGTGTCCACATCCCTTTGGCCTTGTGGTATTGTAATGTAGAACTCCTTCAGGACTTCAGATGCAGCTGGAATATGCTTGGAAGTGAACTCAGCTCAACTGGGAGATATGCTCTCTCCTCCCTTTCCAGAGAATTAGTCTCTGGGGATGGAGTAGGGAATGGAAAGGTGGATGAGTAAATGTAGAAAGCATTTAGAGTTCATTTTGCAGCTGAATGGAGGAAATGGACTGAAAACAGCTTTTCAAAGAGTCACGGACAGTAAGAAAAGCAGTGGGGTGTTTTCAGGTGGCATTGTTTCTACAGTGCTGCTTGAGACATGAATAATGACAGTGCCATGGGAAGTTTGGCCTGATTTCTTTGTTTGTGAGTGCAAAGTGATGGTAGGATTTTATGTGCACATCTGGCAGCAATACCCCCTTGCAAAAGTATCAAGTGGAGCCAACTGGGGATGTCATTGTGCTCTAAGATTATTTCAACACCTTGCAATGCTTGCTCCTGAAGGGCTTTCTAATTAAATTCCTGTTTCAGAAGATGTATGTATTGAAGAATAGAGACCAACTCCCATCAACATAAGGGTGCCTGAATCTTCAGGCATAGCTACATTGGAGGGAGAAATAAGAATCTTGCTTGGTGGCTGTGGAGATCAGGGGTTGGAAAACATTTTCCTTATGTTTGAGTATGCCTCAAAGTCCTATAAGGTAACTGGTGTTTCTACAGTTGACATTATGGATGTGGTGGACTTGGTTTGTTGATGCATCTTTTAAACTTGTGGTGCAGTAGCAGTAATAGCTCTAGAATCCTCTTGAAAACCTTTGTAAATATGGTGGAGCTGGCAGGTTCTTTGTAACTCAATAAATTCACCTGAAATAATTTAACTTTGTCTTCAGTCTTTATTCCTTTCCCTTTTGTCACCTTTCCAGGGCTGTTAAGTAAATAAAACTGTGACCTTTGAGGGTTCCAGGACTCATCAAGCAGTCGTTGATCACACATCATGCAGTGAGTTGGGTAAAAATAGTATTAGAGCAAACATTGCCTCATGTTTACTTGTCAAGAAGTTGGGCTGGGGGGAAATACATACCTGTTTGAAACTACAGGGACATTTGCATAGCAACAACACATTAAACATTTATTTCCAGAAGAATGGAGCTAAATGAATGTTCACTGTTTCCCATGCTTGCTTGGCTTTTTAACAAGCATTATTTTTTTTGATGGTGTTTAACATGGTGGATTCTGGAGACAAAGCCAATCCTGTCACACTCCCAGGTACTCTGGTGTTAAGCAGAGTTGTAACTCTAGTGACAAGCCAGCTGAGGACTGTTTCTTGTTACTGACCCTCACATAGGTGGCCTTGGATAATGGGAGGCAGTATAAAGGTCCTAAAAAAGTTGAACATTGAGGTAGAAATTGGGAAGACAACTGCATGGCTTAAAACAAAAGTGCACTGAAGAAATTGACTTCAAAAAAGGTTGGTCTCCTTGTTTTGAGTGAAGTGGAGCAGCTCTGAGCCATTTGTCCTGATATTTAACATTTCACAGTTAGTGTGGGAGTGCTGCCAACCAATTCTAAGTTTTGTTGATGTTTCAAGACTTATTTCTGCTTCTGCTTCCCCCAGTCACCTACTGTACGTTGCTCTGCCTTAGTTACATGTCTGATTCTTCCCAAGTCATGTCTGCTGTTCCCTTTTTGGGAGAAGACCATGGAAAGGTTGACTTGGTTGAGTCCCCCATCCTTTTTTGTTTAGAAAAGGTTAGAGTGTAGTGGAGTTTGCTGTGGTCAGCTTGGTCTGTGCAGCCTGAGGAGACATGGACTAAGTCACAACACTTTCAAAATCTTTACTTTGCTTTTTTAATGATGCTTTTTTTAGAAACTTTTTCAGTCTGTGCCATTGATATGAAATGTTTCAGTGCCAGTTGAATACCAAACCAATCCTTGTCTCCAAGTTTACAGTCACTGTTTTCTAGAGCTGCCTGTTCTTCAAGTTCATAATAAATGGCACTTGGGAATTGCCTTGTCTGTCTTCTGTGCTGGCCACAACCTCTCCTCAGCTTTAAATTTCCATGAGCAGGAAAGAAGGCAGATAACTATTGCTCCAGAAAGCTCAGAGCTTTGGTTGGAACAGACTCTAGTGGTTCAAATGGAGACTGCAGGAGTGTTTGGAGAGAAGGAACCTCCCTTTGAGAGCTGTGCCAAACAGCTGTTGCTGCCTCTTGGTTGTGTTCTGGGTGACCAAAGGTTCTGGGGGGGAGTAAACACAAAAGGGAGCTTGACTTTAGCCAGCTTGCCCTCTGTGTAATGCTATGGCAGGGCATTCCTCCCTCCTACTGCCTCCTTGGGCAGCTCCCAGGCCCTCTTGGGGCTATTCTAGCAGAATTTAGTAGCCATGTTGTGTTCTGCCCTACAGAAGAAAGGGGGTGAGGGGGAAGAGGCTTCTTGTTCTTGCTCTTCCCATGATGCTGACAGAGCAGGGGAGGGCAGCAGATACCAGGCTACAGATGTTGCTGTGCTGTGAAGTCAAGCTTGGTGCAATTATGTGGCCTCAAGATGACTTCAGATTCCTGTTTCTGAAGGGAGGGAAGGGGGTATTGACCATGCTCAGAGAAGGCAACATGGATGTTGTGATTACTCCATCAGGTTCCAGAAAGCAGTTGTGGCCCTGATGGGAGCCCTGCCATTAGAAGTTCCTTGTGAGCATATGCATCACTAATACAGCTGTTTTCTTCCCTCAGGCCTCCCCCAGCTCCCCTTCAGTGTGGTGTCAGCTTGAGCCACTTCCCCACCTTCTGTCTGCCCCTTGCATGAAAGAAAAGTAGTAGTACATCTTAACTAGGTAAAAGAAATTCTCCGTTCTAGAAAAGCAGCGGGAGCCCAGTGAGATCAAATGCTGATATTCTGATTTGGTTTTGGCCTCCCAGGAGCCAAGCAGTACTTGCTGCCATGTTCCAGGTCAGTCATTCCTACCCATTAGGAACAAGCACAACTGAGTATCATGGAAGGACCCTGATGCTGTTTAGTGGAAGTGAGAGTCTCTTTCCATTTAAAGACACTTTCCTCTTTGCTCCTGGTGCTAACCTAGCAGAAGTGCTGGAAAGGAATGTGCATTTGCTATTTATTCTAAACTGGGGGTGCTTTGAGGAGTTAACCAGCTACTGAATCCTCCTTTACTGTCTGATGCTTATCAGGCTCTCAGTAACTCCAGTGTGCTATGAATAAAGCTGAGCTAGCTTTCATGTTCAGATCTGTGGCTCTCCAGCTGTTCCTCAGCTCCACTGCCTGTGCTTTCCAGGATCTATATACAAGGCAGTGGCACTGGCTGTGCTGGAAGGGAGTCAGGAGGTGTACAGATCCTTAACTCTCCCTGAAGACAAAGCCATTGCTCTTACACAAACTGCATCTGCAGATGAGCTTGCAGAAATGCAAGCGAACAACAGGTGGAGCAAGTGCATTGTGGTAACTACGTGCAGGGAGACAGGAGCAATTTCATGCTCCTGTGACTATATAGGAATAGCAAGGCATACTCAATCTCTCCTGAAAGGCAGCACGTTTGATCTCTGCCAGCAGTGCCCTACAGCTTAACAAATGGTATGAATGTGGCTTAGTTCTGGTGTGGAATAAATTGCAATCATCATCTAGGTCACTTCTACAGACTGGCGATTCATCCTGGGGTTTTTTTTCTTGCATCAGTGGCTTCCTTAGACAAGATAAATTCAATAGGAGCAAGATTGGCCATTTGCAGACAGATAACTAGTCTGAAAAAACCTCCCAAAAGCCCCTAACCCCAGTCAGTGATAGCACTAGTAACTGTCAGGAAAGGTTGGGGAAAGACTGTTGCATGAGAAAAGGAGCTCAGTAATGAGCAAATGCCAAATAAATTGAAAATAATAAAAATTAGAGAGTGCCTTTGGTTTCAGGGATCTGATTTCAGGTGCTCTTGTAATTTTTTCCAAAGGACTTCATATTCTTCTCCCTCCTTTATCAGAAGCTGTGAAAATTTATATGCATTATATGCTTTCAAACTGAGCATTAAGGTAAGAGGAGGTCTGGATCCTCTTACACATACCTCAAAATGTTGACTGATTTGACTTCAAGTAGGATGACTCTGTAGGTGTAGCTGATGGAAAAAGAGCCCAGCGAAGCAAATTCCTAGTCTTCTGCTGCAAGCTCCAATACTGCTGCCTTCCCAAAAGTGTTTGTGTGGAAAATGCTTGTGATGATACAGAACTCAAGAGCTTTGTTTTTGCACTTGCTGTATACTTCAACCCTTGCCTGCAAAGGAATGGTTTAAGTACATGGCACACACCCACATTTAAACTTTATGAAGGAACTGGTACTCTTCTTCGTCAGGCAATAACATCAGAATAAGCTTTCACAGGTCTCATTTTACCAGATGAAAGCTTTGGGAGACCTACTGAAATAAAAAAATACTTTCTTCCATTACTGGAAGTCTCATGTTCTATGCTTTCTCTTCCATGGTGTTGGCTCAAGTGATTTCTGAAGCCAGGAACACCTTCCATGAAGCTATAAATCCTTCTCACAGGCTGCTGAGAAGATTGCTGAGAGAAGCAGTGTTTCTCATCTCAGTATCAGGAATAACTGAGGTATGTATACAGTGATTATTAGTCATGTAAGATCAAACATTTATCTTCATTTTAACTGTGGGCCTTCTCTTATTTATAGGTAAATACTTGTTTCTCAGATTCCCTGTTATGTTTCATAATTTCAGTTCTCCCTGATACTAGACTGGGCTTGATTTGATCCCAGTGCTGGTTTATATAGCAGATGAACTACTCTTTAATGTTAAGTAACATACACTGGCAATATCAGATGCAGTCAGACACATGTAAATAATGATTACAAATACACGTAGTCATTTTAATGCACCTATAAATGGATAAATTGTTTTTTATTTTTATTTAATTTACCAAAAAAAAAATTGTATCTATTTCTATTTTCAGTCCTCTGCTCTAAATGTCCTTGTTCATGTCATAGAATTACATACTAACATGAAAACTACTTAATACTGAGTTCCCTATTCTAAAGTGCAGTACATGAAGTAGAAAGTGACATCACCACATCAGCACCTCTGATCTATAAGCTTGGTTCTTTTTGCTCAAGATTGGAATTTGCCTGGAAAATGCTTATGTGTTTTGGTGGTGAAGTTTGTGGTTCTAGATGAAAAGGACAAATCCATTTTGCACTTGAGAGTTTCTATTTAAGGGTCCGAGAACTGAAATTTCAGGCACATCAGGGATCTTCTTAATTTTCTACCTCCCCAAAAGTATCAGAATATATGATTGTGAGGGTTTGGTTTAAGGTGATTAAAAACTACTTTTGAGGCTTCTTTCAGGGAATAACTAAAAAAAAAACATCTTGAGAACCTAACAGTTTGGGACAGAAGTTTCCTGTCACTTCCATGGCTAACTAGATGGGCCTGCCAGCATCCCTCTTCACAAAGCTGTTGGTAAAATCAACCCTTTGTTAACCTGTAGTATAATGAGGGCTGTTTTAGGCATGTGCTTCCTGCCAATATGAATGAGGTTCTTCCTGATGGGAGGAGCACTGTTGCCCTTCTAGCTTTGTTCTCCTGGCAATGCTCTTGTGGGTGGTTATTGATGATGTGGAAGAAAGCTCAGTGATCCCCTCCCACTTCCACAGAGGACAGCCTTGCCCCCTCTGAGTCAGCAGTCTTACTTGAGCAGACCCTGTACTAAGCACTGGTGGTTGTACTGCAAATACATGCTAGGGCAGATTCCCCTGGCTGACTACCATCTTTGTACTGTCTTCACACATCAGGCTGGGCTGTTACTAAAGATGCTCATGAAAAAAGAAATATTGGTGGTGTATAAAGAATGTACATTGGGTCTGTATCACCCTGGGGAAAGTGGCCCACTCTTCCAGCCTGTCCAGGTCTCCCTAAGATGGCTTTACCTTCTGATGTGCCCACCTAACCAGCTGGTGAGGGTGCTTTCTGTCACATTGTTCAGATCTCTTATGAAGATGTTGAAGAGCATTGGAGCCCAGTCTCAGTCCCTGGGGGACACTACCTGAGACAGGTTGCCAGACTGACTCAAAACCATTGATTGTCACCCTCCAAGTTGGGCCTGTGAGCCAATGTCCTACCTCTCTTGCAGACCATCTACCCCATCTGTATCTTGCTGTCTTGACCAGAAGGCTGTGTAAACACTGTTGAATGCTTTGCTGAAGTCCAGGTAAACAAAGTCTGCTGCTCAAGATCTAAGTCCAAATTCCCACTTGGCTTTAACAAATATTCCAGAAAGTGCTGCTGATTTATTTTTAATCAAGCTGCTTTGAAATGAAAGTCTTATGCCTCAAAAAGACTTAGAACAAAACCAACAGAAACCCCTGCTACTACTTACTCTGTCCATCCATTTTATGCATGTACTCAGTATCTCCTGTTATGGCTAGCCTTCTGCTGTTGACTAATTCTAAGCTAATTGTATGTGCTGGAATTAGGCCAACAACATGAAAGTTTCTTCTGTGGTGCAAATCTGCAGGAGGACGAACTGGGTAGCAGTGGAGATTGCTGTAGAAGCTCCATCCCAAGTTTAAGTGGACAATTTGCTTGTTAGCATAGTAGGAAAAGGTGTCACCACGCTGTGCTTGGTAATGTGTTATTTGCCATATTTGATCCGTAGAGTGAAGTTTCTAGAGTTTTCCAGTTGAGGAGGTATCCCCAAACTACTCTACCTGCTGTCTTCCTCTAGATCCTTATTTGACTTCTCCACCTTAGAACTCAAACTCCAGAGGAGCTTTGATTTTGGTGGTGATTTCTCAGCTTGGAAAGCATCAATGGGAATTGTTCAGAAGCCACCTGAAATGCTGACATACTTGTTCAGAACAGGACCTAAATGAAAACACCAGCAAGTGTCAAAACCATTTCTGCAAAAAGCTGCTTTTTGGGCAATAAAGAAACAAATGCCAGCTGGCTGAAAACTCACATGGCCCTTCAGGTTTCTTTCAGAAGAGTCGCCACGGGGCTTCCAGTGATCTCCTTGGCTGCTGTTTCTCACATCTTCCCAGGCTTGTGGTTCTGCCCCATCCCCTGATGTGGCCCTGCCCTCAACTTCTCCATCCAGCCACATAGTCCCTTCTCCAGCAGCTGCAGTGCAACATAGCTCCAGGACACCTTCCTGAATAGTGTGCCTCAGTAGTTTCAGAGCTGCTTATCAGAGGTACTTACATGGGAGGAGACAAGGTGGGGTGTGGATCAGGTCTGAGAGGGAGATCTATCAAAAACCCCTGAAGAAATGCTGTGCCAAGGTATGGATTTCCAGCTGGATCATGTTTTATATTTTACAGTCCTGTCTGCATTCCTGTGATGCACAGGGGAAAATGAGGATTTTTTTTTTTATATTTCTAACTGGAAAAAGCCACCTACATTAGAGAACCTTTGTGACCCATTTTCCTCTTACTTTTTCTCTGCTTATATTGTTCTTTCCATTACTCCAAAGAAACTATCTCCCATACCTGGCAGTGGAACTACTTGCCTAGCGGGACCGGTTGGATGTAGCAGAAGGGTGCTGGGACCTGATGGGCTGTTGCAGTGTGTTCCTGGTGTGCGTGGGCTCAGCAGTGCTACATGACAAATGATTTTCTTACTGCTATGGCTTGCCAAAGGCTGCGTTTTGTGCCTCCACCACTGCTGGTGAGATTTGTGGTTACTCGTCACCTCATGGATCAGGGCTTTCGTTAATGATGTCCCTAAAAAAAAGTGTCAGACTTACTTACAGACACCCCTTGATGTTAATTCCTTCAGGGTCCGAGGGTAGTGTGCCAGGAATGAAGAAGAATTGGTTGAGTTAACGAAGGGAAAAATCAATTGCAGAAATATTAGTGGTGTTCTATTAGATATGCCTGTACTCCCAAAAGGGTAAGCTAAGGGCTGTCAAAACACTGTGCAATCTATTTTCCAGTTTTATGTATCTTTGCATTTGGTTTTCATGGAGATGAGGGAAAAGGTTTCACAAAGCCTGGTTGGTTGGTTGTGGTTCAAAAGGTGCCTAATAGGTTTGCCTCCAATGTCCCTATTTTTAAGTGTTGCACCCAGTGACTTCCACTGAAATCAGCATTTCTGAAGCACCAGGTCACTTGAAGAGTTGTCTAACTGGCTGCAGAGGGTGTGAATAGGTGATCTTGTGAAGCAATCTGGGACAACAGTGAGTCGAAAGGATGAGGTGAGGAAGTGCTTTACTCTGCAGGTCCAGCTGCCAGATGAGTGCTTAGCCCTCATGTTTCATGTATCTAATGACAACAGAACTCCTGGCTGAAAACACAATAGAGGATCTAGCCCTTTGCATTCCAATTTTGCTGGTTCACCTCTGTGGTTAGAACCTGGGATCCTGATCCCTGTTTGCCTTGCAGTAAATGCTGGAAGTCCTGCTGACAACAGAGGGAGAGGGACCAGGCTCTCCACAGACACTTTTTTCCCCCCTGGATGCAGAAATAAAGCAGCAGACTTTGAAATGCAGTCTTCATATCTTGTCAGCATGTTTCTTAGATTCCTAGGACTGCCCTTAAAGAGAGCAGCCCTGATAGACAGACAGGAAGAAGGCTAGACATTGCAAAGCATGAATAATCCCAAATTCTTGCCTGGTTGTTCACCTAGTGGAGCTCTAAGTAATAAAATGGGTTTTTTGAGAAAGATTGAGGTTTCTACCCTGTTCACAACAGTTTTGTGCAGGTTTTTTTTAATATGTGCTTAAAAGATTAATTTGTTTTTAAAATGGGGTTCTCAGCCCCTTCACCCACACACATGTGGCCTCAGAACCCCAGTTGCCACAACAGCCTTTGCTTGCTTGGTGAGACCGTGTGCCACCTTGGGATCACATCAACAGCTACCCAGCCTGCAGACACAGTTACTCAGAGGGAGCAAAAAGAGGTTTTGCATGGGCCACTGTAAATGAGTGGATAGCACAAGAAACAGCTTTCTGGGGTATATTGAGCAGGACAGGAGTTTGGAGAGAGCTGATGTCCACCTTTCCAACCTCTGCTACCAAAATCAGTCTTTCTGTCACAGCAGCGTGGCCTCAAGTTCTAGCAGTAGATATCCCTGTGGACAGACCCCTCCCCAGGCTTGCAGCAGGGTGGTGTGGAGCTTTGGTTGGTTTTTTGTGTAGTTATAATCTATGGGCAGTGATCTGTTCCAGGAGGAATCCATCTGAGGAAGGATTTGCAGAGGGCAACCCAAATTGCCCCTAGGAGTCAGAGAAACCAGGAGCTGTGCTGAAGAAATCAGTATGTATTTACTGCATTTGTGCCCTCTCTTATTCCTACCACAGGAGCTGTTAAAAGCATTTACAATGTAAAAAAATGTAGAAGGAGTGAAGCTCAGAAGTCTTTGGTGGCAGTTTATGTTGAATTAGTAGGATGGTGCCCTAGGTGCCAGCCAGTATCTCTTCAGGAGTTCTTTCATACGTGTAGATGAATATCCAAAAGCAGCCTGTAATAGGCATCTGACCACTGCCAGCTCTGCAGCAGGCACAAAGAACATTCTCCTAAGTCTCTTAAATGCTCTTGCAAATGGCCAGTGACTTTTTCAAGTTAAACCACCATGATAGAAAGCTAGATCTGGAAGCAGGGTTCCTGCCTGTTGTGATGCAGCACTTCAGTGCATGTTCCTGATAACACTGTTTTCTTAACCAAGGGGGACTAATGGGACAGGCTTTACCTCATCTCCTTGTACGTGTCTGCAGTATAAATATCCCAACTTGAGCAAGGCTCCTTTTATTGACAAGAGAGACTAAGAGGCCTGTTTAGGATGTGAGTCATTGGACCCATTTTTGACATTTCATTTAGGTGAGATTAATGGTGGCTTCCCACCATTTGCTTCTCTCCAGTGACTCAGTGACTGGACCTGGTTTAACATGTGTTTTACAGAAGCCTGTATCTGCAGAGAGTCATTGCTCTGCTGGATCAGACCTGGTTTCTTAGCTGCAGAGTTTGATATTTGAGAGCTGATATGCATAATATGCAAAAACACCCCATGGATGGATAAGCTTGGGCTCTATTTTGTCATCTGCCCCAAAGCTGGATCTTGCTGCCCATAAAGACAATGACCTGGTCTCTCGTGAGTACAGCTTCTCTTCCACCTCATCCAGGACCACAGACCCAGCTTTCAACACACCTCACAGGTTCATGCACTACCCTAAAACACCCTGAGGGGATGTCTGCAGACTGCTGCTCTGTGCTTGCTCCTCAGCTGCAGTGCAGGCAAACCCACGGTGTCAGAAGACCTCTTGAGGACATGATACTCCTCCTGGTTTCAGGCTGTGATTGCTCAAGTCAGAAATTACAATAGGGTGCATACTGTGTGACTCGGGAGGGAAACATCCACTTTTTTTTTTCTTAGAAAGTCAAATGCCTTACAGGACTTTTGGTTTTTATCTGCTGTAGACTCCAGCAGGTCCTGCTGGGGAGACGGGTCAAGGTGGAGGGAACTGGGCTCTTTTCTCTCATTATCATGGTGTTAAATGTTTTACAGAATTCTGGTGTTGAAAGCTGCGACCTGAACAGTTGAGAAAAAGTTCAGACCTGCATACTTAGCTTCCAGAAAATGCCCACATGAATTTCTCTGAGTGAAGTGGAGCAACCACAAGGGAAATTCTCAGGACAATTTCAAATTCTAAATAGAAATGTAACAGGAAATTAAAATAAAAAGGAAAGACCTATGACCAATACCCATAAAGAATCATTTGACCAGTGTCTAGATTTCAGCTGCATAACAAATCTAGGCAAACCACCAAGAAATATGTATTTGTTATGCTTTTTCAGTTATGTTTCTCAGGCTCAAACCACTTGAAGTAAATAAAACTGGCTCAGGAAATGAGTGCGTTAAGGGTTTCATTGATGTAATTGTAACTGTAAAGCATATTTTACAGTATTAATGTCAGCATCCAATCATTACTTTGCAGTCAGTATAATTGAATGCATCTGATAATTAAAGGCTCAAACCTGAGCCCATTGCTGCTTTTAGAACTGCTTCCTTTCTGCTGCTGAGCCTGCCATCGTCCGCTTGCCTTTGGTGTGTATGTACAGGTAAGAGAGATTTCAAGTGATGAAAGCTTCAGTCTTCCTGACAGCAGTGTCTCAATCATGTCTCTTCAGTGATTTTGGTTTTGGGAGGCAGGGGATACCTACCTGACCTTAATGAGCAAACATTCACAGACTGTCCTGTTTCAGTCTGTGATGTGACATGACTTTACAAGTTGGAGGGGACTCTTCAGCTTGGGACCATCAATACTCTGGATCTTCTCAGTTCACAAAACCTGTGTGGCAATGCTGCTGCCTGCATGCCACCATTAAATGGGACATTCAGTGACCTGATAATATGATGGGAAGAGAGAATTATACTAAACACTCTTTGCAAGCCCAAGAGAAACAATAATACAATGGCAATCTTCTAGTCTATTAGGTTTTCTTCTGCTCAGATTAATATTGCCAGACTTTCCGTGCTAGAAGATGTTTGAAATGAAAATTCTAGTTTATACTATGCGAGTGCACACATATATGACAGTGTATATTTATATATGATAGTATAACAGTAATTGCAATGGAGAAGTGAAACATTCTGAGTATATTATTATTACTCCATGAAAATTGCCTGTTTTGGTGTGTTTGCATATAGTGGCTTGATGTTCTTCTAGGAAAAGTAAACTTCAAAGGAGAAAAAAACCCAAGCAAACAAAGCTTTTTAACACTTTCCATCACCCTACCCCAAAAACCACAGATGAATTGGATTTCTTAATGGAAAGGATTTCCCCCCCATCTTGGCTAAGAACAAGCATGAAAAATGTCCAAGGAGGTACAGATAATTATCTCTGCAACTGCATACATGTTTACATTTTAGATATAAGAATCTTTGTCAGTGCAGTTTCTAAGGTGCTGTACCGTGCCAGCTCTAGTGGCAATACCAGTTGCTTCCCCTCCTTGAGCATTATCCCACCATTTTTGGAGTGGAGAAGCAGGGAGCAGGGCTGGAGAAACAGCTGGCAGAAGCCCCTTGAGCATTAGCACTTGCTTTGCCCTTGACCTCATGTAGCTGTTTTATTGGCCTTCTAGACAAGCTGTGAGTCCCACTCCTTTCTCCAGTGTGAAGGGAAGGGGAAGATCCTTAAAAAGTCTCGAATGTGGGGGTTTTTTTGCTGCTTCTGATTCTGGAGCTGTTGCTGTGTGCTCAAAGGGGCTGGGATGCTTCCAGTGGGGTGGGTTCCTGCATGAAGATGGCAACAAGCTGAAAAGTACCTGCAGCAGGGTGGGAGGATTGATGTATTGTAGCTTTTCAATGTATCTAGATAAATACAAATATAAAGCAACAGAGCAAGTGACTCTCTAAGTACCTTCTGCCCAGGAAGAGTGAGCTAAATACCAGAAACACTTCTATGAGCAGCAGAAGGGCAGACAGATGCTTCTATAGGGAGTCAGTCAAATCTTTCTTGCTTAACAAGCATCTTTTGCTACGATTTTCTCTGATTTCTAAATGTTATTTGTACATACTTACTGAGTTAAGAGATCACAGGAGAGTTTGAGCTCTGCAAGCTGCCAGCTTCTGCGGAAGGAGCAACTCTCCTACCATCTCCTGTGTGACTTGGAAGTCTCCCATCTAACCCCACAAGAAGCCCAGCCGTGCTTAGCTGTGTCAAAAGCAGGCAGGAACAAGTGTATCTCAAAAAACCAGCACGTGCTAGCATTGTGAAGAGTTGGTTAAGTTTTTTTCCCCTTAGAGCATTTCAGAAGACAAAAGTGTTTTGGTTTTTTTCATGGGTAAAGAAAAAGAATGAAATGAGAAACCACAACTTTGGGGTACAAATATTTCATTTCTAAAAACTGGAAATTATTTTGGGAAGTGGTTTTTAAAGATTCTTTTTAAATGGAAAATGGCTTTAAGAAAACAGGAGAAAGCTCAGTCTTAAGTCTGGGCTTCTTTGTCCAAAAGGAAAACATTTTGTAAGGGTGGGGTGGAAAGGAGGGGAATAAAAGCTTTTGTGATCTTCAACAAAAATACTTGGTGTTTTTTGAACGTATCTGTGCCTTTGTTTGCATCTCACTCTGCCTCTTACTTAGCTTTCCCAAGCTGCAATGTTATTTATCAAGGAATTTTGTTAAATACGTCATACTCCGAAAGGAAGGTGACAGAGGAAGGTTCCTCTTGCGAGACAGCATTCCTGGGGGCAAGTCACTCTGCTAAAGCTCTCCGCAAGGCAGATAAATATGTTATAGAAGAGTTGCATCCCGCAAAGAATGTTTGCAGTGAGCTGTCTTTTCCTTTCTTAAACGTACAGCAACTACGTCATCTTGCCAAGTCATTGTTCTCACGTCGACAGCTTCCCATGTTGAGAAACTGCTTATCTCCATGTAAAGCTGCAGCTTTCTGTGGACAGCTGGAAGTGGAGAAAGGCACTGGGTTATGGGGTGGAATAAGCTCCTGCTTCTACGCATGGGTATGGTCAGGGAGAAAGGAGACTTTTTCTGCTTTTGTTTCACCAAAGGAGTTTGTTCCTCCCTCAGGAGAGGGTAAACCTATTCATGGGATTGCTTTTGCTCGGGGACCTGGGTGCACTTGGTGGGTAATGCCGAAGGATGGAAGAGTCCAATGTGTACCTCAATGTGATTTAAGCCTGGGTGAAAACAGTCCATGATTTCAGTTGTATGGAGGCAGCATTACATGATGCTGTGTCACCACTGCTGTGACTGCCGTTCATCAGAGGTATTGGAGAAGGAACCTCTTGCTGCTGAGCTAGAGGCAATACAAGGACTTCGTTGCAGTGTTAAATCATAATGTCTAGTCCACAGGGACCAGGGGTGGGGAATGTAATGGATACACCTTTGAATTGCTGTAACCCATGATTTGAGTTGCATGTTACAGGAATTACTGTAGCAGGAGCTACCTGAACCAAAGGAAAACAATCCTGACGAGAAACAATGCCAAGTGTAACAGTGACCTGATTCGAGCTGTCTGTGGTACCCGGTAGCTTCACGCAACATACCACCTCTCCTGTCCTGAGTAACCACCATAACATAAGTTAAAAGTCATTGACTAAATTAACTCAATGTACGTTTTGTGGACAGTTTACAGGGGTGGTGCACAGACTAAGGGAACGATATCTGTGTGTTGTATTAGAGATGGGAATGGGGGTGGTGCTTGATGAGGATGTATTGGACAGTGTGGGACTTGAGCATGATGTAAATGGTATGGAATAAGGGGTGGAGAATATGGTGGTTTTGGCTAGGATAGAGTTAGTTTTCTTCACAGTTGCAGGTAAGGAGCTATGTTTTGGATCTGTGCTGGAAACAGTGTTGATAACACAGGGCTGTTTTAGTTACTGCTGAGCAGTGCTCACACAGAGTTGAGACCTTTGACCCTTTTTCTGGGGTCCCGTTTCATAGCCATGGAAGAAAAGTGCTCTTTCCAACTGGCTCTGGGTGACACCCAGGGGTCTGGTGGACCCCTTGGTGCACCCCACAGCCCAATCTGAACCATCCTCACCTTGCTGGTTTTTCTGCAGCTTGGCCTGTGCCTCACAGTCCCAACATTGCCTTCTTTTTCTATTCCCATCATCCTGGCTCTGGCTGGTGGCCATGGCCAGTGAGGTGGCCCTGCTGGCAGGATGCCCAAAACTGCTGCTGGGCTGACCCTCTACCACTTCTTGTCTGACTGCCCTGGACATGCATGACCAGGCTGGAAGCAGCATGACCGAGACTTTTTTGCTCTGTCTGAGCATGCATGTGGTTTATGGGTTGGTGACAACAAGATGTGCATATTTCAACCAGATGTGATGGCTACGTAGCATGGTAGCAGCCGGGACACTTGACTGCACAGTAAGTGCCATTTTCTTTGGGTAGAAGTTTCCTAATTTTATTTGAAAACTCCTGTTATTGCTTCTGAGTTTGGTTAGGCTCATGTAATATATAAATATATATATCTACCATGTATTAAAAATTAGATATATTCTGAAAACATACAAGATGATGACACAGGGCTTCCATGGCTAGCAGGATTCTCTGCTTTTGAATGTAGATTTTTTTATCTTGAAACAAGATTTAATTAGAAAAGTTCCCTTACCCCAGGAAAAAAACCCAAAACCAACACATTAAAAGACATCAGTATTAATTTGTGCCTGTTAAGGTTAAAGTTACACAGGACTTAGACTTTTGCATGGCTTTGGCTGCCTTGTTCATTGTTCCAGAATGATGCCAGAGTAACAGTGAGCAACTCTCATAACCATCTACAGAGGGCCTGATCCAGTCATTCCCTATATACAGTGCTCTGTGCTGTTAAATAGCCTTGGCATAACTCTTTTTTTTTCACAGTGCTGTTTTCATGTTTGCTTGAACAATAAGATTTTCTTCTTATAAATTCTGAGGTGCAAGGGTTGGAAGCAATGGTAAAAGCAAGTCTGTTCCCATATTTACCTTCCCCCTTCCCCAGCACACAATGTGGCACTGGGAGCCTACCTAATGTAACAGTCTCACAGTCTACTGGTCCCCTGTCAGCCTAAAGGACTCTCAGCACCATGCTGAAGGAAATCTATCAGTCCAGTCCACTGTGCTGTGTGTCTGTCATGTCCATCGTTAGCGATTGTAACTAGGTGATAAAATATTGCTTTTCTGAAGAGATAAAAAGCCCAGATCTTGACAGTGAATGCTGAGTAATGCCCAAGTGGCATTTGCTGCAGTTTTTGTCATGGAGCCCTGTCTTAGCCAAACTTTAGGTCAGGCAGTTGGTTTGTCTTACCATGCAGCTTTAGACTGACAGTGCTTCTTGTCTTCTTCCATGTTAAATATTATTAATATTACTAGCCATTAGATTGCTTAATTGCTCTATCTGTGAGCTGGCTTAGTTCATCTGTGAGTGATACAGTCCCTATGGACATCACAGTGGAGGTAAAGGAGGTCATCACTTGCTATTTCTAAGGATCATAGCTTTTTCACTTACTTCTGGGGTTTGATGGCCTTACATGACCTTCACAGCTCACAGTGAAAATGTCAGTCTCATCCTGTGTGTCCCCAGGTTATCTGAGCCTGATTCAGGGGTTTTGACATTCTTACCTATAGGCTGTTTTGAACCCTGTCGTCTTTAATGCTGTCATCAAAAACTTCAGATTTGCAGGTCTGACCTGGTTAGCAGGATGACATTTGCAGGTAAGAAGATAACAAAGATCAGAAATCTGCTTAAGAGAAATCAGAAAATCTGCTCAGGATCTGCTTTCCTAAAATAAAGAATCAATACAGAAAGGTAGAGAGAAGGAATATGGAAGGGGAAGACTTCTGGATTCAGTAGAAATTGTAGAAATCTGGCAACCAAGTATTATTTTTTCCTCTCAGGCAATGCTAAATGCATTCAGAGGGCAACAGACAGGCAGCGTAAAACAAAACTGCTGATTTTTTGACTCCACGGAAGAGGAATGAATACACTTTGGTTAAAAAGCGGGAAGGAGAAGCCTTCAAAATATCTGACCAGAACCTTCTGCTGAAGTACAGGAGTTGGTGGGAACTCTGTGAAGATCTGTGCCATTCATGACCACTGCTGCCCCTGGTAGGGGCATTACCATGGGGTTCAGACAAAGGTCAAAGGTGCTTGATTGTATTAAGGGAACAGGACAATAGGACTAGACTGAGAACTGCTTTTAAAAGACTGAAACAGTCCTGGAAGGTTTTGGTTTTTAATTCATCAGTTTACCTAACAGATAACCAGGCATTTCCTGTCCTGAGCACAACCAAAGGCTTTTAGCTGTGCCTGGGAAAATGTGGGTGAATTAAAGAAGCTCAAGTGGTTCCTTGACAGAAGAAATTAGAAAGATGGATTACAAGAAAAGGATAGTGAATCTACAGAGTTCCTGTGGAGAAGAAAGCAAGATCCTACATTGGGGTGGAAGCTACTGAGCAGACATTTGGGATGGCTAATGTACAAGAGGGCAAGTAATTTATCAAAGGCAAAACAGACTCTTTGTTGAGCTTAAAATATACCATAGTTTTCTGAGTAAAAATGATCAGTTTTTTGAATATCTGGGGCTTGGAAGATTTTATGATGAAGGACATCTGCTTTCCTTGGACTATTTTGTACGTGCACGTGGTCAGATGAACTTGGAATCAAACCTACCCCATAGAACACTCGAGACCATTTTCACCAATATTTTCACTTGGAAATGGAAGTGCTAAAAGAAGCATCTGAGGAGACTGTTTGTACAGTGTCTTCATCATGGACTAAGTGGGATGTGTTATCTATGTAGGGCAAATAAGAATTCAGGAAGAGAGAATAGGCCAGATGCTCTGAAATGCAAGTCCTTCTGAAAATCAAGCAGCATCTTGGGAGCTCTGCATCTCTTGTTCCGATTGGAGTCCTGCTGTGAGGGAATGGAAATCAAAGCAAAGATTCTTCTTGTCACAAAACAGCGAAGAGGACCTTTTCATGGGCCACAAGATCCATCTTTAGTCTCATGTGAAAGACCCAATCTCTTAGCCGTAAGGAGCACTTTGGACTTCTGATCCAGATTGTCTGGGGGATCACTGACAAGATGGTACATGAATTAACACCTGAGACTCCTACCTTGCACCCTTTGCTTGTGGACCATGGGGCTCCACTTTAGATCCAGCCCGGGCACCATTTCTAGTGTGAGCCTGATCCATGCCTTATGCTTTCAGGTTTTCAGCCCTGCTTCTGCCCCATTTCCTGGCTGGATCTTGGCCCAATGTTGCAGGTGGCTTCATCTCCAGCCTTGTGTGCAGCCTCTTTCCTCCTGCTGCTGGTGGGACCCCCTGCATGGACCCAGACTTGGCTGATCTCTTGCCTTGCCTGGGGCTGACAACGGAGCTGGTTAGAAGCCCCCAGCCCTGCCTGTTGTGGTCAGGACTGTACCTGTTGGTGAGGGCAGACCCAGCACGGGGGTCACCCGTGTCTTGCCCCTGCTCCAAGAGCAGCCCCAATCCTGCTGGCTCCTTCAGACTTAGTACCATGGTGATCATTTAAAACATCAAGAGCTGCTACAACTGCTACTTGACTTCTAAGCTCCAGAACATACAGTGGACAGTTTTATTCCTCTGCACTCTTTCTAAAGTCTTAAACTTGATTATACAGTTTTATTCAAATGTTCCACTCTTTCAAAGGACTAAACAGTGCAGTTTTGCCCAGGGTATTTGGAAGCAGTATAGAAGTACAAATAATATTGGCAGCCCATTGCTGTTATTTTTGCAGTTTATTTTAATTAGTAACCGAACTTAAATATAAGTTTTCAACTCTGTATTTTTTTTTAATTCCAAATCTTTAATGTCTTCCAGATCTGCTCCAGGTTTACTAGACTGGGTGGCAACTACGACTTCATTTTGATCCAGAGGAAACTACCATGCCCATTTTGAGCATTCCTCATTTGCTTACTTTTGCTCTTTTATTTTTAGCTATATTTTGTATTGCGTTTCTCTGTGTGTATTTAAAAATTATTTTAGACTTCTCATTTTTTATGTGGCATTGATTCTTGGCACTGAGGTTAAAGTCTGGAATCGAGCAAACTATGAAATTACTGCATCAGCACAACCACTTTAAAGTCTGTGTTATGTACTTGGCTCTGCATTTGTCAAACCTCTGCTCTACCACTGTGCAGGATCCTACATAATATATTCCTCAGCTGGGGTTGAAAGAGGAAGAGAGAGGGGTGAGAATACCAGGCACTCACCATTTACATGGTTAGCCGTGGTCCAGAATTTGCCTACTGAGCCCTGAAAAGCAAAGCAGTCAAAGCTTTTCCTTGTAAAGAAACATCAAAACAAAACAAAATTTTAATTTCAGTATCCTCTACACCAAAGGGTCTCCCTGCAAGCCATCTGTTTTACCAAGTGGCAGGGCAGCAGTAATGGCTGCAGCTGCTCTGTTCAAGTGGGAGTTCCCCTCCAGAATGCCCGGATGGACAAAGTACCGGGCTGGCGATGGATAAACCGCACATGGAAATGTCCTGACTTCGAAATCTCACGCTTCACATCTTCTTGGGAAGCTGGAAACACAGAGGTTAAGTCCATACGCATAAGGAAGAGAGGTTCTTCAGCTTCCCAGCTAGACTCTGTGGCTTTGGGCCATCTGCAGCTGAGGGGTGAGTGGTGGAGGCTTCACAGCCAACACAGCCCCCAGGCAAGGGCACTGTCACGTCTTTCCTTCCCCAAAGCTGCTTCCTCCTCATCCTTCCCTTTTTCCCTCCTTGCTCCCACATTTGGTGGCACTGCCACCTCTTCTCCACTAGTTCAAGTGGCAGAGGCCTCCAGTTTTGTGAAGGAAATGTCAAGGTAATGTTTATAAATAAATACCTGAAGGGTGGGTGTCAAGTAGAAGGGGCCAGTCTCTTTACAGTGGTGCCCTGCGATAGGATGAGAGGTAATGGTCACAAACTGGAACACAGGAAGTTCCACCTCAACATGAAGAAAAACTTCTTCACTGCGAGAGTGACAGAGCCTGGAACAGGCAGCGCAGAGAGGTTGTGGAGTCTCCTGCTCTGGAGGCTTTCAAGACCTGCCTGGCTCTGTTCCTGTGTGGGCTGTCCTGGGTGTTCTTGCTCTGGCAGGGGGGTTGGACTCCATGATCTCCAGAGGTCCCTTTCAACCCCTACCATTCTATGATTCTATGGTTTAGCCTGCAAAACTAGAAATGTTTGCACTGCAGGTGCTGTCTACAGATTCCTTATTTTTGAGTGATGGCAGGCTGTCCCCAGCAGTCTCCAAGATGGAAGCAAAGGAGCATCTCTCTGGGTGCAAGGAGTCACAAGTTGCTGGCTGGGCAGTCATCTCAACCGTGTTGCCGAGTGCATACTGAAATAGGTGCCACATGGTAAGAGACAGATGCTGAGGGTCCACCACTGCTTTAGAATATCAACAATGATCCAGCCAAGGAGAGCTCAGAACTCCTTTCAAGACTGGGCATAAATGATGTCACTTGTGGATTGGTTTTTGCTGTTTGCACTCCTGTGTGCACATGAGCGTCCTGCACACGTGTGCGAGACACCCAAAGGGCTGAACACGTGCATGAGCGATGTGTCCTCATCACAGTGCTGGGTAACACACCATGCTGATGGTTTGTTGTCCCCTGTGGCCACTGGGACCATTTTTAACCAGAAAACCAGTGAGACGGAGTCCCTCACTGGAGAGGGCCTGCCCCCACAGTCAGCAGGGGCTTGTCCCCGGGAAAGGCCGTCGACTTCTCCCTTCTCAAGGCCTCATGGCACAGCAAGCTCCAGCTCCTAGACCTCACTGACCCTCTTTTGAAAGCATGCTTGATCAGGAATAGGGCGAGGAGGGCAAGAAGCCATGCTGGCACAGCAGGCAGCTGGCAGCAAGGGAGCATCATGTTCCCAGAGTGTTAGCTTTTTCCTTGATGTTAAATTAATATACAATGGAGTATTACAGATGTTCCTTCTACATCTTAGCCACAGTTAGAGGAATTGTGTTATTAATGCCAAGTATAATAAAAATGTTTTCTAATCTTGATTGAGTTCCTGGTTCTCCCTGCCATGTTATGTTTCACTGCCTGTTTTTCCTTCCAGCACTTCTATCACGATTATTATATGTCTTGGCTTCCATAGATGCTGTCCCTTTCTAGGCCTTTCTGAAGTTGGTTGCAAAGTGCATTTTGAGTTCTTGCTCTTCCTTTATCAACATGTTTGTTTATTTACAGAGGAGCAGTGAAGGAGTGCTTGGGGAGGATCTTTGCTTCTTCCTTTGGCTTTAATATTCTGTCCATCACCTCATATCACCTCCTCCTTTCTGCACTGTGGAAACCTGTGAGAATCTCTGGACTGATGACAGCACTGTCTGGCTCATGCCAGTTTGTCCTGTCCTGCGTCCTTTGGCTTTGGTTCCATGCAAAGCAGAATAACCTGAGCCTTGGAGATTATTGAACGTGAAACACCCTCAGTTGAAGCAGGTGAATCCATGCAAAATGGAAGTATTACTGTAAAATCCAAGCCCACGCTGTGTCTACACTTACTTCTGCTATGAGCACCAAAGAAGCAAACTCAGAGAATTAGGAAGAGAACATTTGTAAAGCGTGGGGACTCCACATCTTGGTGGGAAGTGATGAGAGGGGGAGGTTTGAAAAAAACACTGTGATGAAAAATGGCTTTAAAAAATTCGGTGCCCTGTTGCAAACCCAAACTGGTCCAAATCCTTATCTTTTCTTACTATTTTCTTCTCTAGTGCATAATTTGAGGCTGGGTTCAAAAGGAAGACTGAAAAATCTGCAAGTATTTTACTGTGCTTTTAATGGGAAAACTTTCTGACATTTTTTTTTTTCTTTTCATTGCTACCGGCTGCGGAAGCTTTATCTGTGTAACGAGACCGTGTGCCAGCCCTTAACTCATGCAAGTTCCCAAGTCACTTTTCAGACCATATATAGGGATCATTCCCTTACCTCTTGGGCAGCAGGCAGGGTGCCACTTCTCGCTGCCAGCTGCACTTCTCTGCAGGCCTGCAGAGGGGATGTGAAGAAGCATTTTTCCTACCGAAGGACAATGGAAATTCTCACGCAGGCAGAAATGTGGTTACCTCAGCCATAACTTATAGGGACACCCAGGACTCCCTCTTGGAAAAGAAACGTGCTGGAGGGTGTTTAATAACCAGAAATGTTCAGGGCATCTGTATAACACGTTGACTATGGGAAAACAGCCTCTCCCTTCCCTGAGAAGGTACCAAGGGATGGATTTAAAGTAGCAATAAGCATATTGGGAAGCAGTAGCAAGATCAAAGGACAGTAAGCATTACAGTTGTTTTCCAAAGTGTTTTATTCACAGGGTGAGCATATCTGATCCTTTGTTTGATGGAGCTGTTGGTCACATAAAACACTTCATGGTTCACCAGGCCCAAGATGCTGAAGGTAACACTGATACTAGTCTTTCTCTCTAACCATCTGTCTGTCATCATCCATAACCTTCCCATGATTTACCATCCAGGTTCTTGCTTGATCTCTGTCCAAAATTGATTGTTTGAAATTTTAAAGTAATTCATCAGCCATTCCTGAAGCCAGGTTTGGAGGAAAAAGAAATAATATCAAATTAAAAACAATTAATGGTTTTTACTGTAAGAAAGAGGCTGATGAGACAGAAGGGGCTGCCTGAGAGTGTCCAGAGCCAACCAACACTGCTTTGTGCCTGAATAGGAAAATGGGCCCCGAGGAAGGGACCTTTTGTGAGCCCTGGGAAACATCAGCAGCCTGTGTGCAGTGACAAGAACTGGTGGGTGCCTGGATGCTGGGCTTGGAGGAGGGAAGCCAAGGCAGCAGGCAAGATCAGAGAGGAAGGAAGAAGCATTTGTAGGAACAAATAGGTATCTAAAGGGTTTGTTCCTTGCCCATCAAACCTTGGTAGGGCAAAATATCTTCAGGGAAGTGGGAAGCTACTTTCATGCTTACTTTATGCAAGGGTCATTTATCAAAAGGGCCACCCCTTTGGACAAGGGGCTTCCTGAGGAACCAAGTAATATTCTGATTCAGAGTGCCATAAATGAAGAGAGATGGTTCCCAGGTCAGAGTGGAAATAACTTTCACTGCAGTTAAATATTTAAATTACCCCTGCTAATCCTGAGCTACTGCAGTGCTTGGTTTAAATTGGTGGTAATTTCCCAGTATTATGTAGCAACACAGAGTACTGGGCAGACCCTGAATAACTGGCGCCCAGACAGACTGTGTGAGTCTGGGGTTGACACAGCTGAGGGATGGCCAGTGGTGCAATGAGCTCATGCCTAAGCAAGCAATGGTGACCATTTTCACTGCAGTCCAGAGGCACTCAGAGACTCAAAGGTGAGACAAATGTCCGGTCAATGGGAGTATCACACAAACATAACTGAAGAGGGAACAAGAGCCCAGGGGCTGGAGGGAGGACTGGATTCAAAGACCAGGTACCTGAAAGGGAAGAAGTGAGACTGGGTGCTGAAAAAAATCTGAATTTTGCTTCTGTTAACTTTCCACAGGATGGAGGGCAGAGTATACAAAAGATGTGGATGAAATGCAGCCTTGGAGATAAAGTAGTAGTAGAAACCTAGCACCAGAGCAAGAACCCCTCTGCACCTAGTAGCAGCATGTGGTAGACTGCTCCTGAAGTGTCTCATCAAAATCTTACGTATTGCCAGGCACTGGCAAGCAAAGATGAGAGGCTGAGGGCCCCTTGTGACCAGGGACAGCAGTCCATGTCCCCACAAAGACAAGCTTGTGTACAGCCCCAGCTGCCCTGAGCACTCTGCAGCATCTCTGCCAGATGTTGAGCAAGTGTCAGTACCTAATGATCTGTGTGGAAGTGGAACATTTCAGCCCCTTCTGTTCCCTTGCTGAATCCACTGTTGGGTGGGTGGTATTCCAAAAAGAGATGTTCTCTTAGAGGTCCAAGGAGCTGCCAGCCCTGTTCCATCAAACCCAGCTGTGGAGGGGAGAAATTTCCTAGAAAGGGCTGAGAGGATCTCAGTGAAAAGGTGTTTTTTGTTGGGTAAGAGCGTTAAGCAATGAAGTGGGGACAGGGCAGAGAGAAGAAGCACATAAAAGCTTTCTGTTTTCTGTTTTGGTCAGGAAAATAGTTTTGTGTTTGGAAGATAAACCAAACCCCCAGGAGAAGGAGCTGATCCCAGGCTCTGTGGGTGGTGTCAGCCCTTCCCTGGTTGCAGAGATGGGCCAACAACTGTATAATGGGAGTGCATTTTTGTGTGTGTTTGGACCGCTTCAAAATGTTTTTCTTTTAAACCTTGACGTCTACTTTGCCTCAAGGGATTAATGTTGTTTGCACTGTATTGGTCAGCTCAAAATAGAAAGCGGCCCACAAGTGAGCTTGTGTGCAAGATTCACTGGTGTGCATGGGCTGCTTGGCACTGGCCTTGCCGTGCACAGTGGGCAGAGCGAGGTGGTGAATCCAGTCTGGTTTGATGCTGTAACTCTGAGTTTGATGGAAGAGGAACACCCTGGGGTCCTGTGCAGCTGCGGATGCCGGGCTGCGTCATTGTTTCCTTATCAGTAAATGGTGTTCCAGGTAAAGGAAGTTTTAGGTGGAAGAAGCACCTGCTGAATACCCAGCAACACAGGCCCTTGTGTGTGGCATTTATCTGCTGGCAGCCCAATTCCACAGAAGTTCCACATGTTAACAGCAGGCTGCCCATATGTGTGTTGCCTACACGAATGGCCCAGAGTGGGCTCTGTATTAGGTAGGGGCACCAGGACGCTTTAGAGGTACCACCACCTTCTTGACCACCACAGATGCTATACAAAAGTTAGGCTGATTGAAAGGAGCCTTTAAATGAGGAAATCCAGTCCACGAGGCTCTGCGTTTTCTCCCACAATGACTCATTTTTTTCTGCTTATATTATGATGAATAGCAGTTCATGAATTTGCCAGCCCTGGTGTAATGCATCCTCAGTTGAACGTTATGGAGGTTCCTTTTTTTTTTTTTTTTTTTTCTTTTTTGGTGTGTTTGTTTTTCAACTGCAGTTGGCAGGGTGGTAACTGGTTACTTCGAGTCAGTAGACTCAATGGTACGCAGCCTGAATTTCTCCCTGATTTCTTAAAGTGGTCTTGGATAGCCATGTGAAATTGCACTTTCAAAATGCCTGCTGCCCTGTGCTTCTGTGACAGAAACTTCTGCTTATAGAACTTTGTAGTGTGGGAACTATAGCTACATAACTTACTTAAATAGATGATGAGCAATTTCTTTCACCCTCCATAGCCAGGAGATGATGGTGATCAGCAGTTACATGAAAACATGGGTTAGACTCTGACTCCTTTTGCTGCAGGTTGTAGACTTGCCAACCCAGTTACTTTCTGGAAACAGCTGCTTGTTTTTCTTGGCAGTTTAGTGGCCTAGTCAGTTCTAGACATCTGGCTGCTGTATAATACCAGATCAGTTTGTGTACCTATGATAGCCCAGCATACTTACGTTTGAAAAGTGGCTGCTGCACATTCATGAGGATCCCAGCATGGATGTGTTTGGCTTAATGTGTGAGAACAAGCTGCATCAGCGTGCTGATATCTGACCTCCTTGATGCTGATAGGTCTGAACTGTGTTAGTACTGTGTGGCAAGACTGCTTCTGCACCATGCACAGTGCTCAGAGTTCCAGCTGATGGAGCAGGAATCCCAGATATTGCATCAATACAGGTATTACTGGATGATACTCAATGGACACTACTGGGTTTTTTTATCATTCAACTCCAGCTTTGTGCATTGGTGAAAGGTGATCCAGAGCTTGCTTATCCTTCATGCACACTAAATGAAAATTGTCCTTTATAAGAATGTCAGATGTGTTTCCTAATGAGATCTTGCAGGACAGGATAAACACAGATATTTTGCATGTACATGATGAAGTCGAGAGATATGAATCTTTTTAATGTCTGTATCGCTCGAGTTCAATAGCAAATGCTCGTCCCCAGAGTGTAATGTGTTGCCATTTGAAAGCTGTGAGTTAGTATTTCCATCCATGGGGTCGAAAACCTGTTGCGTTTTGGGGACACAAAACACAACCCGTAGAGCTCAAGAGGAAGAAGGATACTTGAACAAAGACAGGGTTGGTTTGGTTTTTTTCTTCTGTCCTTAAGTAAGCCAAACCCACCATCTAGAACGTATTTAAGGCATCCATCTGAATAGAAAGCAATAATGGGTGTTGATGTCCTGCCCTGTCCCTTTAAAATGCCTTTGCAGTCTTATTTTAGGTCTTGTCCCTAGGGAGAGGCTGACATACAAGTAAGAGGACCCAGCGAGTAGTCTGATGTGTGGGATGGGTGAAACAAATAATCCTGAGTCCCCCTATAACAGTCCTGTCTTATGGAGCTGGCTTTCTACAAGTGCCAGCTAAAGAGCTCAGTGCTGCTGGGGGAATTTCTCTCTCATTTTATAGTCCCTGAATCCACTTTCGGCACCTCCAGCAACTACAGAGTTGAAGGGATAAAGGCAGCTCGTTAGGGGCCTAATCCAAACCCCATGTGCCAGCAGTGGGACTTATCTGGCTGAGTTTAGTTATGAGCCTTTACCTTTTCTCCACGTGTATGGCTATATGTGATTTAACCTCCCGTGAGCATGGGTGAGTCCCACTACCTGCTCCTTCTCTAAGGGGTGGCTGCAGTGTTCTAAGCAGTGAATTTCACCTTCCCATCTCTCACAGAGACTCATTCATTGCTTTTCTCTCCATCTATTAGCCAAAAGAGACGCTATCTAAAGTGAAAACACATTCCATTATTGCAGTCTTGCTCCTTGGAATGTTATGACACATCCCTCAGATATCGGCTTTGTGAACTGTCAACGAATTCGTGTCCTTTCACTCCCAGCACGTGCGCTCACCGGTCCCCTTGGACCAAGGCTACAGTCCAGGGAACACTCCCTTTCCTGACCTTCTGCACCAAAATTCACCTTCTTGGGAGCTGAATGGCAGGACAGCATCCCTGAAGCTAGGAAAGCTTCCTCTTCATCCTAATATCAGGAGAAAATGACTGGCACCAAATTTACTTGCTGTTGCCTGCAGAACTTGAGGCAAAAAATATCAGGTCCAATCCCAAACCAACCTGGTTATTCCTCCCATCCAGATTTATTTCATATGCTTTATGAAAGCAGATGAAGGTCTTGAACAATGTCTTGGATAGCAATTGCAGCAAAAACTGTATTTGAAAGCCTGACCCAGCAGTGCTATACACCGTGCAGAGAAGCTGGTGCGATGGGGGAAACCACAGCCTGCAGGGACAGAAGGGAAAAACCAAACAGTTTATGTCTGTTTATCTCTTATCTCTAGCTCTGTTCAGTTAGAGAACTGGAGAGGAGAAGTCTGAGTGAATTTTCTGTACTATCCTTCAGCCCTAAGTTACAGCTTGACAAGGATCTGAGCCTGTTTTGCTTCAGCAGGTTCACCACAGGACCATCCTTTTGCTCCCTCAGTGACCCATAAGGTCTCTTTGGAAACCCAGTTCCCTCCCAGGCTGTACTGGAAAAGGCCAAGGGTGTCTGTGCTCTCTGCCCTGTGGCTCGCAGCAAGAGCTGGGTCTGCTGCATGGTCAGTAAATACTGATGTCAGTCGACCTGCTCTCAGGATTTAAATCAGTGTGAGAGACACCAGGATCTGGGTCCTTGTGATCTGGGGATTAGAAACCGGTTATTTTAATCATGTGATTAGAATTTAGATAAACAATCAGTGAGTAACCAAGTCATGTCCCCCAAATACAGTGAGTCAGACACTCCATTTAAGGGAAATGAGAGGGGAACAGCTTCATTCCAGCCCAAGGCTTGTCCCAAAAGCGTTCCAGCCCTCGGCTTGAGGCACTGGCAGGAGGAAGCTTAGTCTTGCAAACTTCTTCACTCACTTTTGCCTGTAAAATAATTAATGCACCTTCACTGCTATACTGTAGTCTGCCAGCAGCGTGTTACCTTTACAACATGCTAACATAGTTTTCTTAAGTAGCGCCTATGTATGTCCAAGGTCAATAAATATTCACATTAATTGTGTGTGAAAGCCCTACCTTCTGTGTTCCTCTAAAGAGCATAAGCAGCTGAATCAGGCTTCGAAAGAAACCCATCTGACTTTTTTCACTTCAAGACCTAAATTTGGGAAACAGATGTACCATATCTGATTTTTTCGTGCCCCCGGGCAATGAAGCTGACCATGACAGCACAACAGAGCGAGTGAAGGGAAACTTCACATGCTTGTTAGTCAACCCTGCTTTCATGCCTCACCCTCACTCTGATTATGCATCCTGACTTTCCCTTACTTGTTCTTGATTTTGAGGGACAAAAGGTAAATTCAGGGTGAATATAGGCACGGGGAGAGTGGAGTTTTGGTATTTTAATGCCAGTCTTGTCTTTTAATGCATGGAAACCCACGCCTGGTCTCCTGCAAAGTCAGTTTACACTAAGGTTCGAGTTGCGCAAATATTCAATTAGCAGACCAGTCAAGTATGTGGGAATAAATTGTTTATACAACAAATGTTTGCAGAACCAGAGTGTGAGTTCACAGGCAGGCATGGAAGCTTTGGTCTCCCAGCTGATCCGTAAAAAAGGTCAAACACAGTATACTGATAAATGTAGTATACCGACAAAAAAGCCTCAGTCCAGTCCTGACTGGAGCTTCCAATACTGATTCCCTGTTGTTTATCAAGGTTAAGTTGGAGGCTGATGAGGCTGTAGGATTAAAAACAGGTTTAGTCTCTTCATTGGTCACCACTGCACAGCTCTACACATATATAGGCTGCTGAGAGTATAAAAGTAGATTCTGCTTTCAGTAAACCAAGAGCTCCCACTGACCACCAAGAAGCAGCTCTGGTGTGAGCTACGGGAACAAGCAAGAGGGGAAGAGGTTCTGTAACAGCAGGTCTGAAGATACAGGGTAGTATTGTTGCCTGTAGTTTTCCGTGTTCATTACTCTTTGTTTCTGCTCCAGGTACAAAACTCCTGAGAGAAGCTAGAGAAAGTACCTGGTTTTCAAACCAGGGGAAGATGGAGGAGAAAATTAACTCCTCTTATGGAGAGAAGAAAATGATTTCGCAACTCTAACTTGAATTTTGGTGAGCCATGGCAGGACTGATGGAGAGTACAGTGGAAGAAAAAAATAGGCAAGGGACTAAAAGGTGAAAAAAGGAGCATTTAATGCATTTATGTTTCTACAATGTAATTTTGGTATGTAATTTTACAATAAATTTCTGCAGTCTCTCAGAAAACAGGGAAAAAGCAAGGACTCCAGTGTTCTGAAAGCATTTGGTGCCCAGTTCCCTGCTTTCTGCACTGGTCAGGGCAGGGAGAGATGAAGCCACCAATGAGCAAACAGGACTTTATTCAACCCCAGTGTGTCAGAAGGAGGTGTGACTATATTATTCTCATTTTTTTGCCCTGTGGGTAGCTGGTGTGAGACTAAAGGGAAGTCCCTTACGCCCCTGTATTTTTTTAGGGCAGTTTCTTTGCACAGCTTATGGTTATGGTGTTGAGAGTATGCAACCGGTATCTTTTGAGATGAAAAGTGCTGTGTCAGTACAGTGTGTTGCTTTTCTTGCTCAATTTTGGTTTTAAGCACTGGTATCTATACTGGAGTTAATAATAGACTGAATTGTCCAAGCAGGGATTCTTCACCCCTCCTGCTGCAAAATAGGTACTGTATTCCTGTTGCTACAGCATACATAGCTATGTTACAGCTAGTGCAGTCTGTTTTTCACTAAGTGCATCAGTGAACAATGTTTAAACAAAGTTAAAAAAAAATAAAAATAAAGTACTGGCAACAAAGAGATGACTTATCATTTGCAACTTTAAAAAGGAGCCTGCAGCTATACGAATCTGGAAATAATATAAACTTAACCCACAGGACTGTTGCATTGGTTTTAGAAGAGCTTACTTTAAAGCTGGTATGCGGGCTCACTAAGAGACTAAGTGGTTGGCAAGGATGCTAACGATTTATGGAATGTGTCTTTGGAAAGGATTAAAGCGAAAACCATGTTGCTTCTTACCAGCTCTGAGTTAGGAATATAGCTCTAAGGGGCAAGCATTAAATTTTAAGCATCCAGTATGTAAAGCTTTTAAAGAATAAACTTTCTTTCCTTGCCCTGGTGCTTGGGATCAAATTCAGTCCAGACCGGATAGACTAAAAATCATTCCCATCTGACGTCCAGGAAAAGGTCAGGAGTTAAAGGAGTATTGGCAGTGGTGAAGCAGTTCCCAGCTTGCGTAAGTACTATTTGTGAACTGCCCAAGATAACAGTCAGCATTTTAGCTCTAAGTGTCCCAAGCCTCACATAACTGTGCCTCTTCATTTTCTCTCTCTAAGCTGATTTTTAAAACTGCCTTGCTCCGAGTGAAAACACAATTAAAACGGAAGCCTGAGAATTCAGTTCAAATGCAAATTTGCTATGATTTGGTTGGGAAATCTGACATTTCCTACTTTCCTTGGCCCTCTAGTGACTCTCTCTCTGCCTTAGATACTCATGGTCCACCCCGTCAATGTGTTGTCCTCTTCCTGTGGCATCCCCCATCCTAGGCTCTGTTTGAAATGACAGTGACAAATCTCCCTAATTGGCATCATTTTTCTCTAATAAGAGATTCCCTGGTAGTAATGAAAACAACGCTGTGTATTCCCTCCGTGCACGTGAGTGGATGGCCTGTTGCATCTGTGTGTGTGTTTGCAGAAGGCAGTAGACAGGACTTGCTGCCAAACCCAACTTTCTACCCAGGAGGGAGGAGAAGAGAAGCATGATGCTGTCCTCAGCTCTAACATCAGCGCTGACTGCCCAAGTACTGCCTCCCCTTGCAGAGCCACTGTTGCACCGCTCTAGTGAGGTGCGTGTGGGAGCTCACCCCATGAAAGGCTTTGAGATGTCAGAGAGATGCTGTTGTTTGGGTTTGGTGCCCGTGGCAGAGCTTTCCCCCCACCAGTGTGTGTGTCAACGGGCTGTGCTCATCGATTGTGTCATTCTTAAGTACAGGGGTAGAGCCAGAAAGCTGCAAAGCAGAAGTGTGCTCTGTGTCAGGGCAAAAACACAAGCCAGCTGCTGCTAGCAATGGGAGGGGTGTGGTTATTGGGCATCTCACAGTCCTGGTAGTCCTAAATATTTGCAAAAGTACAGCCACTTGCACAATGTGCTGTTGGAAACGGGACGTAGAGGTCTAAAGACAAAAGCTGTTAGAAATAACTTCCACGAGGGACAGTGTCTCTTTTCCTGCAAGCATATCTGCCATCCTCTGCTCTTTCTCCACATGCTTGTTTGGCTATGCTAAAAGAGACCTGGTTCATGGTCATAGTGCAGCATGATGCAAAGGAGTGGTATCTACTACTTGTCATCTTTCATGCAAGTCTGGGTGACTTCAGAGGTGAGATCACAGGTAGGAGTCTGACCCTCAGGTGGGGACTCTGGATGTGGAGGGTCACCTTAGTGAGTCACAGTCATTTTGGAGGGCTTCCACTGACCACGGCAGTTTCTTAACAAGATCCTTCCCCTAAGAGACTTGTGCATTTCTTTCTCTCCAACCATTCATGAAACCCAGAATCCAGTCCTGTGGTAGTGTGAAGACAGGAGACAGGATGGGCTCAGTTTAGGGGTGATCCACATTAAAGCCTTCCTCCAGAATCTGCACTGAAAGGCCAGACTGTCTTTGTAGTCTCCCTTTAAAGCCCTTGACGGCTTACTATAGAAACTGGTTGTGATGGGATTTGTGCACGACTTAATGTTCACTGCTTAGGAAATATTCTGATGTGCTTGCTTGGACAAGGAATGTGTACATGACATCTCATGGTATCTCATTGTGAAGCTCGGAGAAAGAATTTCATGGCTAAAATATGGAGGTAAGCACCTCTTTCCTCTTTAAAGTAAAAAACCCAAAGTTATATCTTCATTGCTTAGAATAAGTGAATTTGTTTCCAGTTAAATGACGTTATATTGAATGCTCAGCTTTTTTCACTATAATACTTACACTGATTAAGTTCCAGAAAAATAGTAACAGGTGTTCATTGTGAGGGCCCTAATAGGCTTTAATGTCCCTGACCATCTTCACCTGCTGCCTCCATCCACACCCATGGCCCAGGAGCCTCATTTAAGCTCAGCCCCAACCCACCAGTCCTTCCTTAGGCTGTATTGTTGGGAGTGCTGGTGTTCAGCCTTCCATTTGTCTCTGCCTCCTGAACAGCCTTTGGCTCTGTGGTGTTGGTAGCTCTCTCCTGGATGGAGCCCTCCAGGGTGCTTGGTGTCTTTCCAGCTTTCTGACTCTGTCCTCTGCTGCTCCTGAGGGGAGTTCCCAGATGGACCGTGGACTTGGTTTGTTGTTTGCTGTGCCTGGAGCTGTTGATGGACCCCGTTACTAGCACCCTACAGGACTGCCTGACCTGTGTGATGTCTCTGCTGTATCACCCTCAGCTCCTCTGGCTTATCTGAGCTTGGAAAATTGTGTTCAAGTGCTTGGCTTGGCTCCTTCGTGCTTTGCTAAGGTAAGACAAGAATGTGTAGCTACTAACAAAGTTAAAAACAAGAGCTTGAAATTTATCTGGTAGTGACTAAATTAGTAAAGTCCGATTTTATTTATTTCATTTTTGTTTCTCCCTTATGGTTTTATGATTATGGTGTTCTGAAGGTCTTCCTCATTTCCTTCTCCCACACAGAATACCTGCACAGCTCTCTTTGTGCATTCCTCAGTTACTGGGCAAGTGAAAGAAAATAACATAATACAGCTGGCTTCAAGTTGCAGGTGTTCTGTTCAGCTACCTGTGAGGTGGAACAGCACAGATAACCTCTGAACTACAGCTTTGCTTTTGGTAGGGGTGCCAATTTACACCCCTGCCCTTATGACTTTTAAAATTTCATTAAAAAAACCAAACCAAACAAAACTGGAAGGATTTTAATAGCTTTTGAGTATTTCTTTCAAACTGATTTAAAATTGGCTATTTATGAAATTTAAGTTTCCCTGCAGGGAAGGCATGAAAGGAATAAAAGATGGGCTTAAGCCAGGCAGCCTGTTTCCACAGGTGACTGTGATGAAAGGGCATCCATGTTTTTGGTAAGAAAAGGGTTGGGGTGAATTCATAGGAAATTTGCAGAAATTTTCCTTTTCAGATTTGGGGCATAAGTGGGGTGACCTTACTGAGGCTGGGCTGGTACAGAGCTCTCAATTATAGAGAAAGAAATGAAGCAAAGAATGAGGTCAAGGGACCTGGTGAGGGAAGGAAAGGGAAAAGGAAGGTCTGTCTTGGCTCAAAACAGGATGAATTGTGAAGAAAAATCAATCTGGGAGATGTTAATGTGGGCAAAGTTATCACAAAGGGCATTGCGTGGGAATATGCCTGTTCTGTCATCTCCACTCTTCTCTGAGGTGGTGAACCATCTGCTTATGTGTGATTGCTCTGTACACATGCTGAAGGGCTGGGCTTTCTCTGAGGTAGCCTTTGAAGGTTTGATGTTATGCTCATAACCAGCAGTGTCAGGACTCCTCATGAAGAAGGCTGCCCTATGGTCAGGAGTCATTTCCCAGTGCCTGCCCAGAAGAAATTTTCACAAAGCAAAAGAAACTCAGTTGAGTTGACTTGAGATGACATTCCTGATAAATGTTGTGTGATGTTCCTGATTAAAAAATCCCAACAAAACAAACAAACAACAAACTACTAATGAAGCCTGGGATGGTTTGGGAGTGGAGCACAAAAATAGCCCAAAGTATTTCACCTCTGCCTGTGGAAGTGTTTCCTTGGGGGAAGCAGACTGTTCAAGGGGCTTGAATATACTCGGTCTCTTTTGCTACTGGAGATTTTGCAAAGGTGTGGCACACTGTGACAGGAAGAGTCTCAGGAATACCTTTGTGTTTGGAGGTGCTTTATGTCTGCAGGGTGGCTGGCAGCAAAAGACCAAACTTGGAGCCTCCATCAAGGAGGGTGATGCAGCTGAGAGATCTGGTCAGCATCAATAATGCTGAAAGCATGTGGGTTTAATGGGATGGATGTACAAGAGCAGAATAAGCAATGCTTCTGTCAGAGGCTACTTGTGAAGGTTCACTGATTACTGGCAGCAACCTCACCTGGAGTTCCAGTGGAGAGGAAGGTTGGATAAGTATTGCTGAATATTTGCACCAGTGAATGATGAGCAGAGTAAATTGCTGGCTACTAAAAATATTTCATGTTGCCTGGTGTTTGTCAGATGCTCTGTCCAGAATTCATGATGTCTGAACCTTTGCTTGCTGAATGAAGATTGCAATTTTGAGGCGTTTATCTGACTAAATGTTTATAGAGTCAGGAAAAAACCCTATTGCATCTGGCATTTCAATTGCCTTTATAAGAAATATTTCAGGATAGTGGCAAAGTGAGCTTCAAAACACTGTCAATAAGAAGTATCTTTGCAAAGCCTGTTCTACTCTGTGTGGTCCTTGAAGAGGAAAATGGTACTTGAGGCATGTAGAGTCAGCAAGGCTTGCTCAACCTTGGATGTGGCCAGGTCTCTGTAAGGCCTAATGTGAGTCTTTGCACAGGGGGACCACAAAGCCCTGGAGGAAGTATCAGAGAAGGAGGTATCTTTGAAATGTGCTGGATGTGCCAAACTGAGTGCTGATGCCTGCCCTCTCCTCAGCTCCCAAAGGAGACATGCTCTGCTAGGATCTGGATCCACTATAGCAGCTACAGGCAGGACTGTAGCTTCTTGGTCAAACCAATTCTACCTTCTGATTTATTAACAGGCAAAACAGGCCTCTGAGATGCGGACATCTCCTTTCTGGTTTTGATTAGTCTCAAGACAGATGATCTAACTAAAGAGGAGTTTTACTTGGTTTTTTCTCTATCAGCTTCTAATGTTCCATGGCTGCAATCTCCTTTCTTCTGACAACTCCACAGAACTTAAAGCTGCTCCATGGCACACATACATACTGCAGAACTGGAGGCTGGTTTTATTGCAGCATGTTAATGAACCCCAGAATTGTTATTAATAGGAAAAAATAATTTTGAATCCAGTGATGAGGCTCTGTTCTAAGGTTAGAAAGAGTTTCCAGACTGGAATGGTGGGAGGAAGATTGCTGGAGTGGAGGTAATTAAGTGGTGGAAATGATCATAAATCTTGGTATGGTTGCAAGGGTGCTAGGTGGAAAAAAGGAAAGGTTTAAGTACTTGAATCCATTCAAGGTGACTTGCACTGAAAGGGCTTTAACCAGCCCCCTAGGAGTTCAGTGAGATGAATAGTTTTAAGTGCCTGAAAAAAAATATTGGATGTAGGACTGTGGCAAAGAAATGTGCTCTTAAGGACCAAACACCTTGCCTGCATCAAAAGGCAGGTGGAGCTGAAGATGGGTTATTGATGATGCCTGGAATGTTATTGCCCAGGTGCACCTTACTACCTTCTGTGTGAGCGGTCCTGGACTCATTAGAGATGTGGACTATTGCAGAGGAGTTGCACAAATCACCCCGAGCGTGCAGGCAATGCAAGTTTGTCTTTGTGGCCTTGGTGCACAGATCCTTTTTGAAAGGGACAGTGTAGGAATGTCGAGCTAGTTCAAATGAAGTTATGGGTTCAAGAACTGAGCTGTCTGTACACTTTTTCTTCTGTGGCTTTACTTCTTTTTTGACCTCTAGTAAACCCTCTGGAAAGGAACCTGAAGCTAATTAAGAAGGTCTTTTTTTTTTTGACATTGTCTAAGTGGTAAATGGAATTGCTTCCTATTTGCATAAGCAGAGGTCTGGCAGGAGCTGCAGCTGATGGCTCCTCCCTGAGAAACAAAAGGGGTGAGGTCTGAAACGTGTTTCACAAGAAATGCACTTGTTTAAAATGTGAACTTACAGATCTGTGTGCCTAGACAAGAAATCTATACCTTCTGATCCTGTTCTACCCGTTAGTTCTGAGAGAGGTCTTCAGGCATCTGATTCAGGGCTGAATTTTCATAGCTGTGTAAGGACACATAGCATTTAATGCCCCAGTACTCCACCTCTCCTATTGCTGGACAACTAATAATATGAAATTAAGTTGATTAGATGACATCATTACCTCAGGAAAGGGATACTTAGGTTGCTTTTTGTGTTATGATGTAATTAGGGGCATTCTGGTTTATTTTGGCAACTGTTTAGGCTTGAAACAATCATGTTTAATTTGAAATTAAAACAACTGGATCTTTTATACTATTTATAGCTGATTTTTACAGTAGATTGCTCACTTGTACAGGGGACTTCATTGTTCACATAATATGGTTCGTAATTGCATGGCAGACCTGATTGAACCTGATCATTGCTGGATTCAAAATCCAAATCTAGATCAGTTCTGCTGTCCAGGCTGCAATGTAGAAAGGATAGATGTGACAGTGAGCTTATCCAATATTGACAACACTCAACATTCCAGTATCATGAGTCAGGCTCCTTCCAAATTCTGTACTTGGCTTAAATTAATACAACTTAGAAAAATATCAAGTTATCCTTTTTTTTCCCTGTTCACTTGTGAACCTTTAGGGCTATGCTTAGGTTATATTTTCATTTTTTCCCCTTGCAATAGTAAGGCCATAGTTTCCGAGGAAGCCTGTAATTCTCACATGAGCTTTTGTCTCCAGGTGCTCTCATAATATTGCCAATTATTGAAAAAGCTTGAAATGAAATGTTATTAGGCCTTCTGACTTGAAGCTAGAGCAATGGACCTGTTAAAATATTTATAGATAATGTTAGGGTAGTCTGTGGGAGCTGAAGTTGGGAGTTTGATTTGCGTTCTTTTATTTCTTACATGCATTTATGTTCTTACTGAATAAGCGGTGGTTGCTAGGGTTAGGTCTGGTACCTCCATGTAGTATTGTCTTAATTTTAAGCTTTGGACAAGAAAGAAAACTTATTTCTGTTTAGCGTAGTGTACATCTGATGGTCTGGTGAATGTTCCCCTGGTCTTTGGTCCTAGCAGCCTTTATGCTGTGGTGGTTTCTGCCTCCTTCAAAGTGCAAAAAATTAACTGCTCGTGTCCCATGGTATCTGAAAGCATTGACAGCTCCCTATTACTCAGTAGCATGTGAGGACAGGAGGTGCTGATTTCAAGCGAGAACTGAGCAGCCTCAGGTGGCCAGGATGCTTGCCCAGATCATGCAGTAGGATGTTTTCAATGGTAGGAGCAAATTGTGGGAATCCTTCCCACTTCCAAGGCTCACATAAACCAGGAACACTTTCAAACCAATTGTAGAAGTACTATAGAACTTGGTGAAGGCTTCCCTAAACCACTTGCATTTTATAGTATGACTTCTACTCCAAGCATGCACAGATATAACTGGATCTTCTCCCAAGAATTAGCTAAAATTAAGCAAGGTCTAATCAGATAATGAATAGTTCTACCTGAACAAATTCTAACTTCTGTGAAACCACACTCGCATAACAGTGTTTCTGTTTATCTTGCTCTAACCACAGGGCAATTTGTCCTTACAAGAGAGGACTTTGTTGCTTTCAGTTTATCAGTAGAGTGTGTTTGGAGTCTGGTATTCTTTTTACACGTGTGTTTTATTGTGTAGAACTTTGTTAATTCTTCAGTCTCCTTTTCTTTTCAGACTAGACAAACCTATGTAATTAATCTCAGATCCAGTGTTCTGCTTACCTGCTGTTGCCCAATCCCATAGACTGTTTGCCCTGAAGCTTTTTCCTCTTTTGGCAGCTGCTCTCATTCCAATTACAAAATATCCTTGGAAATTCAATACCTCATTTTTCTAATATTTAAATTACGGCTTACATTGTAGTTCAATGAATTTAATTAAAGCATTTCCTTACACACGTGGTGTCCATGTGGACAGGGAGTAAGAAATTTAGTCTTAAAACTAGGCATATGTAATAATTACAACACAAGATCATTCCTTCTTAATACATCTTTCAGGTAAGATGAATTTTCATATTGCCTGGAGGAAGACATAATCTGTATGAGCTGGCTTTAAATACTTAGGTAGCAGAGGGAATAATCTGTTTTAAATAAGGAATGAGTGTATTGTAAGTTGTGACCTACTTTTCCTTAGGAGTAAAAAAACCCACGGGGCTAACCAAATGTTTGGGCTGTCATACAGAAATGCTGCCAAATGGTGCTGAAACTTGGGACACAGGCATTCTTCTGTTGAAGCAGTGGTGATGGCTGAGTGGAGATCACCACCTCTATACCTGTTGGCTAGGATGCACATGTGACCTGTTTCAGTCCAGTGAGCCAGGTTAGTTTAAAACAGTAGAAACAGCTCCCCTACTATGGATCTTTTGAATCACAGTGGACTAGGAAGTAGTATTAATAAAGCTGGAGGGAGCCATTCTGCATGGATGGAGCTGGTCCTAGAAGTTCATTCACAGCCTTGAACTACCTGCCCCTTAGCTGGGCTATATCCCATGATATTGGTGAACAAATTTGTTACCAGCTACGCTGGCCACAAACAGATCCCAGTTGCGTCTGGCAAGAATCTGGGGGAAATCTAGAGTAAAGCTTCCAAAACATGGGTCTCCTGAACCCTTTGGACATAAAAGTATTCCTAACAAGTGCTTATAAACAAGCCTCTTCAGTCCATCTGCCATTCTGTGGAGGATGTTGTCCTAAGAGTGCTCTATTTATAACTGGGAAAACATAGACAGTATCAATGTCTTTGGCCACATTACTTTTATTGTGTTTGCAGAGCAGTAACTAAGCTGTTCTGTTTTGGAAATACACACAAAAAATAAATAATATGGTCTGTGAAACCTCTTCCCAAGCTCCTATATTTCAACAAGTAAAGGCTGAAAGGATGTGTTAAATGTGTCCAACCATGATGGCCTTTATTCAGAATCTGCTGTATGTTGTGGGAGTTTTCCTGTGGGCTTCAGTATACGCTGGATGAAGGCCTTTGGCAGTGTCACTGTTAGCAGTGTCTTTTACTCAGTGCATGTGTTAATTTAATGTGAAAACTTGTCAAAGAAATGCCATTTGCATGTTGCTCTTGAAAGCTGTGTGTGGTGGTGGGATGTTCCCCTTTTTTCCCCTCAACAAGCTGAAAGAAAAATTTGGCTAAGCAACATATCACTTATTCTGAACAAGTGTGTTCTGTTAAACAGATTCAATTTGAATTTAGCAAGGGAGCAATGTATAGGTCTAGAAAACTATATTCCACTTATATTAGAAGGGGCTGACTTGATGACAAAATGAACTTGTTAGTGGTGATGGTGTTGATGCACTTCCATGTGGCTATCACTGTGGGCCCCATGGAAGCCACTGAGGGTGAAGGCATTACTTGGCTCCCAGAACCCATGTGGATGCCTGAGATGGAGGGACCTTAACTTGCTTGTTGGCTCACAGGGTGGGTTTGCAGGCCTGGTGGTTGGTATTGTGTGTGTTGGCTTGGTGTGTTCCTTCCTAGTGCAAGCAGCCTCCAGTTGATTTGGAAACCTATAAGCAGAAGCTTCTTAGGACATCCTTTTGAAAAAGTTAAAGGATGGCTTTGTACGTGCAGTTAAAATCTGAGGTCTGGATGGGTGTGGCATTTAGGGTAGTCTCGACAAGTTTAGGATGAAGACAGACAGGTTTTCCAGTATTTCTCTGCTGAGGCTCAGTAGCCTGTGTTGCTGATGTATCCTCAAGATTACTTCACTGGGTTCTAGCCTGCTTAAGCTGAGTGAGCTTTGTTGTCTTCCCATTGAGGGGCGAAACTGTTCCTCTTCTTCCCCCAACACTTCTTGCATATTTGCATCTACAAGCCAATCAGCTGTGCCATGCTATGCAACAGCCTTGCGTTGTATCTTCTGCCAACACTGCCTTCTGTGCTTGAGCTCTCCTCTGACTATGCAGAGAATCTGTCAGCCTTGTGGCCTTGGAGTAAACAGAAAAGGGTAAACAGATCCTAAGAACAGCAATCTCCCAGTCCCCTTCTATGGAAGGAATGGCTTGAGCATGGCATCTCTTCATTAAGAAATGCATGGCAAGTAGCCAAAAGAAAAAAAAAAAATCCTCTAAGTTGCTTATTAGTAAATGGCATGTCAAAAATACCATTTATTTATTCATCTGAGACTGAAACTTCATAATCAATGCCTTCTCCAAGCCATAGGCATATGGCAAGAAACTCTAAAATCTGCCTGAAAAATTTTATTTTACGTGTCTGCCCAGTAGGACCACTCGATCTGTGCAGTTTGAGATCCTCAGTGGCAAGTATGTGCACAGTGAGGGTTAGGAAAGATGCATGAATGACACATTTATGTAAATATAAATCACAGAGGGAGACCCTGTTCGTTTTACATCACTGTGTGTTTTAAAATCAGTTCCACTATCTCACATTACTGGTTCTAGTCACAATGAAAGGCTTTTTTAAACCTCCAATTAGACCACTTAGTACAGGGATTACCTCATGCTACTTTCATGTCTAAACATCCAGACTGAGACATGGCCCAACAGATACCTTTGCCCAAAAGTGATAGAATAGCTTCTGCCCAGTGTTTTTACATACATGTTTTCCCCAGTCAGATGCTTGGATTTTTGTTGGAGGATTGGAAGGCATAAAACTGCTTGCCATAGTCTGGACAAGAACACAGGCACCTGAATTAATGTACAAAGTGTCTTGCTGAGTACAAGGACACGTACCCATGTTAACTGTTTTGATTTGGTGGAATATTGCATGGGCTTTGCACATGTGCAAGTTAACACACAAGGTGGGGAGCCATAGAAAGGTGTGAGACCCTTTGGAAAAGATTGAGTTAGTCTTGGGGGATATCTTCTGAAAGCATTTGTGATCATATTCAAGTTCCCTGTGGTAATCTCTGTAATCCCTGAAACATTGTACAGCAGAATTGTCACTAAATCAGGAAAGGGAGCAAGGTAATAACTTGTTTCGTCTTTCTGGTCTTCCTTTGAAGTTGCTTGTTCTTTACATAGAGGGATGCTCAGCTTCCCCTTGATGATCTTGCCTGTGCTGTGCCACCTGCTCAGACAGTGATTTGATGGTGAAAACACTTTCAAATCTTTTAAATGGCAACTCTTTTTATTTTGTCTCTAACTGTAGAAATAAAATGCTCTTCTGAGTTTGTATGCCAAAGCAATTTAACCTGGAAACCAAATGTTATGTTATTGTTTTGGTTTGTGGATCTGTAGCAGTAAAGATTCTGCAGCATGTCGTCTTCTTAATCACTTTTTCATGATGCCCAAAGAGACTCCACTGCATGTTGGTTTTTTCCTTCCCATTGTCCCTGATTGGTCCCAGCAGGCAGTGTGGGTATTGCCCAGAGTTGTCTGTTCAGGAAAAGAGCCTGTGTGATCCACTACTTTTCTGTAGGTATATGAGAGATTTTATTTTATTTTGCTTTTTTAGTTTCTCAATCTATTGCTTTTGAATAACAATTCCTGCCATTCCAGATAATTTATTTTCAGTGTTGCAATGACTAGTTGTTTGGTTTTTTGATTAGTTTTTATGAAAAGTAATTCAAACAGCCTTTTAAGAGAAGCAATATATACAGTAGTTGGTCTGGACAAATTCCTGTATTATGATTTTAGCATAATTATGTAGAATTTACTCTGCATTTGATCTTTACTTGAGATATCATTCTAGCTTGAGAACTGTAAGGCATTAACTTTATAGTAATTTGTACATTTTTGAGTGAGCAGAGGTTTCTAGTCTCAACTTTTTTGCCACTTTTATTGTCCAGACTGGTGTATTATTACTGAGAAAATGTTCATATCATGCCCACTAGATAAGGGGCGGGCTGGTCAGGGAAGTGGGTGATTTTGTGCACAGCTGCTAGGGCTGGGTGGTCAGGGTGGTGAGTGCTGCATGTTGTATTTGCTTTATATAGAACTTCACCAGTAATATTGTTATTACTGTTGTTTCTTCTCCTTTTGTGGTGTTCTATTAAACATTCCTTATCCCAACCCATGAGGTTTTGCCATTTCATCTTGATTCTCCTTCCCATCTTGCAGGGTGTGGAGGCAGTGAGTGGCTTTGTGGTGCTTAGTTGATGGCTGGGCCTAAACCATAACACGACTAAAACTGGTTCATCTGGCCTGAACTTCATGAAAAGCAGAATAACAATTGCCAAAATTTTCCAAACTCAATATTCGAAGTTGTCCTGCTGTTCAGAGGTGTTGAGTGACCCCAGGGTCCAGTATTTTCCACCTTTCATACTCTGGTCTCACAGGTGCATACCACATTTTCTAAGATAGTGGTGGCTCTACTTATATTTGGTTGAATCCTTCCTAGAGTTGACTAGATTTCTGAAGACGTATGTGATCCCCCTGAGGGGCCATAGTTGCATGAAGTGCTCGTATATCTTATGTCACTGGGCCCGGATTCCAGTTACCTCAATGGTACTAAATACCCCCACCTTCTTTTTTTTTTTTATAATTGGCACCACTGAAGTGAATGAGATTTATTTGTAGGCTGAGGTAAGTATGAAACCTGGTATCAGAAATCTGACTCTTTCAGTAGTGGTGAGAAATGGAAAGAAATAAACAGTGCTACTTTCTCATTAATGCAATTACCGTAGCCCATCAAACATGTGCTGATAAATTGGAGAGGCTTATACTATTCATTAGGCATATGCATTCATTAGCGTAGCCATCATAAAATAAACAGAGGAGTGTCCAGCATGGGGAAAATTTCAGAGAACAAGAACTCGCATTATACAAAACTATGATGATAAATGTCTCCTGTGGTATAATTTTAACTCTTACCATCTGTGATTCCCTGTTGCTATAGCAACTTAAAGTAAATATTAAAAATAGTCTGAAACCAGGAAAAGCACAGCAGGGAATGTCTGTCCTGAAAGAAAACAAGCCCTCAATGTGACCAGGCAATGGCAGGAAAAAGAACTGATGAGAACTTCAGGAGTTTTAGCTCGGACAATTTTCAATATGCGGGAGTGGGTGAGATCCCAAATGAGTGTTTATAAGCGGTTTTAGCTCAACTACCAAAACATTATCGGATGCTCAGTGCTGTACTTTTCATCTGTTTTCAACTTTGAGCTTGAGAGGTAACTTAACTGTTAGATTTGTGTGTGTGTATATATATAAATACATGTGACTTTACGGTTTTGACAGATGTGTTCTTGATTTTTTTTTTTTGTTGCTCTGGGGAAGGATGAAGAGCCCTTGTGATGCAGTTTTGAAGAGCTATGAGCTCTGCAGTGGTGTTCATCAAATGATGCTATTCAAATAGTATTGCCACTGAGTGTTTAGGTCAAGGACAAGGCTTAGAAGGAGAGCTGTGCTTTCATGCCAGGTCAGTACAGGAGCTGCTTCCAGTGGCTCCTTTCTGGAAAATATAGGAGCTGAGCCCCATGCAGCAGGAAAAAAAAAAATGGCCAGGGAAAGAAGGAAAGAGAGGGTGAAACTCTGCATGTAGTGGAAGGGGCATGAAGAATTGCTGTAAATTGAAAATGCTGTGAAATTGCAGAGTGCTTCAGAAACCTAGGAACTTTAGTCTTTTTTTTTCTGGGGGGTGGGGGTGGGGCCATCTAAAGAAATCTTTGGCTGAAGAAAACACTTTGTATGGAAAGAAAATTCCTGCCTGGGGAATTGCTAACTGTTCTGGGTGTGTCCTTGCTGTAGTCCAATTGCAATGAAGATTTGTTTAGCTTCCTTGGTGAGTGCTCCTGCATGATTTTTAGTGTTTCCTTTCATTTGGCAGTCACTTCAAGATTGATTTATGGTAAGAGATGAGAAAGCAAACTCAGATTTTATATTGCACAGTAGCCAGGGAAGTTGGATATAATCACTGCTGCATAACATCCTGCATGGTTTTGTGTGCAGTGTACACCATGGAGGACTTAATGCATAAGATCTTGTTTGAGCTTGCAGACCAACACAGCCTGGATATACAAACCAGCCTGGGAATCCAGGTGCCATCAGCACAAATTAAGGGTCTGTGGCTGGGCTGTAGGTACATGAGACCAGAGGAATGGCAATCAGAAATTTTGTTTGGCCTTATTGCTGATGACCTGATAGGGTTTTTTTTTATCTGCAGATTTGTGGTTTTCTGTGTGACAATAACAAATGCAGATTCTAAAAGGCAGACAAATGTAGATGCTTTGATTTGCAGGAAAGCTCTGACCCGCTAGAATTGTAACTTCTAGGGAGAAAAGCTGCATGACTTTCAGGTAACAGCTACTGTATGTCTGAATCTTCTGAGATGTGTCTTTTCTTCCCCTCTCACTCTGCCTTCTCTGAAACCTCGGTGTAATCCGAGTATTTTCTGTATTTGGCCAGAGCTGCTGATCAATGCTGCCCTTAGCCTGCTGTATATCTCTCAATTCTGGACACTTCCATGGCACAAAACCAGGCTGTGACTGCACAGCTTCTGTGCAGTGAATCAGCTGCTCTGGAAGTACTGAGAGCTATTGACTGTGTTCAAAACAGCTGCTGTACGTGTGCAATAAGCCTGATGCTCCTCAAAAGCCTCAGGCTCACCACTAAACCTGCTTAAGTAGATCCAAGATTTCTCCCAAGGCTGTGTGTTCTTTCGGCCAAGTTAATCAGGACAGAAGTGGGGCAACTTGTGTGACGGTGTGATCTGGAAAAATCTTTTCTGGTCTTGCTGTAAACTCAGAGAAAATCATTATCACTTTCTCCTCGCTGATACAGCTTTTCCCTGGCTTTCCTGTCGTAGTTGCAGGTGACTGGGGAGAGCTTCTGGAAGGCTTTCCCTGAGACCCCTGTTTTGAGAGGTAGTGAACTAATGCATTGACCTATTAGGATATATCATAAGACACAGTTTCAGCCTTTATGCTGGCACTTTTATGTGTCCGTAGTAGATTCCCACACCCATGACAAACCAAAAATTCCCCTAACCCTATGTACTCACTTTAGCTAATCAGATAGTTTATCCAAAGCTTCACCCACTTCATTTGGGCTGCAAATATTTATTGTGCAAAAGGGCTTCTTGGGAGCCTTTAGAAGAATAATGTGCACTCTTATGAGACTCACTTTTAGCATTTTTTAAAATTTTCTTATACTCCATTTCTGTCTGCTTAGTTTGTAAGAAATCCATGCTCACACTGAAGTGCTTTCTGGCATGCTGTAGGAAGGAAAGGGTTTTCCAGGAGTCCTGGGAACAAGCCAATTGCTTGGAAGTCCTGCCGGAAACACTGCTTGGAAGTTGCATAGAAAATAATAAAACTTTCACATATCTCTTCAAAATAGGCCGTTATTCAATAGTATATATAGTTGGATGTGGTGGAGACACATACATACGCATGCTTTGCCTGTGCTCACTGTGTATATTACTTAATGCAGACGGTCTGCTTGATGGTCTCTTCTTATAACTGAAGATAAAATATTTCCTACTTGGAGGAATTTACAGTTTAGATGGACATATCAGGAAGACAGAAAATCCAACAGCAGCTCAAGATGGAAGAGTTTATTTTAGGAAGCTTCTCCTCTATTTCATGATGGTGATGACATTATTTTTACTTGGGAGGAGTAGGATTTATGCTGATACACTTTCAGCTTTTATGCCAATCTCCTTATGTATTGCATTAGATGGTCCCTGCTGCAAAGGTTCAAAATCTCAACTAGATTAAGATATCTGATCTCTGCTTCCCAAAAATTCCACTGTGTTGTCAAATGAAAGCAGAAAGCTGATGAAAGACAAAGTGTGCAAAAGGCCTGCCATATTTCACCAGGATTTACTCTGACATCTGTATGTAGCTAGTTGATTTTTCTTTTTGACCCAAATAGCAATGTAACTGAGATCAACAGTCAGCAGCACACATTCTTTAATGCATCTGGAGAATTCAAATTATTGTTTTATGGGGGAAGTGATAGCCATGCAATTAGGGTTTCCATCTGTGCAATCCTCTACAGTTGTATGGTGGCAAACATGTAGCATTATATAAGCTTACTGTAGCTGTGGGAGGAGAGCTAAGGGTGAACTTACTGTTTGCAGTTTTGCTGTAGAATTTTACTACTCTGGAAACTTTGCAGACATTTATAAAACTTCTGTATAGTTGCTTCCTGAAGGGATGCCTTGTCTTTAGTTTAAGTGCAACACTAAGATGGTCCAGAAGTTCCCTCACTCGCTATTTGCACAGAAACCTTGCTCCAATTAGCTCTGAACTTGTGCTGTCACCTTACTGAAAAGTCCTTACTGTGTCTTGCTCTAGTCCAGGGTTTTACAGCATAGATTCACAGACTTCAAGTAAACTGGAGCCTTGTTTTGCATGAATTAAAGTTTAGTTTGGAGCCGATTTAATCCTCTGTGTAGTTTTACATTTGGGATGTATGGAACACATGGGGTTTTTTGAGGTATTTGAGAAACATGTACAAAATTTAGTGGTGAGGGGTTTTGTTTTGTTTTGGATTTTTTTGTTTGTTGTTTTATGGAATTGTTTTGCAGTTAGAAGCCATGCTATGCTGTCTGTCATCTATGCTCAAAGGTACATTATGAAATTGTGAATAACTTCCAAGTTCCAAAAGGCATTTCCTTCCTAATTCCATCCCATTAACTTTCTATATTGTACAGTCTGCAATAGTTTCTGTGCTCGCTGTTCAGGATCCCATGGATCTGGAGAGCTCAAGGCGACTATCATTTTATTCCACTGAGTACTTTAAAACTTGTAATGAGACTGTGTGGTAAAGTTAATAGAACCTCCTGGTTATTCTCACAGTACTTGTAAAAATTACTTGGTGTCGTGACTTCATATCCAGATGACTGTATAAAATTAGGAATATTCTTAATGTCTGTTCTGAGATATATTTTTTTTAATTTATTGGTGCAATCATTTTATCAGGGAGATAACCCAGAACTTTCCAAACACTGATGAATACCATGCCAAGTCTTTTCTGTGTTCAGCAACAAAATTCAAGTCATAATGCACTGAACACATGGGGGAAAGATCCTTTATGCTTGCAGATGATTCATGTGCCAATTTTTCATTCTGCTTCCAGCATGCTTGTCCTTGGCGATGAGGATTTTTAAACAACAAAAAAACCCACCCAGAAAACAAAGAAAACTGAAGCCAAACAAAAATACCTTCACAAAACAACTAAACAGGTTACAGGCCTTTCAAAAAAAATTTTTACTTAATTAAACTATTTAGAATCTTAATGTTTTCTCTTATAACATGTCACTCATTAACTCCTTTGGCAAATGAGAAGACCAATTCTGCTAAGTGCTTGAGTGGTACTGGTGAGACGCAGCATGACTGCCAGGGTACCATGGTCATCTCATAGTGCTAAAATGCAGGGCTTTGTAAAGACGTCCATTGGTCATGATCTGGGACTGGGCAGCTTCTGTAGGCAAGGCTCCAGGAAATGTAGGTGCTTTAACAAATGTATTTACCAGACTTGATGATCCCTGATATTTCAAAGTCTGTCAGTGGAACTAGCCGAGTGTAATATACAAAATCATGAGCAGCTATGTATGATATGCTATGACATGGAATGAAAAACAACTGCAATGCATGGTCTGGGTAATATGCTGCTCTAGTTTAGCTGTTTCAAGAGACTACTGAAGTGGATGGGAGTTTTCTGTAAATTTAGGGTTCTTCCCAGGGTGGCTGTCTGGTGCTGTGGCATTATGGAAGGCTTCATAGCCTGTGTTTACCACCTCCAGAAGTAATGTCTATGTGTTTAGTCATGATAAGACACATGCTTACAGACAATAGGTCTGTACATGTGCAATGTGGATTCTTCACAGACTGGCAGATCCTTAGCAGATACCTGGTGAGAATGTGGTTGCCGGTGTCACCAAACCCCAGATGTAATGGGATTGACTGTCCAGCAACAGGCCTACTGGAAGCGGGTATTTTGACTCTACATCACACATGCCACTGAGTCAGAGCACACATAGCAATCTTTTACTTGGACACTCAATGCATCATTCATCAGTGCGAGGACAAGGGGTCATCCCTCACAAAGTAGAGAGATACTAATAATTGACAAGAGGGGCTTGTTTTTACAGGGAACAGGAGAAACTGATGGGTTATTTAGAAAGGTAATTCCTATTCCCTCAAGGATTCTTTATACCTGTTTGTGTGCCTCTATGATTGGATTACCGTACTGGATTAGAGGAAACAGGTACAGTGGCATTAGCTGCTTCAGGGGGAGGTGGTATGTGCTCTGGCCCTGAGAGCATCTGCAGAGTTACTTGGCACCTTGACTGTCTAGAGAGGCTCAGGCGTCTGTTGTGGTGTGGGGTTTGTTTTTGTGGTTGTTTTTTTGCTTGGTGTTTTGTTTTGTAATTTGTTTGCTTTGTTTTGTGTTTTTTGGGTTTTTTTGGTGTGAATCCCCTCCCCAACAAGAGGAATAACTTTCTAGTAAATAAGATAGGCCTAACATTCCCACAATTAATTGCCAAATGAATAAGCTCTTCAGAATAAAACTTCAGGTTTCCAGATGTTAGCAACATACAACCATCTAACTGAAGGTGAAGTGTTTTTGCAAAGGGTTCTAACAGTGGTCTGCTAAAAACTAGTAGTAATATTTCACTATAGTCTTTGATGCTAATGGTACAAAAAAAAAATACTGAGCAAAGCTAAATGCCTTGGGGGAAAAAAAATACCCTGTGAAAACACAGACAGGGTTCTTAATCAAATAGTTTCTTCTGGAGGTACAAAACCAGGTAGCTTCTGGCCCATCTATCTAAAACACAGGTAAGGAGGAAAGCTGTTTTGTAAGATTTCTGCTAACTGATAATTTGGCAAGCTGGTGATGATTATCAGCAGCATGAGAAAAGTGAGGAGGTGATCTCTTCTACATATGCAGCTGCCTGGGTTTTTAAGAATTCTGCAAGTATTCTGAAGCTGCTCCCTTATAATACCTTTCTGTATTATTCTTTTGAATTTCAATTCAACCCTCAAAGGTATGTGAGAGCTGAAGAACATTCTACTACTGATATAATGTGTCTGTAAACTGTATCCTATGCCAAATTATGCAGCAATACTTCTGTACAGCATATACAGTAATTAGATATGGAACCCAAGCCTAACGTTTGGCCTTAGGGAGTTTAATTCAGTTGATTGTAGTGTTGGTGGGAAAATGAGTTCCATAATTGAGGCTGAGATCTGATGTCCCCCACAGTATTTGAGTATTTGAAGGTTTTGGGAGAAGTCCATTTCTAATATTCACACTGATTTATCATTTTAACTGACATACTTGAAGCCCAGTACAATTGTAGGTTAAACAAAAGAAAAACAGGATATTAAAGGATCCGATGGGTCCTATCCAAGTTTTGTGAGAGTCTCTCTCTACTGGCTTTCATGGAATGCAGCCCACTCTGTAGAAATAGTTCTTGAATTCTTTTCATTGGAAACACTGACAAAAATTAATATGCTCCTAAAGTGAAACAGACCTGGGAAACAAAACAAGACTCAGCCTTTTATAATTGTCCAAGCCAAAGGAAGTGCAGAAGCTAAACAAATACCATGAGAATGTAAGAGAAGATTTATGCTTTCAGTTTTAATACTTAAAAGTATGAATAACAAAGATAAGGTAACAGTGGTCTATCTGCTAATTAGAATAGGGCTGGAGACACTGAAAATGGAAACTTTAAATGTTCAGAGCCTTACTGGAACTTTGACAGTGCATATTTGAAAGAGGTGAATTTTTTTTTTTTAAGAATGGTCCTGGAATGATCCAGCTTGCATTTGGACCATGGTGCTGGAATTTGGTTGCAGCAGCAGTTCACAGCTAAAACTGAGCTGCTTCAGTGAGTTCTGAGTACGCAGCCATGAGCAGCAGAAATAAGGCCTTTAGGGATCAAGTCCCAGTAGAAAAATCTGGTGGGATACAACTCTTGTGGGGTAAAGTCTCCTTAAAATGGATATAACTATTCTTAAGGACTATTTACGGATCCATTAGTACCCCCTTAAATATGTTTGCTAACTGGTTTGGTAACTTCTCCTGCTTTACGTATCATATTCTAGAGTGGGAGGGTAAGTAAATTGGGAGGTTATTGAGAGGTATCTCTTGTGAAAGTAACAGCCCTAAGTACAACAGAAGCGTGAAAAGTTCACTGTGAAACAGTGGCAGGTTTTTTGTTTTTCTTTTATTTTAAAGCTCAGCACATCCACCTTTCATTAGGAAGTAACTGCTGAGTGCATGTCATTCTCCTCTGCTATTTTAACTTGTCTGGAATGCAAGGGGCTTAATCCTGCATGAAGATAGTGCTTTGCTTGAAAGAGGACATTCAAAATTCTATGGGAAAAATATTTAGGTGGCCCATGATAGTTAGTATTAGAAGAATGTATTTATCTATTTGAGGAGCAAACCAGCTTCTAGAAACCTATTTTTCCAAGTGCAATAATGGATATTAATGTAGACTTTTTTAATGGTGCACGTTTGTTTTGTGGGTTTTTTTGTTTTTTTACTATTTTTTTGTTTGGTTTCGTTTGTTTGGGTTTGGGTTTTTTGTAGAACTTGAATTTTGGACTCTGGTTTCCAATTCTTAACACAGAAGGCCTGAAAATGTTCTGAATTCCTCTCCATTTGTGATTTACAGCATGAAGTGCAATGTCCAGATCTGTTCTTTGAACAGGTGGAGGCCCTGTGTGCATGCTTACCCTTGGTAAGTAATGAGCACTTGGACCTCTCAGTACATGGTACTATTGAAATTGTGCTGGGAATAGTTTCTGGATAAATACCAAAAGTCCTGAGAGTTGAGGTCAAGGAAAATCCCTCTTACATTTATTCCTGCAAGTTACTTGCAAGGTAAGATGAAGTCTGCGTTAGATCAATCTAGCTACTTACTGCAGTACACTGTGAATAAGAAGAGGAACATATGATCTATTCCTCCACTGCATACGTTCCAGAAAAATGTATTTGAGTTTATTTATAGGCACTTCTGTGGTGCTCACCATTGCAGTATCATTTCATTGCTCTTGGGGCATTCATGCCTTTAATGGAAAAAGACAGATGTATTTTCTTGTTAGAGTTTTGCAAGTGAAGGCACATCACTGAAATATATCTCAGGCCTAAATTGTTAGTCTAAAATAATTAGTTCTTCTGAAGAATGCAGCAGTTTTTGGCAGGTTTCTTAACAGAAATGAAACAACGAATGTACTCTTCATGTTTCTTTAAATGCATTGAGTATTAAATGTGAAATTAAATTCTGGAAAAAGTCCTGCTATGCACAGTTGTCCTGACTTACAGACGTGTTTGTTTATCTAAACGTTTGCTTATTCTGGTTAAGGGCATGTGCAATGGGGAGTACAGCTGCTTGGAAAATATTAATCTCCATAGCGACCTGCTCTTCTCCCAGTCCCCCAAATGCTGAGGACAAGGAAAAGAATTTCACTCTTGACAAGAAAATCCTTCTCCTGAAGTAAATTTTCAAGAAGCTTAACAATAATTGAAGTGAAATTATAAAAAAAATGTGCCAAGTCCTCATTTAAAATTTGATCATTGCCATCTGCCCCTGCAGTCCATTACAACCCCAGGATGTAGTTCAGGGATTTTGTTAGCTGGGCCGTTGTGCAGTGCATTATGAGAATCCCAAGTCAGCTGAAAATCTTGGCCTCAGAAGAGGGATGTTTTAAAGCATTTGTCCTGGAAATATTGAAAGGCAATGTCTTAGAATTTCTGAAAGCTTGGGAGGTTTTTATTTTTTTTTTTTTCAGAAGAAGTCTGTTTTTGTGATAGTTTTGTTCCGAAAACTTAGCAGCTCTCAAATCTTACTGAACACCCAATTTCCCATATCATTTTTTCTAACTGGAGTTTTTGGTTATCCTAGAAGAAAATTAAGATGCCCAAAGTCCTCATCCCACTCCTGCTACTGAGTTGATCCTTAGAATCAATTTAATTTCTCTTGTTTTTAGATAATACCACAGAGTGACTGACTAGAGACAAAAGTGATGTGAAGATTTAACTCCTGATAGAATTTAACTCCTGCTAGAATTTTGCATACTTGAAACACCAGATGTAATTTTCAATGTTATTGTCTCTGCTAATATTCTGGGCCAAAACTGTCTCTGCAATATGATCCAAAATGAGAACAGGGAGATAATTTAGAAAAAAAAGTTGTAACTGTCAAGTCTTTCATCTACATTATTTGTACAACATGTGTGGTCTCTGAAAACTTAAAGGCAAACTGAAAGCTTTGACTCTCATAACTCATATGTACAATAAATACATCTTCTGGTAAATGTTTTATAAAGTTTTTGCCAGTCTTGAAGATGTTGCAGCTTGCAAAATAGCCTGAAGCTAGTGAGAATGCACTAAGTAAAGAATATGGTAGTAGGTCAGAGAAACTCACAGGAAGAGAAGAAATCTGATCCTGGAGAGCTTTATGGTAATCCAGTCTGAGGAGGAGATGTATGACTCCTCAAAGCTGTAGTTGATAGAAATCAACTATTCAAAGTGAAATTCTGCTGCAGGAAAAAAAAAACAAAACAGGAAGAGAATTGATATGAGGGAAGGGGGAATATTTTTTTTGCTCCAAGAGGTGAGGGACAAAGCTTGTGCTGGCTCTTCTGAGCTGTTGTGGGGACATTGTCTATGACCCAGGAAACAAAAAGCTGCAGGGGTAGATGATCCCTCAAGAGCAAGAAATGGGAGAACTGATTGCCTGTGAAAGGTAGTTGAGATGAAACTGCCAAGGAGGGATTTTATTCACGAGTTTGCTCTGAAGTAGATTTTTTTTTTTTCTTACCCTTTTGTTGTTGTGTTTCCAATCTTGTAACAAAGATGCCAAATTTTGCTCGGAGACTTAACTTAGTTTATTTTTGTCCTTCTGTGTCTATAAAAGAGGTTTCAGGGGAACCTCGTTGGCCATGAAGACTCTATTGTTGTGGGCAGTCAGACTTTTGAGTCCTGAGAACTCCAAGTGCCAAGTGTGAGGAAAAGACTTCCTTGACACATGTGGCCATGTGCCCTTTTGACTAGCAGGATACAGTGGGAAGACTGCCTGTAATTGTCAAGGAGACACACTTAACTGGCTCACACCAGGAATAAACTTTGTTCCTCCCTATTGAAAATACTGTTTCTAACCATGGTCAGCTAAACAATCGCAACTGTCATTTAGCCCAAGCTTTGGTGTTTTGATATACTGAAATACAAAATGGGTATTACAGATAAAGTTTATCTTCCATTCCACATGCTTCTTGTGATGCTATACTTAGGGTGAAGCTGTTCTGAAGGCAGAAGGGTTTCTGTGTCCAGATATTATGAGTTTATGTGCATAGTTTAGCTGGGGAGGGAGGGGGGGTTAATTGTTCATTGATAATCTCATAAGCCAATTCCTTTGTGTTAGCAGTGTTGTAAGCAGAGAAGGCAAGTACATTAGAATTAAAAATTATAACCTTTCTGTAAAATTGGTAATTCTTATTATAAAGCTCAGACTTAAGAGCCACAGGTAACCTCAACAGGTAACAGTAATTTGAATTGCTGGAGTCCCTCCTTATTGCAAAAACTCCAGCAATTGAAACTTCTACGCTGATTCGAACAGCATTTTTTTTTTTCCTTGTCCTCCAAATACCCATTTACGTCTATCACAGTTACATGTTAGTGATTATTTCCTTTTGGAGTATTTGCTAAGACCTCAAACAAGAAAGTCAACTGTAACATAGACATGTGCCTAGCAGGAGTTTTACAGAGACCACCAGCTCATTTCACATAGGTCATCAAATGCCTTTCAAAGCATGTGCTGCCTTGGACTGGTTTTGAACCATTGACTTAGGGTGGAAATACTTCATATCCATTACTAATCCCCTGAGCCAACCAGCCTCCCACTCCAGTGGTCATTATTTTTAAGGAAAGTCAATTAAATGAAGAAAACCAGCTTTGTGTTCTTTCACTTAACTCTCCGGCATTCTGTGCTATGTCAGGGAACCTTTATGAAGTCTGGGAAAAATGTAAAATAATCAGGAGAGTGCAAAGGGGCGAAGCTTGCTTTTCTTTCTAAATGACAGGGGGGGAAAAAATCATATACTTAATTAGCAAAAAATGTTTGATAACATTGCATGCTAATTAGAGCTTTCTCAGTGCTGCTTTAATTCTGCTCTCCCCAGACTTGCTGGGCTCTTTGGTTTCAAGCATTTTCCTAGTTTTGATTTTTCATGTTTTGTTAAAGTGTAGAAAGAATTGTGCTCTGCAGCTGAGTGTTGTGTGGAAAGCAACATTATCTCCATTTTCATCTGATGAGTCAGAGAAGGAATAAAAACTTGTCAAAGGATGTGGATATCTAATCATTGCAAAATGTAGGCTTCAGTAAGAGATTGACAGTCAGGATATTTTCGAATAAAATAAAATTTTTGAAGAACAGTTGAGTAGCTGTGATAAGATTCCCAGGGCTGACAATTTCTGCTGTATTCAGTGGTGTTCAGTGTTGACATAACTCTTCTTCAGCACAGAACATTACCAGGTACTTGCAGAAATGCCAGTGATGATTTCACTTCAGAGGACTATGTATTTGTTTTATGTCTCTTTCCAGAGACAAGTAGATCTAATAAACACCACATACAGGCATAATTCGAGTTTCCCTGATTGATACTTCTGCATTTTCTTCCCAATAAAGATCATGAATCTCTGGCATTACAAGTTACCTCAGTATTTCAGGTAGTTACATCCTTGAGTATGAAGGAAGGAACTGCAAAAGTGTGTAGAACAATATTATGGGAACTTGACATGCTGTCTGACAAAAGTCTGGATAGCTGTGGGTTGCCTTTTTATTCACGTCTCTAAGTGGATTTGCTTTATTGGAATGCCAATAAATAATTTAAGCCATTTATATCAGACAGCTTGTGATTCTATCCATTAGTGTAATGGCTTTTCTTCTGTTATGATGGTAGAAATTAGGGTTTTTCTCATCTGGTAGTTCTGTCAAGGATTGCACGGTTCTCCTTTTTTTGGTCTTTAATTGGATGGCTGTCTTATGCCTTACCAATGCTCTTGTAACCTCTGAGTATCCATAAGAGTCTGTTGCCATCTCTAATGGAAGACATGCGCATCATGGCAATGAGACTACTCAAGTTAGGATAGTGGCAGCTCGTTCCCGGCTTTGTGGAAGACTTTAAGAGTAGACTTCAAGCTTTTCTAAGTATCTGAACCTCTTTATTTGCAAAAAATAGGATCTTTACTTCCTAGAGAGCTTAGAAAACCGTTCTGGTGAGGAGTTACGAAACTGTTCAAGAATGATTGCTCTTGATAATATCTTCTAGTATTTTGCAATGATAGAGCAATTTTCAAGTTATTTTTCAAAACTGATCTAGTTATATATTGACCTTCCAGCATTTTATGTTGTTTGACTGTATTTTTTGCCTTTTTTCTCCCACTTGGTAACTACTTTAGGATTAAATACTATCATCCCTAGCATGCTTGTAGCTTGTATCATGCTTAATAGGTTGTTCTGCTTGTAACAGTTCAAAAGCAATGTTTCCCCACCACCATCATTCCTTAGCAGTGAATAAATGATGGCATAGTTCTGTTTCTTCACCTCACCTAAAGGATAAATGTCATTCATATCTGCAGTAGAATCTTTTTCTGTCCAAGAAATGGTGTGATTTATGACAGATTTTTTATTTCTATGTAAACTGCAAATACATCTTTTTCCACTCCCTCTTCAAGCACCCAGAGTGATGCACAAAGCTTTCGCTTGTCCGTCTGTATCTGTCAGATTCATTTCTACTGTATTTGTTGTAGCTGTCATCTCTGGAAATACTGGGATATTCTATTCTGTTCCTGGGATGGTTGGGCAAAAGGTGTTTTATTAGCTCTTTTGTGTGAAAGACAATGCATCAAAGTGGTGTTGTGACAATAAAAATGTGCTAGCATTCCCGGTGGCTCTAGCTATGTCTAAATACATCTTAAAAGCCTACACAAGATTTGTGGAGAGCTAATTAAAGACAGTATGGTGGAAAGCACTGAAAAACTGCCAGTCCTAAAGGAAAGGAAGTTATCTCGGTGTTTGCAGTACTCTCATTTACCATGTAACTCTTAATTACTACAATTAGGGAACTGTTTGAAATATGAAGACTTACTTTAGGGCCTGACCTCTCAGTGAGTTTTGTGTAAGTGGGTGGCTCCCCTGAAGTCCACAGGCTTATTAACAGCTTAACATAAGTGCATTGCCAGTTCTTCTGTTAGCACTTTTGTTAGTCAAGCAAGTTCTGAACGGCTGTGCTATCCTGATTTAAAAGCTGTTTTCTGTTTGTTGTTGTCTTAGATGATCTTGTTTTGTCTGTTTTACCTTCTAGATGAGGTTCAAATGTGTTCGGCTCTCTACTAAGCTCCTGTTTGAAATATTGTCTTGGTTGTTGATGTTGATACATGTTGTTTAGGTCTCTTCTTTGACTTTTAGCTGAGCAGGAGATGAGCTCAAGCGTGATCACATCTCAGACTTGGTAAATTCAGTTTGCTGCTATACATTTGGATTTGAAAGGAAGGATCCAAATGCAGTTGTGATCCCACAGTCTGTTTCAAAGCTCAGTGAAGACAAATATTTTGAATCTTCAGTCAGTTTCTGTCATGACCAGTGAGAAGCTTACCACCTTCTGAAAAAGCAAGATCTCTTCTATAAAGATTACATTTCAGTGTTTTTTTCGGACTTCCATGGTTAAAGAACACCCTTAAAGTACCTACGTTTGTTTATTCCTTTTAGGTTTGGGATAGCTGCTGAAATAAAGTGAAATAAACAAAAAACCTGAAAACCAACCAAACAAAATCACAAACAAACAAAAAAAACCCCAAGGAAAATAACTGAGTGTAGCCATTCTCTGCTCAAGGCAATATGTGCATAAAAGAATAAATGAAGTAGTAAGGAAAGGTTATCTATCCACATAGAGCTTCTTTGGTCACCACATCTGATTTCCACAGGCAAATCAGTGTCTTCTCACCTTTTGCACAGTTTCAGGTTTGTCTTGCATGTGACCAGAATAAGAGTGAGCTGCTTTCAGCTGTCTCTGCTGCAAGAAGGTAGTGGGAAAAGCTTCAGCCTGGCATTAAGAACGCAGATTCATTGCTGCAGATGTCTGTTGTCAGCAGCTTCTTTTCCTCTGATAACCCTACCCTTCTCAGTCCTAGAAAGCCCTTTCCCAAATTCATGATAGTGTCTGTTCTCTCTCAAGCAAATGCGAATGTTGTCAGAAGCCCTGGAAGGAAGATGATCCTGTCTGTCCCCTTGATGGGCTGTTGGGATTAATAGAGGGAATTCCTCTGAAGTCACTGTGGCTTTGCTGATTTACATGCAAATAATTTGTTGACATATTTTCATAGACTATTTCCACGTTGTGTCTGGAAAGGAGAATGATTAATGTGTCTCATATTGCCTGCTGATACTTGCTGACTTGACCTCTTCTGTTCTACTTAGGCTAATCTTCTCCCTTCAAGAGTAAACTGTTGTAACAATTTCCCTTTCCTCTTAATTTTTCTGAGTTAAAAAGATCACTTTTGTTCAGACGACAGAATGTTTTATTCCCAGTCTTACCTTTCTTGCAGAAGCTGCTAATTTCTGTTTCTTACTCTGTTGTCTCTTCCTCTCTTGGTTTATGTCTGCTAATCCCACTTTGCATTACACGAACAAATCACAAGTGTCATCCTCTTTCTGTTGTATCTTCCAGAGTACTGAAACAAATTATGAATTTTTTTCTTTGGTTTATGTTTCACTTTACTCAACAGCATAGAGTATATTGTAGTTTTCCCTGAGTATGAGTTTATATTGCTCTGCATATTTTCTTGCTTATAACAAAGACAAAAATGTGGGGATAAATCACTGATCATGTACTCTGGAGTTATGGCATGCTATGAGTGCTGAGCACTTGGGTCTCCTTGGTCTGCTCCATGTGAGACAGAAGCATTGCTGGCTCTCATGGCCAAAGGGTGTTGCTGTGTATGAACAGAGCATGCAGTGTGAATAATAGTGGGAAATCAGGAACAAAGAGCATTTGAACTTCTGATAAGCAGTTCAGCTATGCACCAAAATGTAAACATTTGGCAAAACTGTCTGGCGCACATGTTTTGTGTTTCAAAAGATGAGTTACGATTTCTAAACGCTTAAGGGCTTTGATGTTCTCCAGGTCCTTCAAGATGAATTCCTCCTAAATGAATCTGTGAGGAATGGATTTTCTCTTATAAGAACTTATGAAACATTTTGGAATTTTTACTTTTGTTTTCACTAGAGCAAAGTGTTGGGATGTGTGAAATGAAAAAAAAAAATAGAAATAAACTGAGAGTATCCAGGTTAAGGCTTACCAAAACTTCCACAGTTCTTGGCTGAAGACAGTTTCCATACAAACAGAAGAGATTAAAAGAGAATAGTAACTGTCAAGGATCACTGGTCCTTGTTCAAGTAAAACCACATGTACAACAATTTTGCTGAAAAGGTTGTGTACATCAAGTCCTTGGTGTTCTTCATAGGAGGAATTGGAGAAAAGTCTACCCAATTTTTATGAAAAAAACACCACAAGAATATTTCATATTGGTTATTTTCTCTGAGGAAGCTCTTTAAGAATGAGCAATTAGGAAAGACCCTTACATCCAGGAAAGGTGTGCCATATGGAAGCATAGGCAGCTTCTGCTTTTCCAGCACAGGGGATCTGCCATCTTCTGTGGGGCAGCTGAACCCAACCACTTGGGGCTTGGCTCCTTTCTCTGCCTGTCAACTTGAACCTCAAGGTAGGAGACATGAGAAGGAAATTGTCAGTAAAATCTGTTAGTGCCAACTCTTCCCTTCAGTGTATTTCCAAGTAAGGATTACAGGCCTGGGACTCTGATGGTTTCCCTGTATCCCCAAAGTTGAATAGATAGAAGGAAGTCTATACGTGGGAAGTGTTTTACTAAATTTTTTTTGGTGATAGCTGTGCGGAGGAACTCAAGGGAAAGCTAACATTATCAAGATACTACAGTAAAAACCCATTGCAACCTTATATTTTACCACAAATCTGGACGTAACACGCAATCAGACACAAACTTGGAGGACTGCAGTCCAAACCTTCAGTGCAGGCAAGCTGATAGACTGAGGTGTAAAAGACTAAGCATGCTTGAAAATTGCACCCCAGCTAAGATGCGACTCTTCCTTTAGCAGAAGCTACTAGGATCCTCTTGTGCCTAAAGATCCTCTACTACAGACTGACTTACCTGTTTTAGTGCTTTTAATCGCTACCTGGAAATAAAAATCTGACAAAGTATTCAGCCCACCTCTGTAGCTTGGAAATGATGCCAGTTTTGTGTGCAACAATGAAATGTGCAGGCTTTCCATGGAGAGGAGCCACAAAGGAGTGCACAGAGTATTCCCCAGGGCAGACTAGCAGAAATGCTCTCCCCTTGCTTGAAAACGGTCTGAGGTCATTCAAAGGCTTCTGAGGATCCCAAACCAGCAATAACTATCCTTTATGGCATCATGTGGTAGAGTTGCAGTTCGGGATTGAAATGGATTTTTAACTTGTAATGATGCCGAACTCTATAGAGAATCTGCCCAGAGTAAAGGAGATGGGGAAGGGATTTCCACAAAAAAAAATCCGGGTATTTAAGATGCCTTTTTTTTTTTCCTGATAGGTACGTTCTTTTTGCCATAGACTTCAGTGTTACATGTAGAGTGAGCTTAGAAGGAATAGTGTAGAGCTGCTCTTGTACAGCTTGCTATGTACAAAGAAAAAACTGTACCTCTTCTTTAAATTGCTCTTTTGCTCGGGAAGTATTTGTAAGCAGAACCTCTAAATTTAGTCAGTCTCAATTCATCAGCCCAGCAGCAGCGTCCTCTGACCGCAGCCCAGGCTTGCTTTGCAGGCCTGGCTACAGAAGCAGATTCCAGAAAATTAGTTTAGCATGTCAGTCCAGCATGGACCTCCAGGCTTTGGAGGGAGGAATGAATGGAGGCACAGTTCTTGTGCAGACCATGTGGGTTCAAGACTGCCCTCTGATTTACACACATCCTGAGCTCAGGGGAGCTGCACAGGTGTATGTGGAGGCAGAAACAGGCAAGTTTGTGTTTGTTTTAAAAGCAGTGCAGATCTGGACTATGCAACCAGATCTGTACTGCTCAGACACATGCTTTATGTCCAACCAGTAGCTAACTTCATACCTGAGGCTAGATTACAGAATATGTTGTTAGTTCAAAGTGACTTTGTACTATTGCCAAACAAGGAACAGGCTCATTGCTTATTCTCCAAATCAAAAATGTATTGTAAGAAGCAACATAACACAGAATTATGGCTGCATGGTTTAAATATTAAACAGTCAGCAGGAGCAAGAGGAGATTTCTGTGGCAGCGTTAGCCCTAAGCCAGGCTATTTCGGTTACTGTTTTTTCAGTAGACATGCAGCTTACTACCTGAATTTGCCCTTGATGAAATCAGCACTAACATTTTTTCTGTGATGGAAAGCAAATGGAGCCTTAAAATGGGCTGGTATGAAGTAGTGCCAACTTCTGACTGTAAACCTCACCAGCGCATCTGGTTTAAATTGTAGCTTGAACTGACCTAAAACCATTTCACAGAATGAGGGCTGTCTCTAGAGATGGTGTTTACTCTGTATGACTGGACACAGAGCCCATGGCGTGGTTTCTATAGGAAGATAATGCTTGTAATGTCGGAATGAAGAAGTCCAAATGATGTTTGCAGATCTGTTTGGAAGCTAATTTTTTTTTTTCTTCTGAAGTAGATATAATTCGGAGGTATTGAAACACAATAAGTACAGCTCCCTGTCACTCCCTGTAGTGATGACTGAATCTTGAGCCCTCCCCTAATACTGTTTTCCCAGCCAGATAGCTGAGCTAACTCTGACAAAAAGTTCATTTTAAGCCTAGCAAAATCTAGGCTGGCTGGAAGAATTAAAAACCGTTGTCTTGTTCACACCTGAGAAAGGTCATAACTGAACTTCAGGGCCTTTGGTGAATTGAATTGCGCTTACACGTGTTAACATGACACATGAAGTATTTCAGGTTTTTAATCAGTGGATAGCTGGCCTTGCTATGGGTTATTTAACATACTTCTGAGATATGTGCTCTGTAAATTGGTTTAAGAAATAGTCTTGAAAGCTGGTCAAGAAGAGCAAAAGCAAATACCTGTGTTTGGCGGGCACAGCCAAAGGCTCCACTTCACTCTTATTTGCAGATCCTAGTCCAAGCTCTATGGGTTTGACAAACTCATAATTTAAAATTCCCAGTTAAAGTCTGTGGTGTTTTTTCTTTTCCTGTTCTGTTCCATGCTGCTTAATTTTCATTTGGAGCAGATCTTTTTCTCCTGGGAGAAGGGGAAGAAAAAAAATATCCCTGGAAGGGTGATGGCTGCTAAGCTTGCACAGTAGCTCATGGATAGGGGCTGACGCTGCAAGACTGCGGTGTGGGCAATGTAAATGCCTCCAGGAAACCATCAGGCATGTGTTGGGCTGTGCCCAGAGCAGTCTGTGGTAGGAGAGCAGGAAGGGACAGAGATGGGAAAACAGCAGCTTCAACACTTTGAAATGTCTGAAGATAGAATTTATTAAAATATATCAAACAAAAAAAGCCCTTTTTGATTATTAGCCTGAGGAGATGGACCTTGAGGATGAATATTGGGGTAGAAGATGTTACTGTTAATCATAGCTTAAGCATATCGCCTTAGGAGCAGTTGGCTTTTTCTGAGGCTGATTTTTGATGAGTTACCATTTCTTTGCTTTTCTTGTACTTGGCAAAGGTCAGGCCAGGTTGTCAGAAGTCCCTCTTTGTGCCTAGTGAGAGCGGTCGCAAATGGCTTCTTTCTCTCATCTTTCACAGAGGCAATCAGAAGGAAATGCTATATATAGTCAGATTCTTTTTAGCACTGTGCTCTGATAGTCAACCTCTCGCACGCAAGACTTTGAACGAATTAAATTGGGGTGATTTCCAGTATGGCTGGGAGAAGCCCTGATGTGGAGTTTATCTTTCTATCAAGTGTGAAACTCCTGTACTGAAGCCTGGAGCTTCGCTGTGAAACATCTATGAGAAGACTTTTGACGTGGCCTAAACATTTGCTGTAGTCCAGCATTTTCTGCTAAGTTTGGAATTATTGTTTTTAATTAAAAAAACCCCCAAAACACAACACCCCCACCAACCAACAAAATACCCTCCAAACTGTCATTGGGTAGCAGAACAAATGCGTAACTTGGAAACATCTACTCAAACAGTTAATACTAAGCAAAGTTATAAGCTACTGCAAAGGAGTTGTCCTGTAGTGGAAAATATTATGCAGGATGAGCTAGGTATGAAGCTGCCACTGGGATGCAGAACCATAAAGCCATGGGCGGATTGTTTTTCCCATGTATGTTATACAAGCAGCATTTGCCACCAAAGAGGATGGAGTGGAGCATCTCCCTTATGGTGAAAGGCTGAGGGAGCTGGGGCTCTTTAGCTTGGAGTGGAGAAGAGGAGACTGAGGGCTGACCTCATTAATGTTTATAAATACATATAGGGTGAGTGCCAGGAGGATGGAGCCAGGCTCTTCTCTGTTATGTCCAATGATAGGACAAGGAGAAACGGGTGCAAACTGGAGCATAAGAGGTTCCACAGAAACATAAGGAAAAACTTTTTAATTGTGAGGGTGCCAGAGTACTGGAACAGGCTGCCCAGAGGGGTTGTGGAGTCTCCTTCTCTGCAGACATTTAAAACCTGTCCGGAAATGTTCCTATGTGACCTGCTCTAGGTGATCCTGCTCTGGCAGGAGGGTTGAACTAGATGATATTTCGAGGTCCCTTGCAACCCTTAACATTCTGTGCTTCTGTGCGACATTTCAAACTAAAAGTAGAATTTACAAACTTTTTTAGTTTAAATTATAATTATGCATAATTTCAGGGGAAATATGGATTCTGCAAAAGGTTGGTTTTTTTCTGAAGCAGTATGTAAAATGTCAACTCTGTTTCCCTGAGTTTGATTAGTCTGGAATTACTGGAATTACTCTAAGGGTGGTCTCTTATTTTTACCTCCAGGAAGATGAGAGATGGACTTTATACAGCCTATTTTTTTTTTTTCTGGGCTAGCAGACTACAGTTTCAACCTCTTTAGGTCTTGCCTATGAATCCTGAGGAAAATAAATGAACCAAGACTTAGGGACCCCTCAGCCCTTTCTGCCCTCCCCTCAACAGCTCCCCACACTACCAGACAATATATCTAGGGAGATGGTGGTCAGAGAGGCAACTGTTACAGAGGTAAGAGAGGTCCTAGAGTGGAGTGGAGGGGCTGAGTTTTGTTTTCCAGGGAATCCAAACAGGCTCTTAGCTGCCCTGCTTCTCTCTTCTTTCCTCTCACCACCACAGAGGATGACATAATTTCTCTACAGAGTGCCTCAGTGGCCATTTCTGAAGCATGGTTCCTTCTGGGAATTTTTAGACCTTGTTTGAAGACTCATAAATGTTCCGTTACTCTTCTAATTAGGAAATAAAGAAGGCTTATTATTTTGTAAGGGGCAGAGGATTTAATCTGTGAAGCGATTATTTCCATGGTGTTATACTACCCACAACTGTGAAATGAAAATTGGAGCCAAAGTGTTTAAGATCCCAACAGTTGATTTGACATGAATAAGAAGGGGAAAAGCTCACAAGATTTATGATTGTCCCTTTTGTCGTAGTCCTTGCCAGAATGCAAAAACTCCCAAACATCTGGAAGAATTAGGTTAGCAAGAGTGAAGGAAAGAATTTAGACATGCATTAAGGGTTACAACAACAAGCAGAAGATTATTCATAGAAACTGGATGTGTAAAATCCCTTGTGCACATGAACTGGGAAGGAAAGGAGTAATAAAACAATGACCCAGTTTTGGCAAAAATCTTCAAATTATAGGAGTGAGGGAAAAAAGATTGCTTAATATCAGAGCTTGCCTAGTTTATTTCTACCACTGCACTAGGTAAGTCTGGCTTTCTTCTGCTGCTGCTTCTGAGTATGAGTTGTGCAGGAATACAGTGACCCTTACTTTAAGGGCACAGGAGAATATAGAAAGGGGTAATAATCTGTAGGATGGCTTCAAGCCTAGATGCAAGATTGCTTCTTGATTTTTATTTTTCTTTTTTTTCTTTCTCTGTGCTACTTCCAGGTAGAAAAGGAGTTGATTATAAATTGATCATAATAAATTGATATATCATTGACAAGACTGATCCAGGTTCTAGCTGTCCCAGTTCAGTACATACTGAAGAAGACATTGAGAGTGAGAAAGGTTTTTCTAGCCAGCCCTTTCACAGTGCAAGCTGCAAGGTAAAAGCTGTGTATCCACTTAAGAGAACACGGTGTAGCCATATAAAAACCGCTGCCCACCAAAATTTGTAGTTCTTTAATGCAGGAGCATTTACACTTGAGTGCAAAGACTCTAGGGTTCAGCGCATCCCCTGAGTTCAGTAGACCATGAAATCCCCATTCTCTTTTAGATGGCTATACTTCTAAGAACGATAGGTTCAAGATAGTAAAAGTTGGTTCTGTAGTTGATTCTTTGATACAGTGAGTAGGTGTGAAAGAGCTGACAATACTGTTGTCATTGAGGAGAAGAATAGCATACAATTTTTTTTAACAGGATACTGCGACAATAATTAAAAGAACTGGTACAGGCTCTGCAGACTCAGAGGGAAACTGTTTTTGATTTTTTTGTTGCAATCTCAAAGTGTAGACACTTGCTTTTTTTTTTCCTCCCCCTCTTTACAGAGAGACTTGCTGAATCTAGAGGATCTCTGTAGAGCCTAAGTGAGGAAGTCTTAAGTCTAACTACTAACTGTGTAACTCCAGTCCCCTCCATGCATTGTGGGGAGTCTTCTTGTGGACTGTACTGAATACAAGTATGTCTGGATGTGACAGAAGAAAATACAGTAAGAATGAAAAATTGTGTATGGTACACAATAAGAATTGAAGGTATTTAGAGATCTGATCTCTGCTTGGACAGGATGCACCTTTTCCTGAAAGCCAAATGAGGTTTTGGTGTGGCTAATGTCTGATTGGGAGACCACCTGAAAGGTCCTATAAATCACAGATGCTCATCAAGGCAGGTTTCAAAATGAGTCAGCTTGAGAATCTGCATTTGATGTTGTCTTAACAGGAGGATACTGTATCTAGAGAATTAGACTCTGTTCTCATCAGTTATGTTTGCGTCCATGTTTTATGAAAGGAAGGACTTAAAATTGAAAACCTCAGGAGACTCCACATATAGGAGATAGGGTAAGACAAAAATCCAGCTTTCCATTTGCTTAGGAATATTCTATGCCTTCAGAAGAGAGGGAGTATAAATGTCTTAGAACAACAGGGAACGAGTTCAGCCTGTTCCTCAGAGTTATGAAATCCTTCATCACTCACTACTGTCCCACTTGATTTACACTGCTTAAGGTGGGCCAGCCACACTTGAGCTCTAGGATAGCCAAATACATAGCAATAAAAAGCTAAAAAAGTCATTAAAGTTTTACACAAAGGATATGACCAGCATAAACAGTTCACAACATCTGTCTAACTCACAGAATAGGTGTCTAGGGCTGAGCAATCAGTGTCTGTGGACCAAAAAATAGCCATTGTTTAAAAAAAATAAATCATATACTACATCACCCTATTTAAATGCATAGTAGTTCTGACCCTGGTGCCCCCCCCTCTGGTTATGTACTGGCCTCTAGAAAAGCAAAACAATTTTGCACCAAAGTTTTGGAGTGTTTCCATTTTGGCAAAAAGTGTTGTTTGGAGGAGACAAGATGGGTTGCTAAGGCACCAGGATGTGGGAGAGACTGGTTCAAGTCTCTGCTCCCCTCCTCCAGTTTTTCTTCCCACGTTTCTCCAAACTAATTAGAGCAGGGACGGAACTCCACTTGTCTATACTGCAGGTCAGGTTTAGAGGTTCACTCCTGCTGTAGCACAGAGGAAACCCAGCAAGATTAAATGGAAATAAAAATGTAAGCTTCATGAAGTGAAATAATTCATCTGAGAATTGCCCTTGTGTACGTTCCCACTGGAATATACTAGCAAACCTTCACTCTTTCCCTTGAATGCTCCTTGTTGTAGACGAACTTGCAAAAAAATATTCACTGGGTAGACTTGGTTTGTGTGCAAGTGGGCTTTGGCTAGGTGTGAGGTCTCAAGTACTTGACACCTCATCAGGGACTGCAGTGATCTGAGGCACAGTGCTTTCTACAGGTCTTCATTTACAGTGCTGTGTATAGGATATCCTTAGACTGGTTTGGGCTGGAAAGATCTCTCGGGTGTTTGCTGTGTCCAGAGGAAACCTGCAACACAGAAGAAGCAGAACTCTGCACTTAAAAAGGATTTAGGTGAAGGCTTTGCACCTCTGTGGAAAGAGACACGGTGGCTTAGCAGTGATGAGAGCAGGAATAAGTTGTTGCTTTTTTTTTTAATGTACTTAACAAGTAATGCTTGACTTCATTAAGGAGGAAAGGGTTTGGAAATTGCCTGACTTGATTGATTTATTCCTGTTGTATGAGGTTTAAAGCTGTCTAAGGTCTAACACCGTACAACACTACACTATATAGCTAGTTAGTGTTCAGTAATTGGTCTTAGTGGACCCCTTCCATCCAATGGGATCCACATCCAGCTGCTATGTTGAGCATACAAACACTTTCAGGTGTGCTTGGTTATATGGATACATACACCCTTTCAGCAAGTTGCTAGGGTCTAGGATCTATCTCCATTTCCCTTCTGGGAACAAGTAGCTTCCTCTGATTTTGTACAAACACATTTCTCTTCTTTGTGCCATCTCCAGACCTCTGCTCTTGTTCATTTTGGACTATGGATTTGTCCTGCGGGGACTTCATGAGGAACAGTGAAAGCAAAAAGCATGGATATTTTGAAAAGGCACTTTCAAACCACAAGTAAATTGGCACGGTTCATGGTAGATGCACAACCACAGACAAAAGCAAATGCTGCTTTGCAAACCTGAGTTGTTTTTTCTCCTGCCACTTGAGAGGCTCCTCCAAGGAGTGCAGACACCTCCATTGTCTTTCTTCTCTATCCTAGTTTCTGTTAGTGGTTTCTCTTTTAACAGCCATAACAAAACCTTTTTTTCCCCTTCATGTCCCCTGGAAATTGATTGTACTTAGCCTGCTTCAGCCTGTACCTCTTCCTTGGAGCTTTGTCATTACTGAGTTAAGGGCTACAGGCCAGCAGGTTCTTTGGGGCTGAGACACAAGGACAACAGCTCTTGACAATTGCTGTTGCTCTCTAAAGACTTAATGACTGGGTCATCTGCATCAGTCATCTTCTACTTCCACAAATCCTGGAGCCCAGATTAATTCTTGTGGCCATGCTGCACGCATCATGACAGTAATATAATGGACAGGATGTTATTTAACATCAATAGTCTAGATGTCTTCTGCACACTCAGCAGGTGGTATGATTTTGTTAGTGTCTTTTTTTCCATCCATGCTCTGCTGGTCATATTCTGTGTAAACTTAATATCCCTGCTTCCTATACAAGCTAAACAAAGATTAGAAACGATTTATGTTGGTAGGAACCATCATGATCCTGTCATCTTAGAGGTTGTTTAGGATTATTTATAAGCCAGGGAAGGTAACAAAGAAAGATGAATGAAAACTCAGTTTAGAGAGCATATCTTTGAACATGAAAGTGGATAAAACATAGTATACAGTTGGGGCAAATTTTTTTGGGGGGGGGGGGGAAGAAACATCTGTAATGATGTTTGGAAAGTGGCATTATGTAAGTTATCAGCACTGTTCAGAAATAATCAGGAATGGCTAAATCTGTGCTTCAGAACAGATAACTATGAGTAAGGCATTGCTTATGGCATGTGCTCATATAGCGAATTTGTTACTCTGAGTCAAAATGCCATCTTCTGAGTCCACGTTCCAGGCCTTCCAGCCCTGAAACAAACTCTGGGCTGCCTAGAGTTTGGATCTGAGCTTGTAGTAGTGTGGCAAAAAAGGATGCTAATAAAGGTATGTGACTTTAGTAGGAAGGATATGCTGAAGCTGAGTGGAAGCCAAGGGAGCAAACTGGCATTGGGAGTCAGAATGGTTATTATGGGAGAATACTGTAGAAAAGGGTAGACTCTTTCATTATTTCTCTTGATATTCATAGTTTTTCTTTGAATCAGAGGGAATAAAATATAGGTAAAATGAGCAGCCCTATAATAACAGAAGAATCAATATAATAAGAAAATAAAACTAATGATATCAGAAAATTCAGAGATAGATTGATGACTGAACTATAAAGATAGTAGTTGGACTAGCTCAATAAATTGGGTATTTTCTGCATTTTTACATTCCTGCATCTGATATTTGTATCTTGGAGAAAAACATGAAAAAAAGGCTGGAGACAGATCTTGTGAGGATGGGATTGTTTGGGGCTTTTTAAAGATTTTTCTATATAGAATTCACATGAATTCTCTTACAGAAAATGTGAGGAAAACATGATTTTTGGTAAAAGTAGAATTAGACTTTTGAAAAGGTAGATATTAAAAAAAACCCCACACCAAACAAAAACAAACAAAAAACCCCTAAAACACAAACCTGATATTTTTAAAAGAAAAATGCTTTATGTGAGTAAAGGCCCCTCTGATGGCATTCCTATGTAACTAAGGGAAGCACAGCCATCTGGGTTGTTTTTGTTTTGTTTGTCTGTCAAACCAGTTTCTCATGTGATATATTCGGAGAGCTGCCAAATCCTCTCAAATCTTGGGTGGCCTGGGCCTGAAACAATAAACGGTCCAATTTCCCGTACTGTTGCAGTTTGTAGGCATCAATATATTTTTTTTCTGATTGAATTTGGACAGAGAATATATAATATTCTTTTCATTGGAGAAAAGTCAAAATGTATTTTGCTAATCCTTTTGAGCATACGAAGTCCATGATCAGAACCCAGAACTGTATCAGTGAGGAATAAGAAAGGACATCCTCTGACCTTGTCAAGAGAAGGTACATAGGAAATTTCCTTAAACTGGAAATTTTCTTCCTTCCCATTAAATAATGAACTTGAGGATAGTCCCGAAACATTGGAATTTCCCATGAAACAGCCATTTGGGACATTGACCACCCCGGAGAAGTTTGATTAGAATTTAGCCCATTCATAGTGTTGTACAAATATTATTTAACACTCAGCATGCTTCTGGCACAGGTAGGAGGTAGAACAGTTCACATCCATGGCGAGGGAGGGCATGGCTTTGCATTACTTGCATTTTGAAATAACTCTTCATGGCTTCAGGCAGGCGCTGAGCTCAACAAGTGCTGGTGGGATTTCACAGCTGAGCGCAGTGCAAAGTGAGCCCTGCTTATGTGGGCTGAGGAAGATGAGCAATCCCCTCACTGTGATTTTATGAGTTCCTGACACATGTTAGAGGCAGGATGACAATAGCTTAAAACAGATCTACATTCTGGTGTGTACAGCTATCCTACTGCCTAGTTCTGTAGTTATCAGCTTAATTGTTTTATAGTCTGGTTCAGGGTCTGTCAGAGGTATCTCATCAAAAGCTGGTAAACTTATCAGTGACCTGATCAGAAATGGGAAGCGTTGCCCACCAAACAGTGCAGGGACTTGGGCAAGCTGCTTCTTTGATATTTGCATTGCAACCATATGTGTAAGGAAACATTTTGTGATTTTGAGGAAGCATTCAATTGTATATAACTGCTCAGAAGCCAAGATAAGTAAGTCAAGTGTCCATTTTTTTTTTTCAATCAAATATGAAATATTTGAGGCTGGCTTTGAATGCTAAAAGATGGCAACGAAATGCAGGAATGTGTTTCTCATACGTGATCGGTTTAAAGTCCCTGTAAAAAAACTAAGGCCACTTCTTAGAAAACCTATCAACCATGATATTTCTTTTTTCGCTTGTGGTAGTCTAATGTGCTATGTCCTGGAAAAAGTCAAACTCATGATATTTCTTCTAATGGATCCAAACAATAGCTAGTCACACATGCATTCTGACACTCAGTAACAGCTCTGACTCAAGGCATATGGATGTTTATCTTGATAGTTATAATATCATCTGTGGTAGATGCTGGCAAGGACATCCTTTTCCTTTACCCAAAAACATTTAACGGGGATGAAACGAATTTTGTAATAACAGGCATAATTCTTTCCATATTTGTGCTTATAAAATTCATTATTATTTTTTGTTTATGGAAGTTGTCTGTGTCTGAAAATAATAAAGATATTAACCATAAGCCACTGGTGACTGGTTTACATCATCGGTATCTGAACTTGCAACACTGGGATCTGCTCTTAATGGCTTGTGAGACTGAGTATTAGAAATGAGAAGAATGTTGTAATGGCACTGATTTAATAAAGGGTAGCATATGATAATCTAGAGAGTTTCATGAAAGAATTAAGCTGTATTCTTTATAGGAAAATATGAATGCTCAGTCAAATGTTTTTAAGGATATTTCTTTTCAATCTCTAATATGAAAAAGTGCAATCTTCCAAGGACTGCTTTTTTGTTTTTTTTCTTTTTTTTTCAATTGAGCCTTGTATCCTGAGACCCTTATTTTATCAAGCCAGCTGTAAGATCTTCCAGAGCGATACTTTGAAGGTGTTTTCTGTGGGCATCCCCATGCTAGGTTTTTTTGTGCTAAAACGTGAACCAGGAGTATGGTGCTACAGAGCCTGCATGCTGGCAAAGCACATGGGTTTTTTTACCCATAGAAATCTGTGACCTGCTGCATTACTAGGTTCCTATTGAAGGTGCTGAAGAAAATAAGCAGTGCTTCCTCACAGCAGCTATTCAAAGTATCTAGAAGCAATTCTTGTGCCCAATGTTAATGACTGAAAAAAAAAAAGACACAAGTATTGCAGGCTTCCCTTACATTATATGGCTTGTCTGAGGAGATACCATGACTTACAAAAGAATTCCAGAAACCCAGTAGGAACATCAGCATTGAATTTCCATTCCTTCTAAAACAGAATCAGAGGAAGATCTTTGTAAGCGCTTAAAGTACCTCAAATATAAATTCAGAGGACTGAATGGGGAAGAGATGGAATTATTGCCCCACCATTAAATATTAAATGATACCAGTCTACTTCATACAGATAGCACTTGATGCTCAATTATTCTTGAAGGAACAGGAGAAAATGTGACCGTTTTGGTTTTTTTATGTCTTATTAGGAAAAAAGAAGGAATGTACAAATTTGCAAGTGAATTTGCACTGAATGTGGAAATATGAATATGCTGGAGGTTACATTAAGCTTCATGAGTTAAGAGCTTGACACAGGATGTGAACATGGGTCATTCTGGAAAGGGAAGGGACAAAGAAATCCGAGCCACTCAAGAGATCAGGTATTTTAATGAGCATTTGATGAACACTGATCATGGTAGACCCACAGGTCACAAAGTAATTTTTTCAGATAAGTGTGACCCCTGCCTAGAGAATTAAACCTAGCACTTTCAATTTCACCTTCTGACCAAAGGGCAGGCCCAAGTAGATTTGATATGATGTGCTCAAAGCAGAAAGCTACATTCTACATCAACCTCAATTTTGCCATAAACTGTGGCTGCACTGCTTGCATAACATAGGGATTTAATCTCTTGGAAGAAAAGTAATTTAGAAATGCAGAGGAACTGGAGACTGGAACTGTGAGAAACATATGAGCTGTTACTCTTCTGTATACTTCTGTACTTACCTCATTGTGTGCTATGCCAGTGATTTAGTTTATATAGGCAAATAGCATAGCTGTCTGCAGTTCAAAACCCCAGCTACCTCCTGATAGTTTTCCCCTTGAGAAACTGTTGTGCTACTTTGTCAATACAAACAATTGAGACATACAGGGAATATTGGAGGATAGGAAATGTAGAATGAAATATAATTTCAAAATACATAGCATGGAGGCTTCTGTACTTGCCTTTTTAAATCCATATTTAATTTCTTGTATTTAAATGAGGCTGCTGCAGGAAATTGCCTGTCAGAAGACACTACCCAGAGCTCTTCAGAGGAAGCTGGGTTTGTCTAGATTTGGAGAGGAGCAAATGTCATGCTGAAGAGTTGGCAAAAAAAGCCCCTATCCCTCCCTTTTCATATGAAAGGGGGCAGGGAAAGACATTGCACTATGTCCACTATTGCACTGAATGCTGCATCCTTCACAGGAACTCATGCTGGGTTTCGTACTTTCCTAGGATTGCTGATAGGAAGTTCTGCCTGTACATCAATGATTGGGTACCTGGAGATCCCAGCAGCACAAGTGTCTCCCCCAGCCTGCTGCCATGGTGTAAGCAGAGGGGACCACCTCGTGGGAACTTGGATCCTGACTGAGATGATTAGGCAGTGTTGCAATAGTAGTCCTCATTTCAGCGACATGTCTCTTGGCTTTGGGACAAGATGGCTTGGCAGTATGGGCTGCTAGATGAATGTCAGGGACTTGGTGCACTCCTATATATCCTGTTCTTAAATTTGGTCTGTGGTATTGCATAAGTCATACTGTTAATATTTCTTCATTAACTGCCTCTTCTGCTTCTAATTTCTTAATTTCTTTTGAGACAGATATTGCAGTTCCCTGTCCATTCACTGGATAAACCAGATAAGGGCAGACAGAGGTTTAGGTTTAGCAAAATGCTTGGGTCTGCTCTCAAGGCTCTATCTGCTGTGCCTGCTCTGCTTTCTTATGGATTCCTTGTCAGTGGTGATAACAGAAATTTGGGCCTTTCCAAGGAAAAAGTAAAGCTTGTTCTGTCCAGAGGGTCTGCATGGCTAGAAGATTGAAGGAGGGTTATAGTCTTACTGATGTGTAGCTCCTGCCACAGAACCATTGTGCTCCTTTTGGCAGTGTGCACACAGGCAGCGTGCTCTAGTTGACTTCTAGCTGTAGCTCTGCCACTGCATCCCACAAGCTGACGGGGTGTGATGTGCGGGGCACTGAAGATCTCATTTTAAACTACCTAATGCTAGGGGCACTTGCATAGAGTGGGCATGCTCAGGGCGTGGCACAGAGCTGCAAATGGTTAATTTGTTCTGAGCTGGGGCAGTGCAGCTCTGACCTTTGCATATAATAGCAATAGGAGGTTGAAAGCAGTGGCTGGGTGTTCTTGTCTCTCCTACTTTTCACTGTCTCATTCCCCTCAGTGCAGTGTCTGCTGAGGTATCTGACAAGTCTTGTCTTCCAGTCTTTTGCCATGTACCCTGCTGCCTGTTTTCTCTGTCTCCTACATAGTCGTAGCTTCTGCCTGCTTATCACAGTCCTTTCTCATCCTTTGTCAGCTCTTCAATTTGCCCTGCTCTCTTGCTGTGGGTGAAGCTACATGTTAGTAGCTTTGTGCGAGCTGCTCAGCACAGCCAATCTTTGTGGGAGTTCTCTCCTCTTGATAGGAATTGGACCAAGATGGAAAACTTCTGGGTTCCTTTCTTGGTTCTTTCAGACACTGCCTGCATGATGGGCAAGTCACAACCAGGTCCATATTAGACTGAAGTCTTAAACGATCGGCGACTTAACTGTGTAAATATGAGCTGAATACCTGTGTTGGATCCAAGCTGGGTCTACATGGATCTCCTCAGTACCTTGTTGCCCATCTTTAAAAGGAGACCAATACTCCTTGCTTTTTATCATTCTGTTTTTCACCTGTTAGGCGCTGAAGCCTGTAGAGGTACATGGCGTCGTATCTCCCCAGGTATAGGACTCTACACTTATCCTTGTTGAACTTGATAAGGTTTGCTTTTGCCCAGCTCTCCAGCCTGTCCAGATCTCGCTGGATGGCAGCACAGCCCAGTTTAGTGTCATCAGCAAATGCAGAGGGTATACTCTATCTCTTTATCCAGGTCATTGATGAAGATGTTGAGTAAGAGGAGGGCAACAAAGCTGGTCAAGGGACTGGAGAAGAGATCATATGAGGATTGTTTGAAGGAGCTGGGTCTGTTTAGTTTGAGGAAGAGAAGGCTGAGGGGACACTTTATCACTGTTTCTGCTTGATGTATAAGCACAACCTTCAGTTGCTGGAGGTGCCTTTCTCTCCCTGTCTCCATGGCTTGTCATCCCACGGAGAAGCAGATGGGAGTGTTGAATTCTGTTATAGCAGCCACAGCTGCACAGGAGAGCTAAGCAATGATCAGAAGGACTGTTTGCAAGCAGGAGCGTGTGTGGGACTTAAATGGATTGTCTGCTAAAGCTGTGTTCTTCATTTTGGCACAAGGTAATGACCGAGACCTAACCTTTGCTCGTTGCCTGAGCCAAACTGCTGAAGCTGAATAGTTCATTAGCATCAGAGCACAAACTGGTCTGGTTCTCGCCTTGCCGTAACAATAGGATACTCCAGAGAATATTGCTTTGATTAGGCTTGGTTTGCCCTAGTCTGAGCGAGAGGAGAATCGAGGCCAAGGAACATGCCTCACCCTCAGACTGTCTGTACCGGCAGCTGTGCAATTTGTAGTTGCAAAAGTAGATGATGGCACCATCCTTTCTGCCTGGAAAACAATACTCCCAGTAAAGCCAAATTTACAAAGGAGGAGCGTGTACAGTGCAATTGTTTTGAGCAACTGTACTGATTTTTCTCAAACCAAGGCAAATTGAGAATGCGCATGAATTTTCTGAGCGCTGCTAATTCTGTTGTGCTTTTTTTTTTTCATGGCTGGCAGTGGAAAACAGGGTGTTTGGAAAAAGATACACATCTGCTGTTTATAGTTGGTGCGACAGAAGTGGCCGTGCCCTTCAGGAAAAGAGGTGTCCCCGAGGACAGAGTTCCCTTACTGTATGTTAGCCTGCAGACAAAACATCTAGAACTACTTTCCAAAGCAATCCAGAAAAACTGTTGTGGGTTTGGTTGGGGTTTTTTTTTTTGGTGTGGGTTTGTTGTTGTTTTTCTCTACTAATGAGTAAAGGTGCTGTGAGGTATCTGTTCTTTGGGGGGCACTGTGTACTTGTAGCTAGGCTTAGTTTTGTAGTGGAAAAGTGCAGGTGTTCTGTTTTCTTTGGAATACAGACTGCCGTGGTGTTTGTTTTGCTTTTAGTAAGGTGAAGTCACTGTGTCCATGATTAATTAATGTTATTATTGTGGGTAAAATGCCTTTTTCCAGAAGGTGTTGGGATCCCTTTCTTTTTGTTTTGGTTGTTACTTTTAGTATATAAATACACTTTGTATATATTTAGCTGGCTAAACCAGAAGAAATAAAATACATCTAGCAGAAATGAACAGATGTGTCCCAACAAAATGAATGGCAATGATACATAAGTATATTCTAAATGCCAAATTTATAATTTCTTTAATCCAAGGTGAGGGAGTGTTAGTCTGCGTGTGATGTATGTCTGTCATCCCCAGAGAAGGCTGTCTCTCTTATTTCCCAATAACTTTATAGAATCTGAAACTGGTACCGCCTTCTGCCCTGCATTCCTTGCTTGGTTATGATGTGGGCTGATGTGTGGCATGCTGCTCTGATTCCAGCACCTTAGGATCTGCTGGGTTGTTTTTTATTTATTGCTTTTGTTAGCCCTTCAGGAAGGAAAGAGAAACATGGTCCTTGCTGCTCATTTGTAGCACCCTGAGTTGAAGGCTTAGTGCCTTGCGTTTCCTATTTGTCAGTGCAGCTCTTCTGGAGGTTATCCATAATGTGAGTAGTCCATTGGAGAGCTTTGTCTCTTCCACTGGATCTACATGAGTCCTAGGGAGACTGAGGCTGTTATTTGTGTTAAAACAGACATGTATGGCTCTCAGTATCTACATTCTAGTCCTTGTTACTATGTCCAAGCAGTGCTAACTTTTTATTTCCAGCTGACTGACGTTGTACTGCACACAACCCTGTGTTTGAAGAGGTGCTCCTATTCCTCTGTTTTCTTTTGTGGTACCTTTTACACCCTCTTTGAGTATAGTGGGGGCTTTGAAGTCCTATGCATTGTGCTGTTCCAGGTCAAAAGATATTGCCTGAAGCAGTATGTGTAAAATTTTCCGCAAAAGTTCCCCCATCCTCTCTAACACAGAAGTTTGTCTGTGCCCAGGAGGTAATCATAAGGATGACCAAATCTGCTCATGGTGTGTGGGCTTCTCCCTCACACACTTCGAAGCAGTCCCCCCAGCCAGACCTGCTGGCTGGGTGGCTTGCTCACTAAGCTTACTCACCTTCATGTCAGACACAGGCAGCTGTGAGCACCACTGTCTGGGCTGTAGCCTCTGTATATAAGATTAGGCTGATTTCAGATGAGCTGAGGAAAAGGCACAGCCATAGCATCATGTCGAAATCGTCTGCTGGGCTGGGGGGGAACCCACACTGTGCTCTCTTTATGTTATGAGGGGCTATGAGAAAATGTCCAGAGCCAAACTGTGCTTTCCACTCTGGCCTGGAGCAAGAGAGGAGGTGTGAGCTAGCCCAGGGTGCATGGCACATTTCCTGCCTGCTGCTATATTGTACCAAGGGAGGAAAAAAGCAAAGTCTGCTGGACAGGCTGCCCCTACCTGTTGTCGTGCATTTGACCAGGATATAGAGGACAGAGTAAACATAAGCTGGTATCCCTTCAACTGCTCCTAGTGCAGACTTCTGTCTGGGTATGCTGCACATCTAACCCAGTTGCTAGAGCAATTGTGTCCTTTTGGGGCTAATGGAGGCTTAGTCCTTCTCTCCTGTCCATGTGAGCACTACAGGTCTCACCTACCCTGGCAGGGGGGTCTATACCACCACACCTGGTGTATGCAACAGGTATATATACTCCAAGGTACCTGCAAGACCTTGTTAGCCTGGACATCTTGTGTATTCTCACAAGTTTTCCTCGTCTTTGATCATGGTGTTCCACTTTGAGAGCACTTATATTCTCAAGGGGCCAAAAGTGAAGAATGATGCAGTTGTACCTGGTATTTCAGGGGTGCTTGGAGATAATTCAGCACTGTGCTGAATGCTCCAGTATACAGTGAGGTGCAGGAGAGGTTTGTTTAATATTGCCAGGGAAGGGAGACCTACCTCTCATCTCAAGATGTAGTCCTTTGATACCTCCTTTAGCTCCTTAGAGTCTTTATAGGGTAGGATCAAGGCTGTGCCCCTGGAATATAATCTTCTGTATCTGTGACCCACACAGATACTCTGTCACACCTTTGTTACTGGTACCAGGGCTGGAAATAACGACTGCTTTCTTGTCAGCAGGGGCTGAGTGACATGTCTTCATTATCCTGGTGCAGGAGGAAGACCACCTCTGTGTCTCTGTGTTAGGGTATGTGGTTGGCTACTCCTACACCAGATTTCACTACTGTGACTCTCCTAAGCTGGGCTTTGGTCTCCCAGCCTAAACGTGGAGCAACTGTGCCAATTGCTGGACAGAAGCTCCTTTCCAAAAGCTTCCATTTTTATGCCATGAGCACTAGGACAGTTTGACCAACTGTTAGCTGTGGAGACTAGAAAAATAATTAGGTTTTGGGGTTAGGCAATGGCTAAATTAGTTGGTTACAGATGGGAAGAAGGGCCCTCCCCTATGATGTATTTGATGCTCTATATGCATCTTGTTATGTTGTGGGAATGTGTGGGAGTGGGGACCTCTTTGTTTCTGAAATAACTGAAGACATTGCAGTGACAGTGGTGGGACACTCAGTATTAAGCAGTAATGACCATGTGCACCATGTCAAAAAGTCATTTTGGAAAGCTCAAGAATAAATTTACTTTATTTTGAAAAGCAAAATGTTAACCCTCCCCAAACACCCCAAAGACTTTTTCCAGGCAGGGAGTACAGCTCTCCCTTTACAGCTGCTTTAGGAAGAAGGCACTTGGAGGACTGCAACAGCAATAATCCAAGTGGCCCCTTTGTCCACCACTGCCTGCTGAGTCTTGAGGTCTTTGTGGCTCCAAGTGCAAGTTCTGGAGAGTGGCTATACGCAGGAACCAGACCTGCCTCTCAGGGGATGATTTACAGTGTATTTTCTAGACCACAGACTTACCTCAGTTTCAGATTATAAATTTTATAGGAAAAAATTGATAAACCTGCAAGAGCCACAGTCTCCACAGAGATTTCCAACTACTTCTAGCATGATTCTTCTAAGGGAGTGACAGCAGATTTAGGTCTTGAAGAATACACTACCAGCCCAGCATGTACAAATGCTTGGGCTCTTATCACAAGCAGTCCCACTATTGCCCTGAGTCACTGTGCTCAAGAGCTTAGCAATGAGCACTTGCAGGGCCCTTACTCACATGATAAGGTATCAATACTAAAATTGTGCTTGGTTTGGAGGTTTAATTTCTGCATATATTATTTTTTAATGCTATATGTGCAATTGTAAATGAGGAATTGGGTTATGCAGCTCCTAAAAAGGTTTTTAGCTCTATGCTATGACACAAAGAGTCTCTGATTGTTAAAACAGAGGGGGTAGGAAAGTGTGGCTGAAGTGATAACCCTGATGATGAGGGTTATTCCTAAATTCCTACAGTTGTGGATTCAGGTGTGTTATAACTATGTATTTGTAGGAGGCAGTTACAGGTGGCTCCTAGTCATAGGATGCACCCAGTAGAATTTAACTCTGCGTTCTTCATAGCTCAGGTTTCAAGTAATATCTTCAGAAAAACTGAGAGCTGTGCCAGTTTGTTGGCTTGTAAGTTTTAAGTCATGGAATTCAGAAGTTTCTCTACATGAAATTAATCTCCACAAGGATGCAGACAACTTTTCATAATGTCATTTCCCCAAAGCCAAATTGGTCTTTTTGCACAATTTTAACGGAAAAGTGACTTGGAACAGTTTGGGATGCTTTGACAAGGGAGCATCAAATGCATGGTAAGTCTCTTTCCAAAAAACTCAGTTGCTTTCATCTTTAGGTAGTGTGTACCTGCTAGCTCCCTGTTGCATTGGCCACTAAGATTACAGGTGTCAATAGCTGTGATGGACTGAGAACCTGAGGGTACTTCTAACATTCAGATTTCTTTTCTGGCCGTCAGCATCCCTTAATCCTGTTTCCTTTTCACCATGGATTATTCATTGGTTTACGTTCTAAAAATCTAGGGGATGGTAAAATCCAGTCTCCCTTGTCTAATAAATCCTGCAAAACAAAGTTACATATATGCTGTATGTGTTACTTTTAATATTTAAAACCATCACCACTACATCATGGGTGATGTCTGGCATTAGAAGAAGTTTCCAAAGGGTTGTTAAAGGAAAAAAAACAAACCAAAAAGGTGCCTTCCAAAAACTAACAGTAATTCTTACTTCATTTAATAAAGCTGTGAAGTTTAAAATTACACTCGAACAATTGATTGCTTGCTGTAAATCTGTATAGATTTGTGTCTCTGAAATTTTTCATGCTATGAAGATTAGTTTACTGTCTGTGGACAGAATCCTTCTTGCATTACACATGTGACTAAATCTGTGGGGCCCCGTGGCCAGAAAAAAAAAAGACCCAGAAAGGCATTAAAATAGTTTAGACCATTCAACTGCAAAGTCATCTTACTCGTGTTTTCTCCCTAACTGGTTTTGTGTATATTATTGTCAAATATGAATCTGCAGAATATCTCCTGGTCTGGAATCCTGTCCCCTTAGAGCAGTCAGCAGTTCTGCAGCCTTACTTAGTGGCTGGCACATGCGCGTGTTAGGATCCGAGTACTGTGCTGTTTTCCTAGGCAATAATTTTTTATTTTCACACTTTCTTAATTAGTTTATGTAGCTCGTGTCTTTCCAGCATCAGTCTGCATCTGTTCTTTCATTTTTTTAGGCTGGCTGCATAATTTGGTGAGTTATCAGTAGTGTATGATCACTAAAATGAAACAAACAAATGAAGATAAAAAAAAAAAATCTGTTTTATGGTATTCAATGACAATGAAGAGTATTGGTCATAATATGTAGATGTAGGGCTATCCTCGTAGTAAATGAACCAGTTTTAATGTCTAGATAAATAGTTGCTTACCTATAAATTAAATCCTTGTATCCAACTAGTCCAACTTGCTAAAGATCATCATAAAAATTTTCAATCCCTTTAGAAGTTATTTTTCCGAACACGGATATTCTATATGTAACTTCTGTTGTACTATTTGAAATGGAAACAGGCTGCAAAGCCAGCCAACTCATCTTTCATGTGCCTTTCCCACTGATGTCTCTCTCTTTCTGCAGAATCAAGCTTGCACAGCAGAGTGTTTCTGTTCCCTTTTACATGTGGTCCTCGTTAAAAAAAAAATACAATGAAGTTTAGCTGTGATGAAATTATGTATTTGATTATTATTTTTTTTAACTGGTGCAAAAAGTAAATATGTTTACTGTGTCCCTTTCCATTCAGTGTATTTCCTTTTTTAAGCTCCATTTGTGTTCAACAAGACAGCCTCTTTCTCCAAGATTAACATTTCTTATGATTGTTCCTGACAGAGGATTTACTTTCAGAGGCCCTGCTAAGGATAACCAAAAAAGGGCATGTAGCAAGACAGTTTTGGCAGCTTGCACGAATTTTCGGAGCTTTTTAGGTCTTGGTTTTCTGATGAGTGGCTTCCTGAGCATGCCTAGGGAATGACAGGCATCTCTGCAGGCAGGCTGAACCCACCTTGGCTTGTGCGTAGTCATTGGCTGCCTATTAGAATAAATTGAGGACAATGCATACCGCTGCCTGCCAATTGTAAACATAAGGGATATGTATTCACTTAGCATTGACTTTTGGGAGGGGCCAAGGAAAAGCTGTAGTTTTATTGAATAGGGCTGTGTGTGAGGCTGCTGGTGTGCCTTTCTTGCTGTGCTCCTGCCCAAGCAGCCAGTTATTCATTTCCTTCCTACTAGTTGAAAACTTTTCAGCCAGAGGTAAGGGCTTAAGATCTGTATTTGTTTGGGAGCGAGCTGTTCTGACGGCGTTTGCGTTACGGCTAGAGATTAAGCAGCATGCAAAATCTAACGAGCTGTGGAAATAGTGGCACATCTAAACCACCCTTAAACACATCCAGGGCTGGTGACTCAACCCCCTCCCTGGGCAGCCTGTTCCAGTCTCTGACTTCTCTTGCTGTGCAAATTTTTCCCTACTGTCCAGTCTAAACCTGCCCTGTTGCAGCTTGAATCCATTCCCTCTTGTTCTACTGCTAATTACCTGTGAGAAGAGACCAGCACCAACCTCTCTACAATGTCCTTACAAGTAGTTGTAGAGAGTGACGAGGTCTCCCCTCAGCCTCCTCTTCCTCAAACTAAACAGACCCAGCTCCTTCAATTGCTCTTCATAAGATTTATTCTCCAGGCCCTTCACCAGCTTTGTTGCCCTCCTCATCTTCGCTTTAAATTGAATCCTCTTACTACTTGTTAGCGATGGTAGCAAACTTATTACAAGGGATTTATGTAGAGCTCTCAAGTTGCCAACTCCACCAACCTTGCTGTAATTTAGAGATTGTCATTTCTCTCTGTAGGGATCTGGCTGCGAGATTCGTGAAGCACCGAATGTCACTGGTACTTTTGCAGATCCCACAAATCACTTCAAAACAGGGGGAAAAAAAAAGGAGAAACAAAAAAAAAATAGGAAAAAAAAATAAAAAAACCCAACAGAATTATCTGTTGCTGTAGATTTAAATCTACAGGCCATATGACCATTGGATTTCCTCCTGTCAAGCAGAAATTCACAGCTCTTTAGCAGTGGGGAGATGCAGCTCTTAATGACAAGGGATTAATCAGCGAAGCTGCTGAATGACACCGTGATTTGTTCTGCTGTAAAACTGAAATCCTGCCTGAGGTGTGTGATTGGAAGTGATTATAATGCAGAAAAGTGTAGTGGTGTCCTGGAATATCATTAGTGGTTGACTGAGCAATCGCGAGGAGCAAGCAGAATCTTTTATTGGAAAATATTACCTGTTTTTAACTTTACTAATGTGGTAGCTGCCTGAATATATGGAGCATTTGTAGTAATGTGATTGCAGGCAAGCTTCAGTTCTGGATAAATACATTCATGTAGTTAAAGCCTGGTGGCGAGTAGTACATCAAGGCTTGTAAAGGCAAAATATTACGAATGGCCTTTACAAGTATCTTTATTTGGTTTGCTTGGCAATGGTCCCGGGGGTTACGCTGCGTTTACACCCATCTTAAAGTTTTGAAGGTGGTGCTGAAAGGGTCAACTCGGTGTAATTCTGGTTTTCCCATAGCTGCAGTGGTTTTGTGGATTATCAGGCACGTTAAATAAATACATGTTAATAGCTGACGGTGGAAACACATTTGTGACTAACTTGTTTATTTTCATTACAGTTTCCTTTTTGAAAGGCAAAGCTTTTGGTGGAAGCAGGTTTGATTTATTGGTCTGTCAAGTTTAGTTACTCTTTCTGCTGGTATTAGTTTCACCTCTCTAATCTGTTCAGGGGGACACTAAGATCCATTATTGGAGTTGGGAGTTAACAAGTAATTTGTCCTGCATAACCCCCAGTTTTAGCCTCAAAGAGAAATAGAAGTTTGCACGGCAAAATAACATAACTTAATATTTTCTTGGGAGCATTCATATCCCCTGTGTATTGGTTAAATAGCTTTTTTTAATATCTGTGCTTCCCAAGGGTTTATGAACACAGCATTAAAAATGATACGCGTGAGTTTCAGTGTAAAGCAACAAGAATGTTCTGAATTTCCTGTTCCTCTTCAGCCCCTTTCTGTCGGCAGTAGGTGGTCCAGCACGGTATCTTCAGACAGAAAGAAATCATACTGTGGCTGCACATAGAAGATTCCTGGGTTTGGTGCTCTTTCTGAGCTGCAGACCACATGCAAGAGCACCTTTTGATGTTAAACCTTGGTTTAACCAAACCTTGGTTGGTTTGGATAAACCTCCTTTGGGAGGTTTAACTCCAAAAGGAACTGGAGGAAATTAGAGGGGGATTCAACCCTTGCTGGGTGCTGCTCTAATGTGTCTTGGTGCAAAATGTTCAGGTGAGCTCAGGGCCAGAGCTAGTGGAACCAAGGGGGGCTTTGGAAGCCCAGTTGCTGTTGGGTGAGGCTCTTGGAGGCAATTGAAGCCAGCTGGGTAAGCATGGGGTTTTAGTTGGGGGGGAAGAAGTTCCATCTGATGTTTCTGAACAGCACCATTTAGGTTTGACCTGGCTGCTAGATTCTCCCGGGCTTCTTTTGAACACTGGTGTATTTTTTTGGGTCATGTTAAATCTCTGTAGCTGAGGTTCAAGCAGTTTATTTGCAATACTCCTTACGTAGGCAACTCCTACATTGCCAAGGGGGTGGGATGGGATTTAAAGGATTTATTTAGAGGTAATTGTCTTCTCTCCATCCCTTTACATTTTGTAGGGAGAATGATTTCTACCTACACCTGAAGCAGAGATCATTCTGCATTTAAAACATTCAGGAGAGTTTCAAGAAGGTTCATTCCTGTGCTGTATTGAACCAGTGGACCAAATTCTTCAGCTTGGCTGTATAGTGGTTTTTTTTTTCTTTGGGTGTTGCTCAGGTGTCTCAGGGCAGTTTTTATCCCTCTGGTAGAGAGAGGGAGAGAGAAGAGGGGTCCTTGTGTGCAGGTGGACTCTGACAAATCCCACCTGAAGTCACAGGCATCTGTCTTGAGAACCTGAGCTGTGGGTTAGTTGTTCTTCTGCAACAGCTGTTTTGACTGTGTGGGAAACAGAGCCTTAACAGGTTTAGTGTCAGGGAGCCAGAAATGGGAGGTGAAATGTATTTTAACTTCAGTGCTCTCTTTTTGTTTTGGTTTGTTTCTTTTTTTAGCAAATAATGGGTTCATAGGTTTTTCCCTTTTGTGTTTTGCTTTTCCTTTTCTCTTTTGTGTTTTTTCCTTTTCCCTTTCCCTTTTCCCTCTTGTGTTTTTCTTTTCCAGAGTTTAAGGTCATTCACTAGGCCACTGGTAGATTTTAATGATCACTGGCAAGGTGTCTGCATGCTTTCTGGCTTCCTCATCAGAGAGCTGCTTGGCACTGGTCCTCCCAGACATCTGTGAGCTCTTGTGCAGAGTTGAAGAGACTTCCATCCCACTGCTTGCGTGGGCACGGGGAATTGGGTCACGGCTGAGGGATTCACCATGACTCGAAGGCATAGACAGTAGTCAGTGTGGCATTTTATGTAGGAGGCTTTAAAATAAGTTTGTTGTTCCTGCTGGCCTATCCTGGGCACTCTGTCTTGTCTTGAAATTTGTTTGTGAAAGAAAACTCTTGGTTCAGTGAAGAACCTTGTAGAAATTCTTGAACTTAAAGTAATGCAACGAGTTATCTGTCATTTGAACAGGGTTTTTAAATGCATTTCCATTTTTAGTTGGATTGTGCTTCTGAAACCTAATTATTTTTCAGACTTTATGAAAACAAGGGAGAAGCAGACTTCAGGGAGTCTCTGCTGCAGCTCTTCAAGTCCATCAACGAGATGATGAGCAGCATCTCTGATCAAACTGTCATAGTGAAGGTGGGTTCTTCACAGGTTTCCATCTTGTGTTTACTTCTGCATCTTAAACCACAACCAGGCAGGTGATGAAGGGTGTGTTTGTGTCTGTCCCCAAAAGCATATTTAAAAGCATATTTAACCAAAAAAAAAGCATATTTAACCCCAAACGTGGTTAATACTTAGTGCTTCTAATAAAGAGTTTGTGACTGTATAAAGAATGTCCTTTGAAAACTAAGTTGATTTAAATTCCTTCAAACACTTTGCTTTTATTTTTAAAAGAGAACTTAGGGGTTAAATGATGTTTAGCTTATTTATCTTGTATAACCCCAAGGTTATTTTTAAGGTGTTATCTTGAAGGTGCCGGTGACAGTGTAGGTCCTTGTATTCTTACGCACTTATTTATGTCCTAGGCTGTTCAGGAACTTCAATATAGTATCTTAAAACACAGTCCATGTTTTTACTGGCAAATCAGTAGTGAGTCAGACCGCAAACTCCACCCCATATCCATCTTCTGTTGTCCCTTGAAGATGGTAGCTACTTTTGGTAGCACTGGCTGGCTCCTGGAACTGGGAATGTGGCCTCTCACCTCAAATGAACATGGATGTTGATACCACAGAGCAGAAGCACTGATTTATAGGATTGGTAGATCTTTGTATCTGGAGGAGACTGAGGTCATTGGTGCTAGTCTTGGTGTCATGTTCTGTTAGTGAATCTCCTTCACTAAGAAAGAGTAAAGACTCTCATGAACATGCTTTGGATGAGCTACACCTTGAAATTCTCCTTGTTCTCCTGTAGAATTGATAAAACGATGTAAGTCTTGACGTAGCCATGCTGAATCAGTTGAAAGATGATGATGGTCAGAAAGGGGCTAAGAATTGGGATTAAATTTGAGGAGAGATTGACAGTATGACTCCTGCTGCTCAGGCGTGCAGTGGTTGTGCATTAGAAGGATTTTTTAGAGTTAAGAAAGACAGTGGTGAAGCACTGAGCTGGTGCAAGAAGTTCCTCTTGAAGTGAGCTGGGGAACGTGCAGCAAGAAGACACCTAAGTCAAAGACCCTGGTCTTTTGTTGCAGAGTGCTTGAAGGTCTTAAAGTTTTACGTGATGCCATGCTGAGCACACAGCAAAAATAGATAGTGGGGAGAAAGTGGCCGAGTTCAAATATTTCAGACGTGGAGTCTGAGTCCGTATCATCTGATAACAAATCAGGGGTATTAGGTGTTTGAAGAAAGCTGTGTTTTCATTCCACTGGCAAAGCATGGATCCCGAATGGAAATTGGGAAGTTGGAGGCAGTGATTCAGGGTGTGCTGTCGGGTGTTTTACGAGGAGGATGTTTTCAGATTACGAGGACTGCAGGTAAGATTTATTTCCCTGCCACTCGTTTGTGAGGCCTGCTTCTGGAAGGCAGATGAACACGAGCTGTTTTTTTCCTGTTTCAACAGATTA